>CM039515.1:22059658-22402418 GCA_022432975.1 Begonia masoniana
AAAAAAAAAAAAAAAAAACTTCATTTACTATTTTTACTAAAACGTCAATTAAATTACGATAGAGGTAATTACTCGGAATATAGCGTTACTATTCCGAAAAATCCCGTAAATTTCCTAAAATTTCAATTAGTCGTTAGGATCAAAATGACGCTTTCTTTTCGTGAGACGTACCTGATTTGACATATTTACCGAAAATACCACGTTTATTAGAATATTAATATAATATATTAAATCCAAAAATCCGTACGAGCCGGATATTACATCTCTGATGCTCAGCTTTAATCTACTGACAACACAAACATGATCCTACATACTCTGCCACACTCCTTTTCATACTTGGCCACCAATAATGCTGTTTAAGATCTTTGTACATCTTTGTACTCCCAGGGTGAATAGAGAATCTAGAAGAATGTGCTTCAAAATGAATTTCATCTCGAAGTTCTTTTATAGCAGGAACAAACCATCTATTTCTAAACTTAAGGATTTCATAAGCAGAATAGTTAAAATCTGATTTGTCCGTAGAATCCATGCTTAACTTGTACTTATTGCACTCTACATCATTTATCTAAGCTTCCTTTATTCTTTCAAGAATGGTAGGTCTTAAGGATATTGCAGTAAGCATGGCTGACACACTATGCACTGCTTCTAGATTAAACCTTTGGAATTCAGACTCTAAGGCTAATGGTACATCAAGAATCAAGGCTGAGGCTGAAGTTGTCACTCTACTCAAGGCATCTGCCACAACATTTGCTTTGCCGGGATGGTATTTGATCTCAAAATCATAATCCTTTACAAATTCCAACCATCGACGTTGCCTCATGTTTAATTCCTTCTGTGTGAAGATATATTTCAGACTTTTATGGTTCGAGAATATATCACATGTTTGTCCATATAGGTAATGCCTCCAAATCTTAAGTGTGAATACCACTGCAGCTAATTCCAAGTCATGTGTAGGGTAATTCTTCTCATGTGTTTTCAACTGCCTAGAGGCATAAACTATTACCTTTCCCTCTTGCATCAAGACACAGCCAAGTCCAATCTTGGATGCATCACAGTAAATGTTAAATTTACCATCATCAACAGGAAGGGTCAAAATTGGAGCATTGGTCAGTTTCTGTTTCAAGGTCTGAAAACTATGCTCACAATCCTCAGTCCACACATACTTCATATTTTTCCTAGTTAACCGACTGAGGGGTGTTGCAATCTTTGAGAATAATTCAATAAACTTTCTGTAGTATCCTGCAAGTCCAAGGAAACTCCGAATATCTGCAGCATTCTTCGGTTGGGGCCACTCCTTGACTTCTTGGACCTTGGCTGGGTCGACAGATATTCCATCACCAGAGATCACATGACCAAGGAAGTGAACTCTGTCCAGCCAAAACTCACATTTGGAAAACTTGGCATAGAGTTGGTGCTGCCTTAGCACCCCTAATACTAAGTTCAAATGTTCTGCATGTTCTTCACTAGAACGTGAATAGATTAAAATATCGTCTATAAAAACAATAACAAACTTGTCTAAATACTCGTGAAACACTCTATGCATAAGATCCATGAAGGTTGCCGGTCCATTTGTCAATCCAAAGGACATAACCAAAAACTCATAATGTCCATACCTTGTGCGAAAGGCTGTCTTTGGAATATCTTCAGTTTTGACTTTTAGTTGGTAGTAACCTGACCTCAAATCAATCTTAGAGAAAACTCATGCACCACGGAGTTGGTCAAATAGGTCATCAATCCCCGGTATTGGATACTTGTTCTTGATAGTTAACTTATTCAATTCCCTATAATCAATGCACATACGCATCGATCCATCTTTCTTTTTGACAAAAAGAACAGGTGCACCCCACGGTGAAAAGCTAGGGCGTATGAACCCTTTCTCCAACAGATCCTCTAACTGCTTCTTTAATTCTTTAACTGATGGTTGATGCTAATCTATATGGATTTTTAGACACAGGCTTAGCGCCGGGATAAACATCTACAACGAATTCAATTTCCCTATCTGGCGGCAAACCAGAAAGGTCATCTAAGAATACTTATGGGAAATCTTGGACAACTAAGACATTCTGAGGATTGCTTTTCCTACAAGTTGTGTGTCTAAAACGCTAGCTAAGAAGCACAGGTTGTAACACCCCTAATACTGTACCCGTATTTCCCGTATTATTATTATTATATATTTTTTTTTTACACTTATTACTTTTTATACTTTAAATAAAACTTTGTGCAGAATCAAAACTGTAGTTGAAATCAAAACTGAAATCGGAATTAAACGGAACCTTGAACATTTAAAACAACTATAAAACAATTTAATAAAACTTAAAATATTAAAACATTTAATAACATTACAGACAGAGGGCAGAATCGGAACTAGCTGCCAAAAAGGAGGGGGGCGATCGATCTCTGTAAACTACAGAGATCGATCGCTGCTTGCATAATGGCAGCAAGCGATCGATCTCTGTAGTTTACAGAGATCGATCGCTGCATGCAAGATCGATCTCGATCGCTGCTGCCTACATCAAGGGCAGCGATCGATCTCTGCTTTTCAGCAGAGATCGATCGCTGCATGCTATGTAGCGATCCCTCTTTCCTTCGTTCAATTTCCTTCCTTTCCTTCAGTAACTTTTAACACTTCAACACTTAACCATTTTCCTCAATCCTTCCTGCTTCACAATTACCTCAATTAGCTCTCTGGAATCCTGAATTCCAGAGAGCAAATTTCTGTTAATTCACACCAACAATCACCATAATTCACAACCTAAACTCAACCAATTAAAACATAATCTAAACTCAATCGACTCGCGTCGGACTTTACGAAGTCCAACTGCGTAGATAGCTCTAAAAACCGAGCTATCCGTATCAACCTAAAAATAGTTCATAACACTTAATTTAAACCAAACAGTTCCATAATTTCTATAACGTTTAAATAACTGTTTAAACCAAAACATTTTATAACATTCATCAAAACGTTATCTAACCCCTGTCCAGATCCAAACAACCTAAATATTCTATACAATTATCAGATCAATACATCCCAAAATAACCCCAGAGTCCATACATATATCCCCACGGGTCGGTTAAGCCTCGACTACGCCAGCACACCACCGCAGCCATCCTCCGTCAACTGAATCATGCCTCAGGCGGAGGGATCTCATCCTCACCTGTTTCCTCGTAATCACCTACACCATACATATAAGTCGTGAGCTTAAGGCTCAGTAAGTCTACGTGAATGCTTATGCATGAACATGTTTATGCAGTTTTTATAACACCGTCACTCATGCATTTCATTCATTCTTTCTTTCTTTCATTCATTCATTCTCACCATGACATTCTTTTGGTTACCGAAGTCTATTCACTCGGCAGATGGTTAGGGCCCGTCAAGCGGTTAGACAGCCCACACCATCTGAAGGGAGGAAAACCCGCTCACCACAGAACGCCGGGTCTGAACCTCACCCCGATAACCACATACAGAGGGTTGTTTACATGATACTTTACTTGCCTTTACGTGCATTTCTTTTTCATGAAAACTATGCTCAAATTCATTTTCATGACGTTTTTAAAACCATGATGCATGAACAGTTATAAACATGAAATAAACAACCATCATACGTACCATCAAGACACTCAAAGCATAATCCTACAAAAGAACTAATCCTAACTACCCAACCAAAGCATTTAAACAATCTATATTCTCCAATTTCCTCGACCAACAAAAGATCCTATGGTGTAGGCCAATCGGCCAAACAAGTCGCAGAGACTTACCTGAAGTCCTTAGCAAATCGAGAGCCGTCAGGGAGCTTTGTTCACCTAAGCCAATTTACAACAGTTTTCGTTAAAATTAGTTTAAACTCCTAAACGTCCAATTTAACAAAACCTTAACTAAAGAATTTTCCTAAAATCTTAACTTAACTAATCGAAGCATTTAAACCAACAATTAATGCTCGATAGTGTAACGACCCCTCATCCCAGCAAGATATTGTCCGCTCTGGGGATTGGGCCGCAGCCCAATATCGTCCCCTCACGGCTTTGTTTGGCGAGAGCACTTCCCGGAAGGTCACCCAACCTGGAATTACTCTCGCCGAAGCCCCACTTAACTTCGGAGTTTCTTATGGGATCCGTTGTCAATTGAGCCTCCAAAACGCGTCTTGCTATGTTGGGAGGGTCCCTTACATATGTTTCATTTCCATATAACTTCACCAAGCGATGTGGGATTGTGACGAGCCCACTTAACTTCGGAGTTCTTATGGGATCCGTTGTCAATTGAGCTCCAAAACGCGTCTTGCTATGTTGGGAGGGTCCCTTTACATATGTTTCATTTCCATATACTTCCCCCAAGCGATGTGGGATTGTGACGACCCCTCTTTTTACGACCCGGGATTCGCCTATACTCGAGTCCGGGATCCATCCACCCCGCAACCCGAGGTTTGCCCCGCAGTCGTACACATACGTACAGATTCCATTCGGGTCATCACAATCACCCCCCCTCGGGGGCCCAACGTCCTCGTTGGCCACATTTCCGGTTGGGTACAGGCTCTGATACCATTTGTAACGACCCCTCATCCCAGCAAGATATTGTCCGCTCTGGGGATTGGGCCGCAGCCCAATATCGTCCCCTCACGGCTTTGTTTGGCGAGAGCACTTCCCGGAAGGTCACCCAACCTGGAATTACTCTCGCCGAAGCCCACTTAACTTCGGAGTTCTTATGGGATCCGTTGTCAACTCCCCAAGCGATGTGGGATTGTGACGACCCCCTCTTTTTACGACCCGGGATTCGCCTATACTCGAGTCCGGGATCCATCCACCCCGCAACCCGAGGTTTGCCCCGCAGTCGTACACATACGTACAGATTCCATTCGGGTCATCACAATCACCCCCCCTCGGGGGCCCAACGTCCTCGTTGGCCACATTTCCGGTTGGGTACAGGCTCTGATACCATTTGTAACGACCCCTCATCCCAGCAAGATATTGTCCGCTCTGGGGATTGGGCCGCAGCCCAATATCGTCCCCTCACGGCTTTGTTTGGCGAGAGCACTTCCCGGAAGGTCACCCAACCTGGAATTACTCTCGCCGAAGCCCACTTAACTTCGGAGTTCTTATGGGGGATCCATTGCCAATTGAGCTCCAAAACACGTCTTGCTATGTTGGGAGGGTCCCTTTACATATGTTTCATTTCCATATACTTCCCCAAGCGATGTGGGATTGTGACGACCCCCTCTTTTTACGACCCGGGATTCGCCTATACTCGAGTCCGGGATCCATCCACCCCGCAACCCGAGGTTTGCCCCGCAGTCGTACACATACATACAGATTCCATTCGGGTCATCACAGATAGTCCGTAATCCAAATTAACGAGTTTTGCCCTAAAACCCGAAAATTAACCAATTTATAACATTTTCACAAATTGATTTAACTTCGTCCCATAACGTCCAATACGTTCAATATATACCTAATCACGGCTAACCTATTAATTACGGGCCCTAATTCGCATTTTTAACGGATTTAAATCGAAACCCTAACTTTCTAAAACATCGTAAAACTTGAAATAAAGGCTCTAAGATTATAGACACATACCTAGGGTAGCGAGAGAAGGAAGAAACGCGAAGGAAACGGAACGAACGGGAGGCGAAACGGAGCTCGGATCGACGGAACGTCGTCGGCCAGAGAAGAGAGCTTGCTCTCTGGTCTTCGCGCGGGCAGGGAGAAATGAAGAAGTAGGGAGAAAGAAAATATTAGGTTAGGTTTATATTTTTTATTTTTGTAAATTACTATATTGCCCTTCTCACTTAAATCTTTTTGTTTCATCCTTCGTTTCGTTAATTGGCTGACCGTTCGGATTCTCCAAATTTCTTTATTTCACCAATAAATCCAACTTATGATTTGGGTTCTAACAAAACTGTCCGTTCACAAAACGGACCTCGTTTACTATTTTTACGAAAACATTCATTATATTACGAGAAACGTAATTCTCGTAAATTTAGTGTTTGAACTCCTAAAAATCCCATAATATTCCTAAAATCCATATAAATTATTAGGATTCTAATGACGCTTTCCTTTCGTAAAACGGAGTTAATCTGACATATTTACGAAAATACCATTTTATATTAAAATAATAATATCCAGAAAAGCTGGATATTACATTCCACCCACCTTATTTAAAATTTTGTCCTCAAAATTTGCCATAGTTTATAGTCCTTGATATTAACGTCCCTTGTCTTATGGCGTATTACTTCGGTTAATCATCTGTACCTACAGTCTTCCTTCGTGGTTCTCAACCAAAACTCTACACTTTACTCTCTAATACCAGCCTTATATTTGTACTCTCTACCTTCGACATGATCGCACACTTCCTTACTAAAGTACTGAGCTTATTTAAGTTCTTAAATCTCCAATCAATTTGCCCAAACTTCTCCACAGCTTCGTTGGCTTCATCTGTAGTCGAAACTCACGTCGACCCAAACTTCTATATTCGCTCGGGCAACGACTCGTTGTAACCGTATCACCCATAGGATTTCCTAGTCTCCTATCTTCTTGAGTAATTCAATGACCTATGAAGACTATTTCCGTGCGGATTTCCTAATTAAGTCCTCATTGTTATACCCTACAACTATACGACTATAACATTACTTGGTCTATGTGAGTCCAACTACGAGCTACAGTCGGTATTTACTTAAAATTTTATCTTGAACAAAATTTGAACTTTCTTTTAATAACTCTGATTCCGTCATCCCTAGGGTCAATCTCCATGATTCTAAACCAAAACGTCAACTATACCTTCCAACATTAGCCTCAAATTCAAAATCTCTACTCTCAATTGGACTGTATTTATCCTTACTTAAACCTTAAGTCTTACCAAATTCCCTAAGTCACATACCTTCCTGGACCACTTACTAATTCCGCCAGTTCTTTCAGGGCGGATTTTACATTTAATTTAACACTTGTTGTACTCCTCGTACTATGTCACCAGAATTTCTTATTAACATCGCTTCCATTCTAAGCTTCGTTCTTGAATTCTATCACTATATTTTTAACTAAAAGTCTCATACTACTTACTTTACACTCTTTTGTCCATCTTCGATCTCTATTAACTCTGAGTGCCATAACTTCCAAAATTTCCACCCTTGATGTGCTCCAATCTGCACGTTCTAACCTAAGATCATTCACGTAATTATTGGTCATGACTTGCCAAACACACGTTGAACACTAGAACTCTGCCAACTTAGCCTCACTTCTATGCTTACTTAGAGGTTTTTAGTGAAAACACTCGTTCTCTTTATTCTAAAATTCGCAAATCCCACAATTTGCAGGCCTTTAAATGCCAACCTATACTTCCAATCTTAACATCTCATTTAATCCCAACAATCTCTTTTACTTCTTTCCTAATTTCACACGAGGACTACATTGAATCAACTAACTAATCTTACCACTTGTCTCTCCTCCACCACTTGTCTCTCCTCCAAACTTCTCACGAATCCTCAATACACGATTTCTACGGTACTACTTCATCTATTAAATACACTTCAAGTATTATAACAATCTAAGGTATCCCTTAATAGGTTCATATCTAAACCTTCATCTTTCGTGGTTAGTCATATCCTAATACTCCAAGGGGGTTGCCAAATAAATCCAGTTTCTACCTATTTGAAAGTCATATCTCTTAGGGCGCATTCCTCTAATTGTTACTAAACTCTAGGTGTGCAAACTCCGTTGATTAAATTGAACTAATTCTACTAATGTATAACTATATTTCTATTTAGTCTTTATTGTCCTATATGCAGTCTATGGTTTTCTCTTCGAGGTTCAACTAATAATCCTTCTTACCCACTTTCTATTTTCTTACTTTTCTATTTTCAAGTCTATATATTTATTTATCATATGCATATTTGTCATACAGGTAATTAAAACAATACCTGCAATTGCAGAAGGCTGGGCCCCATCGTCGACGTCACCAGGCTCAATAAAAGAAAATATTCTTGGGGTAACTTTCTTCTGGTCGGTAGTAGTCCTCGGACAATGTAGGGCATAGTGGCCCACCTCTCCGCATCTGTAGCACTTGTCCGTACCCAATCTACAGGCACCAAAATGAGGTCTCGAGCACTTCGGGCATATAGGCTTCTGAGTGGATTCTTGGACTTGCTTTCCCTTTCCTTGGTTGCCTGTTCCGTCGTAGGGCCTCTTCGCTCCCCGTGGCTGCGTTTGCTGTTGTCCTCTCGGTTGCCAGCCTTGATTCTGGGTCTGAGGATGGAGCTCACGAAAGAAGCCCTTAGCTGGTTCCTTCGTCCTAACACAAGTCGCCTTAGCAGCCTCAATGTCCAGAGCTCTAGCTGCGACGTCGGAATATGGCACATCAATAATACCTGATACAATAACGTGCATCCGAATCTCTGGGTCTAGTCCCTCCATAAACTGGTGTACCTTCTCCTCGTTATCGCTGACAAGGCGTGGTACAAATCGTGACAAAGCCTCGAACTTCCTTATATACTCTGCAACCGAACCTGTCTGCTTTAGCTGTGTGAACTCGTTCCTCTTAGCCACCCTCACTGTGCGGCTAAAATACTTGTCGAAGAATATGGTCTTAAACCGCTCCCAGGTCATAATCGATACGTCTGTCGTCGCCTTGATTGAATCCCACCAGAAATGGGCATCCATCGCCAAGTGAAAGGCAACAAAAGCAACCTTCTTTCCATTCTCCACTTCCGCATACTCTAACATATCCTCCATAGTGCGGATCCACTCTTCTGCAACTGTTGGATCCGATGAGCGGCCATCAAATACTGGAGGCCTTAAACTTTGGAATTTCTGCATACCCTGATTACTGGGGACTACCAGCTCCTGAGCTCTCTGATTCTCTCGCTGGTTCTCTCGATTCACTAAGTCTGTAATTTGTTGCGCTTGCCGGTCCATATGCTGAGACTGGCGATCTAACAACTCCGTAAGTCGATCCATCGCGTCGTCTCTCGGATCCCTTCCTCGAGTCATACTTATAAACTCCTATAAAATTTAAAACAAGTAATCCTAAGAAACTGAAATCAAACAAAGCAGTAAACAGACTTACAGTTGATGAAGGATGTCCGCGTAGTGGCTGTGCAGTCGAGCAGTCTACAGAATCGATTTTAAAACCCGGGGGCTCTGATACCATTAATTGTAACACCCCTAATACTGTACCCGTATTTCCCGTATTATTATTATTATATATATATTTTTTTTACACTTATTACTTTTTATACTTTAAATAAAACTTTGTGCAGAATCAAAACTGTAGTTGAAATCAAGACTGAAATCGGAATTAAACGGAACCTTGAACATTTAAAACAACTATAAAACAATTTAATAAAACTTAAAATATTAAAACATTTAATAACATTACAGACAGAGGGCAGAATCGGAACTAGCTGCCAAAAAGGAGGGGGGCGATCGATCTCTGTAAACTACAGAGATCGATCGTTGCTTGCATAATGGCAGCAAGCGATCGATCTCTGTAGTTTACAGAGATCGATCGCTGCATGCAAGATCGATCTCGATCGCTGCTGCCTACATCAAGGGCAGCGATCGATCTCTGCTTTTCAGCAGAGATCGATCGCTGCATGCTATGTAGCGATCCCTCTTTCCTTCATTCAATTTCCTTCCTTTCCTTCAGTAACTTTTAACACTTCAACACTTAACCATTTTCCTCAATCCTTCCTGCTTCACAATTACCTCAATTAGCTCTCTGGAATCCTGAATTCCAGAGAGCAAATTTCTGTTAATTCACACCAACAATCACCATAATTCACAACCTAAACTCAACCAATTAAAACATAATCTAAACTCAATCGACTCGCGTCGGACTTTACGAAGTCCAACTGCGTAGATAGCTCTAAAAACCGAGCTATCCGTATCAACCTAAAAATAGTTCATAACACTTAATTTAAACCAAACAGTTCCATAATTTCTATAACGTTTAAATAACTGTTTAAACCAAAACATTTTATAACATTCATCAAAACGTTATCTAACCCCTGTCCAGATCCAAACAACCTAAATATTCTATACAATTATCAGATCAATACATCCCAAAATAACCCCAGAGTCCATACATATATCCCCACGGGTCGGTTAAGCCTCGACTACGCCAGCACACCACCGCAGCCATCCTCCGTCAACTGAATCATGCCTCAGGCGGAGGGATCTCATCCTCACCTGTTTCCTCGTAATCACCTACACCATACATATAAGTCGTGAGCTTAAGGCTCAGTAAGTCTACGTGAATGCTTATGCATGAACATGTTTATGCAGTTTTTATAACACCGTCACTCATGCATTTCATTCTTTCTTTCTTTCTTTCATTCATTCATTCTCACCATGACATTCTTTTGGTTACCGAAGTCTATTCACTCGGCAGATGGTTAGGGCCCGTCAAGCGGTTAGACAGCCCACACCATCTGAAGGGAGGAAAACCCGCTCACCACAGAACGCCGGGTCTGAACCTCACCCCGATAACCACATACAGAGGGTTGTTTACATGATACTTTACTTGCCTTTACGTGCATTTCTTTTTCATGAAAACTATGCTCAAATTCATTTTCATGACGTTTTTAAAACTATGATGCATGAACAGTTATAAACATGAAATAAACAACCATCATACGTACCATCAAGACACTCAAAGCATAATCCTACAAAAGAACTAATCCTAACTACCCAACCAAAGCATTTAAACAATCTATATTCTCCAATTTCCTCGACCAACAAAAGATCCTATGGTGTAGGCCAATCGGCCAAACAAGTCGCAGAGACTTACCTGAAGTCCTTAGCAAATCGAGAGCCGTCAGGGAGCTTTGTTCACCTAAGCCAATTTACAACAGTTTTCGTTAAAATTAGTTTAAACTCCTAAACGTCCAATTTAACAAAACCTTAACTAAAGAATTTTCCTAAAATCTTAACTTAACTAATCGAAGCATTTAAACCAACAATTAATGCTCGATAGTCCGTAATCCAAATTAACGAGTTTTGCCCTAAAACCCGAAAATTAACCAATTTATAACATTTTCACAAATTGATTTAACTTCGTCCCATAACGTCCAATACGTTCAATATATACCTAATCACGGCTAACCTATTAATTACGGGCCCTAATTCGCATTTTTAACGGATTTAAATCGAAACCCTAACTTTCTAAAACATCGTAAAACTTGAAATAAAGGCTCTAAGATTATAGACACATACCTAGGGTAGCGAGAGAAGGAAGAAACGCGAAGGAAACGGAACGAACGGGAGGCGAAACGGAGCTCGGATCGACGGAACGTCGTCGGCCAGAGAAGAGAGCTTGCTCTCTGGTCTTCGCGCGGGCAGGGGGAAATGAAGAGGTAGGGAGAAAGAAAATATTAGGTTAGGTTTATATTTTTTATTTTTGTAAATTACTATATTGCCCTTCTCACTTAAATCTTTTTGTTTCATCCTTCGTTTCGTTAATTGGCTGACCGTTCGGATTCTCCAAATTTCCTTATTTCACCAATAAATCCAACTTATGATTTGGGTTCTAACAAAACTGTCCGTTCACAAAACGGACCTCGTTTACTATTTTTACGAAAACGTTCATTATATTACGAGAAACGTAATTCTCGTAAATTTAGTGTTTGAACTCCTAAAAATCCCATAATATTCCTAAAATCCATATAAATTATTAGGATTCTAATGACGCTTTCCTTTCGTAAAACGGAGTTAATCTGACATATTTACGAAAATGCCATTTTATATTAAAATAATAATATCCAGAAAAGCTGGATATTACACAGGTACTCTCCATATGGGGAAGGTCTAGCATTAATAGAAGTCATCATGGACATTTCCTTACTCTTCCTTAAAGCTTGAAAGGTATGTCTCAAACTACCAGGGGTTGGAAACTAACTATTCCTGTCTTACAATCAATTATGGCGTGGTGCTTAAACAACCAGTCCATTCCTAGAATTACATCAAATCCCGTTATATCCATAATAATGAGATCAGCAGGTAGATTTACGTTCCCTACTAACACATCACTGTCAAGTATCACTTGGTTAGAGTGCATGCGTTCACCAGAGGGTAATGCAACATTAAACACATGCATGGAAGGGGTAAACTGTACATCTAATTTAACAGCAAAAGCAGATGCTATAAATGAATGAGTTGTACCAGAATCTAATAAGGTAAAAGCAGGCACTGAGTTAATCAATATAGTACCTAACACAACAGCGGGCTGTTCCCCACCCGACTCCAACATGGAGAATATCCTCGATTTAACCATAGCAGGGCCACTCTTAGGAGCTGGGCAGTCTCTGCTAATATGGCCGACCTTGTTACAATTGTAGCATCTGGTGATTCTAGGCTTCAGGCATTCTTTGATCGTGTGTCCAACCTCCTCACAGTTGAAACAATTCCCAAAGCCCAATCTGCACTCGCCCAGGTGGTACTTCAAGCACTTAGGATACTTGGGGAATTTCCTGACATTCTGTACCTTCCCTCCTGTTCCTTGGCTACTCTCACCTTCACTAGGCCTCTTCATTCCCCTTTGTTAGTGTGGCTGGACCAACTTTTGTGGGACCTCTTTTGGTCCAGCACACTTCCTTTCAGCTTCTTCCACTTCCAGAGCAGTAGACACAACTTCACTGAATGACAAGCCTTTAATACCACAAAATTTAACTCTTCGGTAAATTTTCGGTTTCAGCCCATGCACAAATTTGAACACCTTATCCTCGTCCCTGTGAGCAAAATGTCCAGCAAACCTAGACAGGGACTCGAACTGCCTACTATACTCGGCCACAGACCCTGTCTGCTTCAAGTTCAGAAATTCCAACTTCTTTGCAGTTTGGACAGTACTGTTGAATTACTTCTCGTAGAAAATGTCCTTGAATTGTGACCAAGGCATCGCCAAAACATCAGTGGTGGTCTCTATTGTTTCCCACTAGAGTTGAGCATCACCAGCCAAATGAAACGTTGTCAACGTGACCTTGTCTCCTTCCCCAATGTTGGCGCACCTAAACATACTCTCAATCTTTCTAAGCCACCCTTCAGTAATAACCAGATCAGATGACTGTCCATCAAACGTAGGTGGTCGTAGCCTCCTGAATCTATCTCCAGAATGTTCATTGCTAGAACTCGAGCTGGCACTTCCTTGTACCTCTCAGTTCAACAGCACCCCTAACTGATCAGACTGCTGACGCACTAGGTCTGTTTGCTGACGCACCAATTCTGTCAGCTGCCTAATCACGCTAGGATCTTCTTCAGTTCTCAAGTTGGGCATCTCTCTTGGTACTCTTGGTCTTCCTGGTCGTCTAGCCATTTTCTATACTCCTGTTCAAGGTTAACTACTCTCATAAACATCTAATAACTAAGGTTAACATAAACACTTACAGTCGTTGGAGTGCTCCCATGCGACAACTGGCACTGATAAGTAATCTTTTGAATGGTTTAACTAAATGCCTCTGATACCATACTGTAACGCCCTGAGTTATATAAACCCAGTTTGTTACACATACTACTGAACCGAACTATGACTTTTGAGAAAATTTAAAATTTCATTCAATAGTCAAGATTTTGACTCTTAAAACGTTAAAACTTGCAGCAGAAAAATCATCATATAAAAAAAACAATTTTTATTAAAAAAAATTAAAATATTCAAGGCAGTTGGTTGAAAGAGAAAGAGAAAACTGATCACGTTGTCTGGTCACTAAAGGACAAAAGGAAGTCTTCTAATCACAAACAAAATAGAGCACAACTCCTGGTCACTAAACGACAACACTTCTACTACATCTTCCGATAGGTCTAATACACGACATCCACCGATCACTAAACGACAAAACTTATTATACACATCCACCGATTGCTTTTACTGAAGACATCATCTGATGGCTTTTACTGAAGACATCATCCGATGGCTTTTACTGAAGACATCATCCGATGGCTTTTACTGAAGACATCATCCGATGGCTTTTACTGAAGACATCATCCGATGGCTTTTACTGAAGACATCATCTGATGGCTTTTACTGAAGACATCATCCGATGGCTTTTACTGAAGACATCATCCGATGGCTTTTACAGAAGACAACATCCGATGGCTTTTACTGAAGACATCATCCGATGGCTTTTACTGAAGACATCATCCGATGGCTTTTACTGAAGACATCATCCGATGGCTTTACTGAAGACATCATCCGATGGCTTTTACTGAAGACATCATCTGATGGCTTTACTGAAGACATCATCCGATGGCTTTTACTGAAGACATCATCCGATGGCTTTTACTGAAGACATCATCCGATGGCTTTTACTGAAGACATCATCTGATGGCTTTTACTGAAGACATCATCCGATGGCTTTTACTGAAGACATCATCCGATGGCTTTTACTGAAGACATCATCCGATGGCTTTTACTGAAGACATCATCCGATGGCTTTTACTGAAGACATCATCCGATGGCTTTTACTGAAGACATCATCCGATGGCTTTTACTGAAGACATCATCCGATGGCTTTTACTGAAGACATCATCCGATGGCTTTTACTGAAGACATCATCTGATGGCTTTTACTGAAGACATCATCTGATGGCTTTTACTGAAGACATCATCCGATGGCTTTTACTGAAGACATCATCCGATGGCTTTTACTGAAGACATCATCCGATGGCTTTTACTGAAGACATCATCTGATGGCTTTTACTGAAGACATCATCCGATGGCTTTTACTGAAGACATCATCCGATGGCTTTTACTGAAGACATCATCCGATGGCTTTTACTGAAGACATCATCTGATGGCTTTTACTGAAGACATCATCTGATGGCTTTTACTGAAGACATCATCCGATGGCTTTTACTGAAGACATCATCCGATGGCTTTTACTGAAGACATCATCCGATGGCTTTTACTGAAGACATCATCTGATGGCTTTTACTGAAGACATCATCCGATGGCTTTTACTGAAGACATCATCCGATGGCTTTTACTGAAGACATCATCCGATGGCTTTTACTGAAGACATCATCTGATGGCTTTTACTGAAGACATCATCCGATGGCTTTTACTGAAGACATCATCCGATGGCTTTTACTGAAGACATCATCCGATGGCTTTTACTGAAGACATCATCCGATGGCTTTTACTGAAGACATCATCCGATGGCTTTTACTGAAGACATCATCTGATGGCTTTTACTGAAGACATCATCCGATGGCTTTTACTGAAGACATCATCCGATGGCTTTTACTGAAGACATCATCTGATGGCTTTTACTGAAGACATCATCCGATGGCTTTTACTGAAGACATCATCCGATGGCTTTTACTGAAGACATCATCTGATGGCTTTTACTGAAGACATCATCCGATGGCTTTTACTGAAGACATCATCCGATGGCTTTTACTGAAGACATCATCCGATGGCTTTTACTGAAGACATCATCCGATGGCTTTTACTGAAGACATCATCCGATGGCTTTTACTGAAGACATCATCCGATGGCTTTTACTGAAGACATCATCTGATGGCTTTTACTGAAGACATCATCCGATGGCTTTTACTGAAGACATCATCTGATGGCTTTTACTGAAGACATCATCCGATGGCTTTTACTGAAGACATCATCCGATGGCTTTTACAGAAGACAACATCCGATGGCTTTTACTGAAGACATCATCCGATGGCTTTTACTGAAGACATCATCCGATGGCTTTTACTGAAGACATCATCCGATGGCTTTTACTGAAGACATCATCCGATGGCTTTTACTGAAGACATCATCCGATGGCTTTTACTGAAGACATCATCCGATGGCTTTTACTGAAGACATCATCCGATGGCTTTTACTGAAGACATCATCCGATGGCTTTTACTGAAGACATCATCCGATGGCTTTTACTGAAGACATCATCTGATGGCTAAACAACAACTCAGCAAAACAGCAAATTTCACTCTAAACACAGTGAAACTCCTTCTACCAAGGAACTTGAGCATTTTACAAAAATCATCCAAAACTACTTAAATCCGTGTATTACTCTGAAATTTGGTAAAGGCCACTTTAAAAGAACCAACAGAATATCATTATTAGAAAAAGACTCATATTGTATTCAAAACATCCAAAACTACTATTGTCACTAAAACTCCCAATATATATAAATTGTATCATGGTTCACTAAACCTTCTCATCTACTGACACCAGTTAAACCTCTTTATCAGAATCACCAATCCGTGGCATTGAAGTGCTCCCCCCCCAGAATCACCAATCCGTGGCATTGAAGTGCTCCCCCAACAGCCTAATCCGCAACATGTTCAGAGAACACACCTTCTGTTCCCTCTTCACCTTCATCACAAAACTCATCTATTAGCCTAATGCTAAGTAAGTAAAGCAATAATGAAATGGAATGCTGAAACATAAATTCCTAGACATGCAGTATCTACTTTCTCATTTCAGTTGCATATGCATTCGTTTTTTATCTGATCCCCTTGTGAAATTGAGAGTTCGATCACTTCTCCCAAAGTCATACATCCTCTCTCTTGATTAAGGGGCGGATTAGTTCCCTTAACAACTGCTCAGATCCCCCTATGAAATTGGGCTTGGGATCACTTTCCCAAAAGTCATACATCCTCTCTCTTGGTTAGGGGCAGATTAGTTCCCTGAACAACTGTTACAGTCTGTTCATTCCTTACCATGCCATTTCATGTAAATTCATTTTTGCATAATTTTCAAAATATGATGCATGACATACAAACACATTCAAGCATGCACAATCCTACTGTTTTGTGATGTAGGCCCGAAGGCACAAGCATACTCTACTTACCTGGTCTCCGGGAAATCGCTCGGCTGTAAGTTGCCTTAGAAGCTCACACACCTAGAGTCACAACAGAGCATCAATCAAACTCTCACTAAGCTCCACCAGAAATAAACCAGAAATTTAAGGAAACTAGTTTGAAACCCTACTACTCGTGCATTCCCATTTATCCCCAATAACCCGAACCTACTCTCACTCGCAGCATCCTAGAAATCCTCACATTGCACTTCCTCGGTCATCTAACTACTAAGACATAAGAAAATGAGGAAAATGTACCTAGGTTGAAGGAAAATTGGGCGAGGGAATCGCCTAGAGGGTTCTGCTGCAGAGCTGAAGGCTGAAAGAGAAATGGTAAGCTGGATAGTGGCGGCTTTAGTTTATTAATCACAAAGCCTCTTTCCTTAAATAGGTTATCCACTATAGCTCTCAATTTACCACTATGCCCTTACCTAGTCACTCATTAACCTAATTAATATTTCCCTCAATTTTCTCCACAACATGTTTATTATTAAATAACAGAATAGATACTATTAAATAACGCAATAGAAATTGGTTTAATAGAACCGGGTGTTACATAGTTATTC
This sequence comes from Begonia masoniana, assembly GCA_022432975.1. Lineage (NCBI taxonomy): Eukaryota > Viridiplantae > Streptophyta > Magnoliopsida > Cucurbitales > Begoniaceae > Begonia > Begonia masoniana. The sequence goes on from CM039515.1 coordinate 22,077,017, forward strand.
TCTCGCCTTGTCCATCTGGATTAGGAGTAGAGGATGAAAACTTAGGCCCTAGGTGGTCGTTTTTCCTCCGAAAGAATCGTTTATCCAAGAGCGTAAAACGTAAGACAGCTCTTGGATCCGCCAAAGGTATTTTTATTCTTGCATTTTATCACCATCCACACACTTATTCACTCTTTAATTTTGGCCATATTCACTCCCACACACCTCACTTTTATTTCCTTGTTTATTTCTTCATATCCATCTTCACCTTCTTCACGATTTCCCACACTCCATTCCACCTTCTTCTTGATCTATTTTCTTGTGCATTTTCTTCATTTACATGCTCATAATATTCGGCCATATCACTCCCTCTTCACTTCCTTTATTTAGTTGCATTTTTTGTTCCATTATTGCTTCTTTACGATTTGTGGGTTACACAAACCCTTCTCTAAGGGATCCCGTGTCAAGTGGTATCAGAGCCAAAAGGCTTCCCATGATGCATTTTAGTTGCCATGACAATAGTGAAAAATTGGCACAAAACTGGGATAGCGGCTCGTTTACTTTTTAGAACATTTTTCATCTCTATATCTTGTGCTAATTTGTGCTAATCTTATCATTCTACTTGCTACCATTTTATTGTCAATCATTAGCTTAAAATGTTACAGAAAATATGGTATGAAAAGTGGTTAAAAATCGGCCAAGGTGAGCACTTCATTTCTATCATTTTCCTTTCGGTTTTGGCATAATCTTCTCCTCGGTTTTTGTTAGATTTTTTTCTCGATTTTTCTATGCTACTTTGCTATGTTTGAGTCATGATATTTCATCTAAAATCTATGCTATTAACTTGTCTCAAATTCAGATTAAATGATGCTTAAAATCGGCCTAGATCTAACATTATCGCAATAGGTTATGTTTGTGTTTTCTCCTCGATTTTGCATGTTCCTACTCTGATTTTTTTCTCAGCACCTTGTGATCCATGTTTGAATCATGATTTGCATCTAAGTATTGTCAACTAACCAAAGTTTAAATCTGAATATTTTTGGTGCAAATTTTTGGCCCTATTATTAATGCTTAAAATCGGTTTATACATGTTATTTTTCTTCTCGGTTTTATGGCTTTCTTGCTTCGGCTTTTGCATGACTATTACTCCGGTTTCTTTTGCCTTATTTTGATATGTGTGAAGCATGTTTAGCTTCTAAAATTTATGCCATTATCATATCTATGATCTGCTCTTAATATTACATAAGAATTTCGGCCAAGAAAGTTCAATCAACTAGGTTTATGCTTATTGTTTGTCATCTCGGTTTTTCTAGCCTTCTTGTCTCGGATTTTGCATGTTAAGTTGCTGAATATTTGTGCCTTGTTTAACTTAAATCATTTCTTATATGTTATTGAATGAATGCATAAGATTAATTTAAAAGAGCATGTCAATAGCATATTGAAATCGGCCATGATTAAACGTTATGCTAGCATGAAAATTCTGCTTGCTAATCTGAAAATTTCTGCATGAAATTCTTGATCTAATTTGTGTTATACTCGTATTACTTGCTGTTATTTTAGTGCACAAATTTGAGATTACAAGAATTTATCATTAGCATGTTAAAATAGATCACATTGAACCTATAACTAGCTAGAAAATTCTACTCTATTTAACATAAAATTTCAGCATGTTTCCTTTGACAAAATTTGTGATCTAATTCTAATACTTGCTGTTTTTAAAGTTATTTAGTTGTAATTAATATTATCTTGAGTAATTATTACTTAAAGTTGGTAACTTAGTTAATATTTGATTGGAAATTGGTAATTGCACGTATTGGAAATTTTATTTCTAAAATTAATTTTGCTATGTGTTGAATCACCTAAGTTGTTTATTAAGTTCAAAATTTTTAAAATATTAAGTGTGAACATGATCCTTATTTTATTATTGTCTTAGCTAGGAAACATACCTTAGTACTTAAAATTTTCCTAAGACAATAACAAGATAATTGCCTCACTTATTTGGATGAACAACTTAGACAAGAACTTGAATTTGAATTAAAATATTTAGTATGACTAATAGAAGCGGGTTTGCACGTGACACACCACACATAGAGCCAAATCGTGCGAAGGGCACTCCCCCTATAATATCCGGCCTGTACGGAATTTTATATTGTATATATATTTTGGATTATACATTGGCATTTTTATGAATAGGTCAAATCAAGCTCGTTTTATGAAAAGGAAGCGTCATTAGAACCCTAACGATTAATTGGAATTTTAGTAAAATTTAGGGAATTTTCAGAATAATAACACTATATTCCGAGTAATCACCTTTATCGTAATGTAAAGAACGTTTCAGTAAAAATAGTAAACGAGGTCCGTTGTGCGAACGGACAGTTTTAATAAATCCCAAATAATAAGTTGAACTTGTTGGTGAAATAAGGAGATTTGGTGAACCCGAATAGTTGGACGATTAACGAACCGAAGGACGAAACAAAATAGAAATAAGTGTTAAGGGCATTTTAGTAATTTTCAAACCAAATTATATAAAATAAACAAATTTTTTTTCTCTCCCTCACTTTCTCTCTTCTTCCCTGGCGTTCACGAACCAGAGGCGATTTTCCTCTTTGGCCGTCGACGGCGATTCCATTTACGGCGACGATTCGACCTCCGATCGTTCTGTTTTCTTCACGTTTTCTCCTCCAATCAACGCTCTAGGTATGAATCTATAGTTTTAGAACATTTATTTTAAGTTTTACGAAGTTTGAACAATTAGGGTTTCGTTAGGTTTTGTTTAAAAGTCGAGATTTAGGGCTCGAAATTGATAGATTGTTATAGTTTACGAACGTATTGCACGTATTAAGCGTTATTGGAAGAAGTTAGGAGATTTAGGAGAAATGTTAAATTTGTAAATTTCGGGTTTTTAGAAAACTCGTAAATTGGATTTCGGGGTATCAAGCGTAGATTAATGGATTTAATGCCTCGATAAGTTAAGTTGGAACGTTAGGAAATTCCTTAGTTTAGGTTTTGTAAATTTGGACGATCAATAGCTTAAATTAGTTTTAACGTCGATATTGTGTTTTGCTTCAGACAAACAACGCTCGTGGACGGAGCTTGAGCTGCTTTGGACACGAGGTAAGTCCTCGTGATTCTTTTCTGGCCGATTGGCCTACACCGTACATCGAAGTCGTTTCGAGGAGTTTGGAGACGCACTAGTTTATATTGCTTTTGTTGGGTAGTTAGGTTTAATTGTTTTGTAGATTATGTTTTACAGTCTTGATGGTATGTATGCTGAGTGTTTAAATTCTGTTATGAACTGTTCATGCATCACGTGTTTTAAAGAAAGAGCATGAAAATGAATTTCCGCACGATATTTTAAAAATGGCGATGTGGCCTGGAGAGGGGCTTGACCTATTGTGGAGACCGATTATGGATTTGTCACAATACCACATCTATTATGTACTCGAAATGTGGCCTGGAGAGGGGCTTGACCTATTGTGGAGGCACGCAGGGGCTTGTCACAATACCACATCTATTGCACTCATATGTATGGTCATGCGAGATGGGGCTCAGGCACGGCTGTACGTGTTATAAGCGTGTACCCCCCTCTTCTAGCTAGAAAGAGTAGTCCGACCGCTGGATGTGCTCTCTCCGGTTAGGAGCCTGAGATCTCGGTGACACCCACAGAGTAAAGTAAAGAAAATGCTGCATGATTTCTGAACTCACACGCATAGCATATAGTTGCATTTATGAGGGCTTGTTGAGATTTTTATCTCATAGTGTATTGTATGGTGTAGGTGATTACGAGGATACAGGTGAGGATTTCCCTCCTCCGGAGGCTTGAGTCCAGTTGACGGAGGATGGTTGCGGTAGTGTGTTGGTGCAGTCGACGCTTACCGACCCGTGGGGAAGTATGTATAGATTTTGGGATGTTTTATATTGGTGAATTGTATAGACATTTTAGGATGTTTGGTTCTGGTAGTTGATAGGTTACCTTTCGTACTGTAAACGTTTTGTAAATGTATTTTGAAAATGTTTTGATATTAGGAAAATGTCCGATTTTTAAACATATCCACGCAAATTGTTTTTACGAAAATTGGTTACGTGTTAATGGGGTTTTGAGTTGTTGTTTCGGGTGGTTGATGAAGTGGGGAATGAGGAGAATTTGAATGCAGTATATTAGATGTAAATTTGATTATGTACGTGGAGCAGGAGGGAGAAATGAGGAAAGAAAAGGAATAGGGGCAGAACGCCTGGCGAACATTCGCCAGGCGTGGAGATTGCATCGCCGCCCTCTGGAGAAATCCAGAGGGTGTGGCGATATGCAACAGGCGAGTAATCGCCTGTTGCAATCGCCTCCTTATTTTATTAATTACTTATTTAATTAATTTAAGTTTTAATTAAATTGTTTTAAGTTTTATTTAAATTGTTTTAAAAGTTAGAATTCAATTTCGATTTCGATTCTGGTTTCGATTTCGGTTTAGTTTCCGCCTAGAGTTTAGTTAAAGATATTAGGATAAAAAAAAAATAGTACGGAAATTGGGTACAGTGTCTAGGTCGTGACACAAATTCCCATGGCCCAAATGGTGACTTCCTCCAAATGCTTCCAATTGCATTCCTTCCAAAAATTATACCTACAAAAGAAAAACACGTAATAAGTAGAGAGATGATATAAAGTTTGGGACTTTGCCAAATTTCTCTTTAAGTGCAACCCGAGGCATGTCATCCTCTCTGGGTGATTTGAGGATTTGACCTCAAATCCATTGTTTGGCTTCTTCTCAAGGATGTCTCCTATAATTTCTTGTCCACTTTTTGAAGGCTCGAATTTGAATGCAATGAGGGTATATTCTTTTGTTTGAAGGAATCTCACCAAACGATGCTCTAGTTGGAAAAGGGGTTGGATGGTCTTACTAAAATTTTCTTTGGTAATGGTGGTAAAATTGGATCCGATGGATACTTTGGAGGGCGATTGCTTGGTGATGGAATGAACTTTTCCAAAGTAGTTGAATCCGACAAGTAGTGAAGTGGAAATGCGAAAGTCCTCCGACCAAAGAAATAATTCAATTACTCTTAAGACCTCAAAAGAAAATTTTCTTACCAATTGAACCTTAACTCTAGTTCTATGGTAGAATTTGTGGTAGTCACAAGGTGGGGAATGGGGTTTTGGTAGTTCACCAAATTGAAGGATAAAGCGTTTGTTGGCTACAAAAGGAATAAAATTTCTACTGGTGTATGTAGCTCTAAGAATGGATGTAGGAAGGTAATAGTTAGGCTCAAGACCATAAACTAACATCTTCCTAATTGATGGGCATGGTAGGAAAATTTTCTCAATTTTTGGAAAGGAAAGAGATGGAGTAATGATCATGCTACCTAATCCAAAAATACTTTTGTCATTTAATGCCATTTCCTTATGAGACCATGTAGATACGCTCTCCACTTGGCAAGGTAACTCTTCATCAAATAAGGGATTTAGGTGCTATTTGACATAGGAAGAAATTTTCTCAAAATTTGGAAAGGAAGGGAATGGATCTATAACCATATTACCTATGCCAAAAATGCTTTCTTCACTTATTTTCCTTTCCTCAGTAGGCCAAATTGAAACATTTTCCAAGGGGTATGACACCTTTTCATCGTACAAGGGATTGTCATTCCAATTGATATGAAAGGGTCCTTGCTCCCTTGACAATACCAACCAGAGCTTAGATATTAAAAGATTTTCCTTAATTTGCCTTTCCTTATGAGTGGCCTCATCACGAGCCACTTGCTCGGGGGTCATTGGAAGCAACTTGATTTTCCTTGCTCCATAGTCAAATGTGTAACGGTTGAGGAATCCGTCATAATGAACTTTACGGTCATAGTGTCATGGTCGTGCTAATAGGATATGGCTGGCACTCATCGAAACAACGTCACAAGTAACCGAGTCCTTGTATTTTTGTAATATCTGGCTTGTACGGATTTTTTGAATATATTATTATTATATTATTGGATGGTATTTTTGGAAATACGTCAAATCAGATCCGTTTTACAAAAAGGAAGCGTCATTACGATCCTAACGACTAATTGGAATTTTAAGGAATTTATGGGAATTTTCAGAGATTAAACGCTATATTCCGAGTAATTACCACTATCGTAAAGTAATTTACGTTTTACTAAAAATAGCAAATGAAGTCCGAATTGCGAACGGACAGTTTTAATAAAGCCCTGGCAATAAATAGGAGTTATTGGCAAAATATGGAGTTTTCGAGAATCCGAATCGTTAGCCGATTAACGAAACGAAGGACGAAACAAGAGCTAAGGGCGAAATGGTAATTTGCAAAGTCAATTTTTATAAAATATCACAAACCTTCTTCTCTCCCTCACTTTCTCTCTCCTTCTCTGGATCGCACGAACAGAGGCGATTTTTCCTCCTCTGGCCGCCGGCGATTTCATCATTTCCGACCTCCGTCCGACCTCCGATCAACCCAATTTCTTCACGTTTTCTTCCTCTCTCGCTACCCTCGGTATGTAGCTTTAGTCTTGGGTCGTTTATTTCGAGTTTTGGTTTGATTTAGGGTTAGGGTTTAAATTAGGTTTTCCGTTAAAAACGTGATTTAGGCTTCGTAATTAATCGGTTAGCTATAATTACCTATATATTGAACGTATTGAACGTTATTGGACGAAGAAAAGTCGAATTGCGAAAAAGTTATAAATTGGTAAAATTTCGGGTTTTAGGGAAAAACTCGTTATTTGAGAATTTGGATAATCGAGCTTTAATTAACGTTCGAAATGCTCTAATTAGCTAAGTGGAGAATTTAGGAGAATTCGCTAGTTAAGGATTTTGTAATTTGGACGTTTATAGTTTAAATCGGTTCTAACTATGAATATCGTGTTTTCTCACAGACACACGACTCCCGTGGACGAAGCTAGTGATTCAGTGCGCTCCAGGTAAGTTTTCGTGACTTACTTTGACCCAAAGGTCTGCACCATACTCCGTCGTCGTCTCGAGAATACTCGAGGAACTGTTTGTTTTATGTTATTCTGGTTGGGTAGTTAGGTTAGTTGTTTATAGGTTCTGCTTTACTGCCATGAATGTATGCACGTTGGTTGTTTACTTTCTGCTTATATGAACTGTTCATGCATCACGGATTTCAAATGTCATGAAAATGGATTTCCGCACGTGTTTTAAGAAAAGAAAGGTAATCTGTAATTAATGAATGTAATCTGTTTCTGGTTACGCGAGGTGGGGCTCAGGCATGGCTGTAGGTTTTTTTGAGCATGTACCCCCCCCCATCTAAGTGGAAAGTGGTAGTTCGACCGCGGAATGTATCCTTTCCATTTAGTGGGCTGAGATCTCGGTGACGATTCTGTCTGTGACGTAATGTATATGAAATGTATCTGTAAATGAATCTGTAAAAGCATCTGTAAATGAAACGTTTTCTGAATGGCATACGCACGCATGCATGCATCTGCATTTACTTAGCTTACTGAGATTTCAATATCTCATATGTGTCTGTATGGTGTAGGTAATCTCTTAGGCGATATTGAGCCAGGTGAGGACGACGTTCCTCCTCCTGACGAGGGATGCAGTTGATGGATGATTGCTGTGGGAGTGCGCTGGGGTAGTCGAGGCGCGATACGACCCGTGGGGATGTATGTCTGGACTCTGGGTTTATTTTGGGATGTTTTGAGTTGATAATTGTATAGTATATTTAGGTTGTTTGGATCTGGATAGGATTAGATAACGTTTTTATAATTGTATGTAAAACGTTTTGGTTTAAACTGTTTAATGAATGTTTTGTAATCGTTTTGATTGGTTTAGGTTGATACGGTTAAGCTCGATGTTTAGGTACATCCACGCAGTTGGACTCCGCAAAGTCCGACTCGAGTCGATTGAGTTTAGAATACGTTTAAATTGGATTTAAGTAGATTTAAGTTGTGAGTTATATGAAATTTTGTGTAAAGAAATGGAGGTTTGCTCTCTGGAAATCGGATTCCAGAGAGCAACCAGTTATGTGATATGTTAAATGCTGTAAAAATGATAAGTATTTGAAGTAAGAAGGATTGAAGTATTGGGGATCGCTGCTTAAGCGATCGATCTCTGCAAACTGCAGAGATCGATCGCCGCCCTTATGTAGGTAAGCAGCGATTGATCTCTGCAGTTGGCAGAGATCAATCACCCCTGGTTGCTGCATGCATTACAGCATGCAGCGATCGATCTCTGCAAGTTGCAGAGATCGATCGCTGCAACGCATTTTGCATGCAGCGATTGATCTCTGCAGCTGGCAGAGATCGATCGCTGCCTCTATTTTCAGGGGCTTAATCCCGATTTTGCCCTCTCATTTTCTGAATTGTTTTAAATGAATTTTATTAAATGTTTTAAGAATTTATATATTAAAGGTTTTGTTTTAAGAAATTTCAAAGTTCGATTTCAATTCCGTTTTCAGTTCTGTTTTCAATTTCAGTTTAGATTCCGCGTAAGGTTTTATTAAAGTAATATGTATATAAAAAAAAAATAAATAAATAATAATAATAATAATAATAATACGGGAAATACGGGTACAGCTTTAGGGGTGTTACAATTTTCCTATGGTAAAATCAACGGTTACTTGTTTGGTTATCACGTGCTCATTTTTGTCATCCAACCATTGAAGTTTGTAAGGTGTATGGTGGATATTGATTTATAATCCTAATTTGTGGACCATGTCTTGGGAGGTCGCATTTATGCAACTTCCTCCATCAATAATCATCGAGCAAACCTTGTCTTTGACCGCACAATGACTATAGAAAAGATTCTCTCGTTGACAGTCCTTGTCCGCATTTGTCGATATTAATGCTCGCCTTATGTAACACCCGGCTTTACGGGATTTGATTTTTATTCCAATATAAACGGCATTTTGTAAATACGTCAAATTAAGTCCGTTTTGCGAACGGAAAGTTTTAACAAAGCCATAGTAATAAATTGGAATTTATGGTGAAATATGAAATTTTGGAGAAAACGAATCGTTATTTAAATAACGAAATATGTAACAAAATAAATAGGAATAAAAATGGAGGGTAAAAAGGTAATTGCACAAACCAATTTTAGTTAAAAATCACCATCTCTCTTCTTCTTCTTCACTTCAAGCGAGATTTCCTTTTCTCCCTCTCCTCCTTGTGATTTTCTTTTCCCCTTTGGTGCGATTCTCCTCTCCGGAGGTCGAAGTTTGTTCTCCGGTGACTCGAGTCTTCACGTTTCTCCTTCGTCTTCGCTCTTTAGGTAAGACTCTAAGATTTTGGAACGATAGATTTCGATTTTTAGCATTTAAAACGATTAGGGTTCGTTAGGGTTTTCGTTGAAAACGTGAAATAGTGTTCGAAATCGATAAGTTAGCGTGGTTATGCCTATAATCGATGTATTGGAGTTTATTGGACGTAGTCAATCAATTTTTTGGTTAATATTGGAGTTTTGGTTTGTTTGAAGCTTGAAAACTCCATTAATGGAGGTTTGGAAATTCACGAGCACGAATTGCTCGATAAAATGCCTCAAGGAGTTGGAATAGAGTTTAAGAGATTTTCTTTAGCTAGGAGTTTGTGATTTTCTAAACTCGATAGTTTAGAATTTGTTTAAATGACAAATGTTGTGTTTTGCCCTAGGTGAACAATGCTCGGGGACGGAGCGTGAATTTCAACGGACGCGAGGTAAGTCTCTGTGATTTGTTTGGCCGTCTTGGCCTACACCATAAGAATATACGTTAAATTGATGAATTGGAGATATGTAGTGTTTGGGGTAATTAGAACGGGTAGTTAGATTTATGTTTTGTTAGGTTGTTAATTGTTAGTTTGTCGTTTGTATGTTCTGTTTGCTTCTATTTCGTTCATGGTATAATATCTGTTCACGCATCATTGTTTTCGAACGGCATGAAAATGAGTTTTCTATGCATATTTTCATGAAAAGGAAAACGATAACGAAAAGGTAATAAATGTAATGATGGTCCCGTCGGTGGCGGTGGTTCAGACATGGCTGTCGGATGAAGCATGTTTTCCCCCCGGTTAGATACGAGGGGCTATCCAATCGCTGGATGTGCCGCTCCTATCTAGCGAGAGAGAAGCCCCGGTGACGTAAATGAAATGAAATGATTAGCGAAAAGGTAGGACGCATGATTTATGAACTGTACATGCATAGCATTAGCATTCACGTGCATTCACTTAGATTTATTGAGCCTCTAGCTCACGTGTTTAATTCTATGGTGTAGGTGATTTTGAGACAGGTGAGGAAGATGTCCCTCCACTTGAAGAATGAACATGTTGAGGGAGGATGGCCCGTGGGAGTGCGATGGCAGTCGGTGCGTGATTTCGACCCGTGGGGAAGTAGGTAAATGTTTTGGGATTTGATAGATAAAAAGAATAGGAGAAATGTATAGTTTACATTTTAGGATGTTTGAGTCTGGATAGTATTTTGTAGAACTTTTGATGTTTTCAAACAGTAGAGAATGTTAAATTTTCAAATGGATCCATGCAGTTTGTTTTAAGAAATTGGTAACGTTTTAAATACGCTTTGAGTTGGTTTTTGAGTAATTAATGAAGTGGGGAGTTGGGTGGTTGTATTGTTATAAAAGTGTTTGAAGAAGTGATGAAGAGATGGGGTAGAAAAGAAAATTGTGAGGTGCGTGAGTTTGTGTGCAGTGAATAGGTGAAAAGAGAAAGAGAACAGAGGGCTTGGCGATCGATCTCCTGAGGAGGAGATCGATCGCCACAAATGGTCGCCGCTCTCTGGATTTTCCAAAGAGCGTGGCGATTGATCGCCCAAAATGGGGCGATCGATGGCCAACGAAGAGGGGCGATCGTGATCGCCCCTCCCATTTAAGGGTGGCGACCGATCGCCCGTTTTGGGCGATCGATTGCCACAACACTTTAGGGACGAAAGTCCCTTTCTTTTTTTATTTGTTTTTAATTGTTATTAATTAATTGTTTTAAGTTTTATTTAATTATTTTTAAGTTTTATTTAAATGGTTTTCGAATGTTTTTAATTATCCGAAAGATTTTAACGAATTAATTTTCGCTTAAATATTTTAAAGTTTATATTGAGAATTGAAAATTTAAAAAGAAAATTTTATACGAGAAATTAGAGTACAGTATTAGGGTCGTTACACCTTATGACCATTAGTAGGGGTCCATCTTGAGGCTTGCATTCATCGGCTTCATCGTCACTTTCTTCGATTACTACTTCCTCTTTTATCTTGTTATACTGGCCTTCGTCCTCTTCACTCTCCCATTCACCCATGGATTCCTTGATGACCATCACACGGTGGTTAGTGCATTCGTTAGCATAATGTCATTTTCCCAAACATTTGAAGCATTGGACATCATGTGCTATTCGAGGGTGAGGGATTATGAGTGGTGTTGGGTCCTTTTGGAGGCCAATTACGGTTAAAGGGCCTCTTGTCTTCCTGTCTTGGGGCAGATTTGTCGGAATTGAAATTACGGGGTGGAAATTTGTTAGGCAAGTCGGTCTTGTGCTTTCTCTTAAGTTGCCTCTTCACCGTAAGGGCCAATTGTATGACCAAATTTGTAGCAAACCTAACATTGTACCCTTATTTTCCCATATTTTTTTTTTATCATCATACCTTTTTACTATCCATGTAAACCTCGTGACTTTTGAGCGGAATTTAAATCGTAGACTAAATTGTTAAAAACCGTTCGAAAACTATTTGCTTAAAACCACTTAAACAAAACTTAAAACAATTGAAATAAACTTAAAACAATTATTTAAATCAATTATAAAACAATTAAAACATTGGCCAACAATTTGAGGGGCAAAAACGTCAAGGCCGTGAAAAACAAAGGGGCGATCGATCGCCCCATTATCCGGCAATCGATTGCCCATATTAAAATACAGGGGCGATCGATCTCCCCTACTTCAGGTGATCGATCGCCCTTGGCGACCAATCACAAGCCGATTGATCGCCCTATTACTAGCGATCAATCGGCAGGCTCTCTGAAATTTCCAGAGAGCCGCCTCACTTCTGCCGATCGATCACCCCCTTCTGGTGATCGATCGGCAGGCTCTCTGGATTCTGAAATCCAGAGAGCTGCTCCTCTTTTCTTCTTCTTCTTCTTTCTTCTCATTCCCTAAACACTTTTCTTTCCACACATACACCCTAACAAACACAATAAACTAAACACTTCATGACATTTTCATTCAAAATATCCTACCTTTTATACCTTTCTCCATTTCATAATTCACAAAAACCTACCTAAAACTTAGCCGAAAATGTAGTGAAAATTCATAAAAACAAACTGCATGGATCCGTTTAAAACTAAACATTTCCCCCTATTTTAAATCACCAAGCAATTTATAAAATAGTTTCCAAAACGTTTAAAAACATCGAAACATAGACCTATCAACTAATCAGATCTCAAACATCCTAATATGTTCAATCTAAACAATTTCTCTTACGATCAAACTATCGTATCCCCAAAATACTTACATTTTACTTCCCCACGGGTCCAAAGGCGCATCGACTGCTCAGCACCCTACCACGGGCCATCCTCCTTCAACTGCATCATTCCTCAGGTGGAGGGATCTCGTCCTCACCTATGTCATGATCACCTACACCATACAGACAATCTATGAGCTAAAGACTTAGTAAGTTTCGTAAATGTAAATGCATGCTGTGCCAATGAGTTTCAGAAATCATGCAACATTTTCTTATCTTTACATAGGTTGTCACCGAGATCTCAACCCGCTAAATGGAGAGGGCACATCCTGCGGTTGGACAACCCTTTCCACCTAGCGGAGGGGGGTACATGCTTGCAACACGCCAGCCATGCCTGAGCCCCACCTCGCATGACCATATACATACATGGTTCTTATTTGATGCGGTATTGTGACCGACCCTTTTCAGCCTTCACAATAGGTCAATAACTCCCTTTCAGACCACATCGCCATTTTTTTTAAAACATAGTGCGAAAATTCATTTTCTATGCATAATTGAAAACTGTGATGCATGAACAATTACGTGCTTAAAGTGAACATACAACATATGTACCATCGAGACAATAAAAACAATTAAAAGCATATCCTATAAAAAAACTAATCATAACTACCCAACAAAAGTATTTAAACAATCAATTCCACAATAACCCTTGACGTGACTTCGATATACGATGTAGGCCTATCGGTCAGAGTAAGTCACGAGAACTTACCTCGTGCGCGTTGAATTTCAAGCTCCCTCCACGAGCGTTGTTTACCTAGGCAAATTCACAATATTATCGTTCAAACGCGTTTAAACCTTAAACGTCCAAATTAACGAAATCCTTAACTAAGGAAATTTCTTAATTCTAACTTAACTAATCGAGGCGTTTTAACAACAAATTAACGTTCGATACCTCGAAACCGCCATTAACGAGTTTTTCCAAAAACCCAAAAATTCATCAATCTCTAACATTTGTCCTAAATTGATTAACTTTATCCATTAACGCTCAATATGTCCTTTATATGGACTAATACGACAAACCTATCGATTTCTAGCCCTAAACCACATTTTTAACAAAACCCTAATCGTTAAACGACTCAAAAACTACAAATAAACTTTCCAAAACCATAGAACCTTACCTAGAGCGTTGATTGAGGAAGAAAACACGAAGAAAACGAGTCGATCGGAGAGGAGATCGATCGGCTGCGTGAGGAATCACCGTGGAAGAAAATGTCGCCGTGAAGAGAGGAGAGAAAAATCAGAGATAAGTCGTGAAGTGTTGCTGGAGAAGAAGAAGACTTCGTTTTTATTTAAAATTTGGCTTGGCTAATTACCTTTTTGCCCTTCCTTTGTTTTCTATTTGTTTCGCCCTTCGTTTCGTTAACTAGCTAATGATTCGGTTTCTCCAAAATTTCTTATTTCGCCAATAAATCCAACTTATTATCAGGGCTTTATTAAAACTTTCCATTCTCAAATCGGACCTCGTTTACTATTTTTACCAAAGGATCATTTATATTACGATAAACGTAATTCTCGTAAAATTAGCGTTATAATTCCTAAAATTCCCGAAATTTCCTTAAAATTCTTATTAATTATTAGGATAGTAATAATGTTTTCTTTTCACGAAACCGACTTAATTCGACATAATTACAAAAATGCCATTATTCACATATATTACAAAAAACCCGTAAACCCGGGTGTTACATTCCATCCACCTTATTTAAATTTTGTCCTCAAAATTTGATTATACAAACAACTCAGGATACTTAGCCATCATATCCTGCTGTCGCTCCCAAGTAGCTTCTTCCACCTCGTGGTTCCGCCATAAGCCTTTAACTAGCTAGATTTCTTTGTTGCGCAATACCTTGATGGAAGACTCTAAGATAGTACAGGCTTCTCCACATAAGTCAAGGTAGGCTATACCTTGATCTCTCTTGCCTCCACAATATGGGATGGATCGCTCAAACACTTTCGAAGCATAGACACGTGAAATACATTGTGGATGCCTTCCATTGAAGCCGGAAGCTGTAGTCGATACGCCATCTTCCCGATCTTCTTCAAAATAGGAAAGGGCCCCACATATTGAGGGTTTAGCTTGCCATTCCTTCCGAATCGCATTACACCTTTAAACGGAGAAACCTTAAGATAAATCTCATCACCTTCTTCGAATTCCATTTCTCTCCGTCTCGTGTCAGCATAGCTCTTCTGTCTACTCTGAGCTATCTTGATACGCTGTCGGATAACGGTAATCTTCTCTGCCGTTTGCTATAGAATCTCAGGACCAACAATACTGGCTTCACCAACCTCGTCCTAATATAATGGAGATCTATACTTTCGACCATACAAAGCTTCATACGGAGCCATGCCAATGGTAGCCTGGAAGCTGTTGTTGTAAGAGAACTCGATCAGTGGTAAATACCTGCTCCACGATCCCTGAAATTCCAACACACAAGCTCTAAGCATATCCTCCAGAATCTGATTCGTTCTCTCTGTCTGACCGTCAATCTGAGGATGAAATGCCTTGCTGAAATTTAGCTGAGTCCCCATAGCTTTGTGAAAACTCTTCCAGAACTTAGAAGTGAATCTTGGATCTCTGTCTGAGACAATAGAAACTGGTACACCGTGCAATTTAACAATCTCCTACACATAAAGCTCGACGAGCTGATCCATAGAAGACGCTATCTTCACAAATAAGAAGTGAGCCGACTTTCTCAATCGGTCCACAATCACCCAGATGTCATCATGTCCTTTCGTCGTCCTCGGGAGCCCCACAATAAAATCCATGGAGATCTGCTCTCATTTCCACTCCGAAATCGGCAGTGGCTGTAATGTTCCGGTCAGCCTTTGGTGTTCCGCCTTAACCTGTTGAAAAACTAAATAGGTTTTAACATATTTTGCAACTTCCCTCTTCATGTTCGGCAACCAAAAGTGTTGTTTTAAGTCTCTGTACATTTTAGTGCTTCCTGGATGCATAGAGTATGCTGAAGAATGTGCCTCGGCCAATATATCCTTCTTTAGCTCCTCATTGTTAGGCACGTACCACCTATGCCTGAACTTCAGAATACCGTCATCTGACAAGTTGAATTCAGACAAATCTCCAGATGTCATGCCCAATCGAAGCTCCTCACACTTTGTATTTTTCTGTTGAGCTTCACGTATCTTATCCATAATAGTCGGCCTGAGAGAAATGTTGGTGAGCATACTGGACAACTCTGCCACAATCTCCACATCAAACTTCTCAATCTCAGACCGCAACGTAACCGACATCGTTGCAAGTGAAGGCTGACTCGCAGTAGGCATTCGGCTCAAAGCATCAGCGACCTTGTTCGCCTTTCCTGGATGGTATTTAATCTCAAACTCATAGTCTTTGACAAACTCTAGCCACCTTCTCTGTCGCATATTCAGTTCCTTTTGCGTAGACAAATATTTCAAGCTCTTGTGGTCGGAAAATATTTCGCACTGCTGCCCATATAAGGAATGCCTCCATATTTTCAATGCAAAGACCACGGCCGCTAATTCCAGGTCATGTGTAGGATAGTTCTGCTCATACGGCTTCAACTGCCGAGAAGCATACGCAATAACCTTCCCTTCCTGCATAAGCACGCATCTAAGCCCAACTCTAGATGCATCACAATATATGCTGAACTTATCACCTTCAACAGGCAATGTCAACACTGGAGCTGTAGTCAATCTCTGCTTTAACTCCATAAAACTGTTGTCGTAAGAAACCGACCATATGAACTTTTCGTTCTTCCGAGTCAAGCATGAAAGAGGAACTGTGATCTTCGAGAATCCCTCTATAAACTTCTGATAATAGCCAGCCAACCCAAGAAATCCCCCTACCTCTCGCACGTTCTTAAGCTGTGGCCAATCTCTGACCACCTGAATTTTGCTCGGATCCACAGAAACCCCTTCTTTTGATATGATATGGCTAAGAAAACTGACCCTATCCAACTAAAACTTACATTTGGAGAACTTTGGATATAGCTGGTGTCGTTGCAAAATTCCTAGAACAATCCGCAATTGCTCTCCATGCTCCTCCTTCGTCTTGGAATAAATCAGAATATCGTCGATGAAAACCATAACGAACTTATCTAGATAATCCTTGAAGACGTGGTTCATCAAACCCATAAACACTGCAGGGGCATTAGTAAGTCCAAAAGACATAACAAGGAACTCATAATGCCCGTACCTCGTTCGGAACGCCGTCTTCTGAACATCTTCCTTCCGGACCTTCAACTGAT
Organism: Begonia masoniana; assembly: GCA_022432975.1. Classification (NCBI taxonomy): domain Eukaryota; kingdom Viridiplantae; phylum Streptophyta; class Magnoliopsida; order Cucurbitales; family Begoniaceae; genus Begonia; species Begonia masoniana. The sequence goes on from CM039515.1 coordinate 22,093,653, forward strand.
AGTAACCCGAGCATAGGTCAATCCTGGAAAACACTCGAGCACCTTGCAGCTAATCAAACAAATCATCTATCCAAGGCAGTGGATACTTATTCTTCACTGTAAGCTTATTTAGCTCCCTATAGTCCACACACATTCTGAGGGTCCCGTCTTTCTTCTTGACAAATAGAACGGGCGCACCCTAGGGTGAAAAACTGGGTCGGATGAAACCCTTATCCAGCAACTCCTCAAGCTGAGTTTTCAACTCTCTCAATTCAGCAAGTGCCAATCTGTACGGATTCTTAGACACTGGCGCGGAGCTCGGATATACATCAATAATAAATTCAATCTCTCTGTCCGGCGGTAATCTGGGAAGATCATCAAGGAATATCTCAGAGAATTCTCTGACTATAGGAATGTCACTCGGCTTTACTCCGCTGAGCAACTGAGTATCAACTACTGCGGCCAAATAAATAGAGCACTCACCTTTAAACTGCTCATTGACCTTCATGGAATAGGAAATAGGCGATCCACTCAATCTGTTCATCGCCTAATAAGAAAACTCAATTTTACCCGTGGGTCGAAAGGTCACAATCCCGGATCGACAATCGATGGTGGCGAAGTGCTGCGATAGCCATTCCATCCCTAAGATAAGAATGTAGATCTCTATGCCCATAACAATTAGGCGAACATAGAGGGTACTGTTCCCAACTGAGACAATATTGCCCTGGACAATATGACCTGACTGCATACGCTCTCTTGAAGGTAGCATCACACTATATTCGCATTCTGCTAACTCAGGCACAAGTTTCAGTTAGGGGTGGGGAGAACCGGACCGGAACTGGTGGACCGGACTGGACTGTCGGTTCGGTCCGATTCTTAGGCGGGTTTTGAATTATGGGACCGGTTCCCGGTTCCCAGCTCCATGGAACTGTGGACCGCGGTTCTGGTCCCGGTTCTGTTGATCACAGAACTGGGAACCGCTGGAATACCGACCAGCCCGGTAGAAACAGGTTTTGGAAAATATATTCTCATCAGGCAATCTGGAAAATTATGATACCTTGATCAGTTCATTGGGCCGTTCTAACCATCCAAAAGCAAACCCTCTCTCTTTCGCTCTCTCTCTCATAGGATTAACCAAAAGATCCCAACCTGTATTTCCAAGCCCTAGATTTATGAAACTCCATAAGTTACGCAGAGGCAAGCACTACTCCTATCCGTTCTCACAGTTTTTTCTTCTCCGCATATCGTGTGCTCCAGCCTAGTGTCTTACTTTTCCTCTTTTGTTGATCTTTTCTTTGATTAATCATTGGCAGTAGAATGGCTGAAGGCAAGCTTGATCTGCTTGACAATCTCCAGTCCTCTAGGCCCTCCGATTAATCTTGGACATTGAAAGGTGCCTCTGAGTGTTGTGCTGAATTTGTCAGATTAATTTCGTTCATTTGTTTCAAATTTCAATTGGATTGTTTTGTTCTATCAATGTGTTTGAATAATTTGAAACTAATGCGTGTCTAAGGTTTATTGATCTAAACCTTCTTAGTACACTGGTAACTTTGTTTTGTTTAGTTTCTTCAGCATCGTGTTCTTTGTTAGGGTTTTGAGTTGGAAGAGATTTTATATCTTACATTCTTTCAGTGTTTAATTTACTGGCAAACAGATCGAATAATTTTTTATTCTTAAATTTATTTCAGGAATTTTTATGTGATTTTGAATTTCCTTTCAGAACTCAAGTAGAAATTTCAATTTATAGTGCTCGGTTCACTCTCTGTTCTATGTATTTGTTTCTACCAAAGTTTTAAAATAGGAACTTGCTCGATAAATCATTATTAAATTTTCTGTTATGGGCTTAAACAAGAAAGATAACTTGGATTTTCCATTTTGCAATTTTAGCAAAAAATAATAAATTAAAAAAAATTAAAAATAAAATTTGGTAGGAACCGGTATCGAACCGGGAACCGGACCGTAAAATTGGTCCGGTCCCGGTTCGGTACCGGTTCCTCATGGGACCGGTTCCGATTATAAGACTTAAAATCCCGAAATGTCCGGTCCGGTCCGGTTTCCGCTTGGAACCAGACCGGACTGGACCGTGCCCACCCCTAGCTTCAGTCTAGACACTCAAGCAGTGGAAACAAAAGAGTACGTAGCCCCCGTGTCTATCAAAGAAAATACAGCTACATCCATAATCAATCTAGTATCTGCTATCACCGAGGGCTGAGCCTCATCATCAATATCACCAGGCTCGATAAATGCAAAGATCCTCGGCATCACCCTCCTCTGGTCTGTGCCTGACTGCTCGCGACCCTGCTTCGGGCAATCTTTAATGAAGTGGCCAACTACTCCGTACCGATAGCACTTATTCGTGCCCACTCTGTGCTCTTTACTTTGCTCTTTCTGGCACTTAGGGCACCAAGGCATCTGAGAAGCCCCTTGTACCTGTTTGCCTTTCCCTCGATCGTTGCCTCCCTCTAAAGGCGTTTTAACCCCTCTCTGTTGTTGTTGCTGTGGCTGTGCTCTCGGTTGCCAACCTTTATTTCTGAGCTGTGGGTGAATCTCACGAAAGAAGCCTCTCGCTGGCTCCCTTTGTTTAACAGAACTCTGTTCAACAGCCTCAATCTCAAGTGCCCTGGCCACAATCTCATCGTAGGATACATTCCGCACCCTTGATATTGTAAGACTCTTCCGAATTTCTTGGCCAAGCCCCTGTACAAATCTGTGTACCTTGTCCTCATTGACACTAACCTGACGCGGCGCGAATCGGGACAAAGCCTCAAACCTCCTCACATAGTCGGCAATCGACCCAACTTGCCGCAATTGCATGAACTCTACCATCTTTGCCTCCCGCACTGTATGGCTGAAGTACTTGTCGTAGAATATCATTTTGAAACGCTCCCAACTCATAATCGTCACATAAGTGGTTGTTTTGATGGAATCCCACCAGAATCGGGCATCCAGTGCTAAGTGGTAGCTTACCAACGCAACCTTCTCTCCGTCCTCAATGCTTGCATAGGCCAGCATGTCCTCCATGGTTTGAATCTACTCCTCGGCTGAAGAGGGATCCGTAGACTGTCCGTTGAATACAAGAGGTTGGAGCTTCTGGAATCTCTCCATCCCTTGATTAACCGAAGTCGCTGTCTCCCGAACTCTAGCACCTTCACGGTCTATTAGGGTGCCCAGCTGTTGGGACTGTCTCTCCATTTGTTGAGCCTGTCGCTCCATGTGTTGGGACTGTTGGGCAATAAAATCCTTGACGTGGTCTATCTTATCATCTCTATCGTCTCGATCATTCCCTTGACGCACCATATTTCTATAATTCCTATAAAAGTTAAAAGCAAATAATTCTATGAACTCGAAATCAAATAAAATTTTTAAACATACTTACAGTTGAGGAAGGATGTCCGCGTAGTGGCTGTGCAGTCGAGCAGTCTACAAAATTATTTTTAAAATCTGGAGGCTCTGATACCATAAATTGTAGCGAACCTAACACTGTACCCTTATTTTCCCATATTATTTTTTTTATCATCATACCCTTTTACTATCCATGTAAACCTCGTGACTTTTGAGCGGAATTTAAATCGTAGACTAAATTGTTAAAAACCGTTCGAAAACTATTTGCTTAAAACCACTTAAACAAAACTTAAAACAATTGAAATAAACTTAAAACAATTATTTAAATCAATTATAAAACAATTAAAACATTGGCCAACAATTTGAGGGGCAAAAACATCAAGGCCGTGGAAAACAAAGGGGCGATCGATCGCCCCATTATCCGGCGATCGATTGCCCATATTAAAATATAGGGGCGATCGATCGCCCCTACTTCAGGCGATCGATCACCCTTGGAAACCAATCACAAGCCGATTGATCGCCCTATTACTGGCGATCAATCGGCAGGCTCTCTGGAATTTCCAGAGAGCCGCCTCACTTCTGCCGATCGATCACCCCCTTCTGGTGATCGATCGGCAGGCTCTCTGGATTCTGAAATCCAGAGAGCTGCTCCTCTTTTCTTCTTCTTCTTTCTTCTCATTGCCTAAACACTTTTCTTTCCACACATACACCCTAACAAACACAATAAAATAAACTAAACACTTTATACCTTTCTCCATTTCGTAATTAACAAAAACCTACCTAAAACTTAGCCGAAAATGTAGTAAAAATTCATAAAAACAAACTGCATGGATCCGTTTAAAACTAAACATTTCCCCCTATTTTAAATCACTAAGCAGTTTATAAAATAGTTTCCAAAACGTTTAAAAACATCGAAACATAGACCTATCAACTAATCAGATCTCAAACATCCTAATATGTTCAATCTATACAATTTCTCCTACGATTTAACTATCGTATCCCTAAAATACTTACATTTTACTTCCCCACGGGTCAAAAGGCACCTCGACTGCCCAGCACCCTACCACAGGCCATCCTCCTTCAACTGCGTCATTCCTCGAGTGGAGGGATCTCGTCCTCACGTATGTCAAGATCACCTAAACCATACAGATAATCTATGAGCTAAAGGCTCAGTAAGTTTTCGTAAATGTAAATGCATGTTGTGCCAATGAGTTTCAAAAATCATGCAACATTTTCTTATCTTTACAAAGGTTGTCACCGAGATCTCAACCCGCTAAATGGAGAGGGCACATCCTGCGGTTAGACAACCCTTCCCACCTAGCGGAGGGGGGTACATGCTTGCAACACGCACAGCCATGCCTGAGCCCCACCTCGCATGACCATATACATACATGGTTCTTATTTGATGCGGTATTGTGACCGACCCTTCTCAGCCTTCACAATAGGTCAATAGCTCCCTTTCAGGCCACATCGCCATTTTCTTTAAAACATAGTGCGAAAATTCATTTTCTATGCATAATTGAAAACTGTGATGCATGAACAATTACGTGCTTAAAGTGAACATACAACATATGAACCATCAAGACAATAAAAACAATTAAAAGCATATCCTATAAAAGAACTAATCCTAACTACCCAACCAAAGCATTTAAACAATCAATTCCACAATAACTCTCGACGCGACTTTGATATACGGTGTAGGCCTATCGGCCAAAGTAAGTCACGAGAACTTACCTCGTGCACGTTGAATTTCAAGCTCCGTCCACGAGCGTTGTTTATCTAGGAAAATTCACAATATTATCGTTAAAACGCGTTTAAACCTTAAACGTCCAAATTAACAAAATCCTTAACTAAGAAAATTTCTTAATTCTAACTTAACTAATCTAGGCGTTTTAACAACAAATTAACGTTCGATACCTCGAAACCGCCATTAACGAGTTTTTCCAAAAACCTGAAATCATCAATCTCTAACATTTGTCCTAAATCGATTAACTTCGTCCATTAACGCTCAATATGTCCTTTATACGGACTAATACGACAAACCTATCGATTTCTAGCGCTAAACCACATTTTTAACGAAACCCTAATTGATAAACAACCCAAAAACTACGAATAAACTTTTCAAAACCATAGAACTTTACCTAGAGTGTCGATTAAGGAAGAAAACATGAAGAAAACGATTCGATCGGAGAGGAGATCATTCGCCGGCGTGAGGAATCGCCGTGGAAGAAAATGTCGCCGTGAAGAGAGGAGAGAAAATCAGAGAGAAGTCGTGAAGTGTTGCTGGAGAAGAAGAAGACTTTGTTTTTATTTAAAATTTTGCTTGGCAAATTACCTTTTTGCCCTTCCTTTGTTTTCTATTTGTTTCGCCCTTCGTTTTGTTAATTAGCTAACGATTCGGTTTCTTCAAACTTCCTTATTTCACCAATAAATCTAACTTATTATAAGGGCTTTATTAAAACTGTCCGTTCGTAAATCGGACCTCGTTGACTATTTTTACCAAAGTATCTTTTATATTACGATAAACGTAATTCTCGTAAAATTAGCGTTACAATTCCTAAAATTCCCGAAATTTCCTTAAAATGCTTATTAATTATTAGGATCGTAATAACGCTTTCTTTTCACGAAACCGACTCAATTCGACATAATTACAAAAATACCATTATTCACATATATTACAAAAATCCCGTAAATCCGGGTGTTACAAAATCCATGGTCTCCAATTGTCGTATTTCGACGACATTAAGCCTCTTATAAATCTAGCGATGAGTTGTTCCACTAGTTCATCAATTGCGCATCGCATATTAAGGGTTTGAAATTCGGTAAGGTATTCATCTACCGAGAGACTATTTTGTTTTAGATTATGGAGTTGATGAAAGAGTTCGTGTTTGTAGTGATGGCAAACGAACCTATGATGCATTAAGTCTTTCATGGAAGTCCAAGTAGTAATGGGATATCATAAAGTTCTCATCCGTTGGGCTTTGAGGTTGGACCACCACAAGGCAGCGTGGCCGGTAAGTTCAAGGGAGGCGAGTTGTATCTTCACTCTCTCGGAGTAATCATGACTTTAAAAAACTCTCTCGACCTTGTCAACCCAATCTAAGTATGTGTGCCCGTCGCACGTTCCACTGAAAGGGGGAATGGTTATCTTAATATTTTGGAGGTCGTCGTTGTCCCTATGACCGGTACTCTTTATCATCTCCTATCCAATCCTCATCCTCCGAATAACGAGATCTCCTTCTTTGGGGTTCAGCCCATTCTTCCTCTATGGGTGGTTGAGGGGTAGGATTACGATTTCTAGGACGTTCGGGAATGATCCTAGAGGAGGTTTCCTGTAAAGGGACTTGTTCATGGGATTCTTTTCGAGGAGGATTGTTCAATAATAAATGGACTTGTTGGGCAAGGTTGTTAACTACACTCGCTAAGGCATCAATTTTTCCTTGCATGCCTCCTTGAGCGCTAGTTTCACCTTCGTGACATGTAGGTTCGGGAGGGGGTGTAACGACCCCGTTTTCCAGCAAGATATTGTCCGCTCTAGGGATTGGGCCGCAACCCAATATCCTCCCCTCACGGCTTTGTTTGGCGAGAACTTCCCGGAAGGTCACCAAACCTTGAATTGCTTTCGCCGAAGCACTTTTAACTTCGGAGTTCTTATGAGATCCGTCGCCAATCGTGCTCCAAAACGCGTCTTACTATTTTGGGAGGGTCTCTTTACATATGTTTCATTTCCACATACTTCCCCAAGCGATGTGGGATTGTGGGGACCCCCTTTTTACGACCTGTCACCTTTCGGTTCACCCGTGCGGACGTTTTGCCATCCGGGTTCCGGTTCGTGCAGCCATCGTATACATACTTGCACATTCGGGTCATTACAATTTGTCTTCCCGGCCCATCAATTTGTAATTTTTATTTTTTAAACTCATTTGGCATACTCTAGCCTTTATTGTATGGATGATATATTTGCATATCATGCATTAGATTGTGTGGTTAGGGTTAGATGTATGTTGTGGATTATGGGTTGAAGAAATTCAACAAAATTTATTCCAAGGAGAAAAAGGCCTTCACAAATCGAGCCCAAAGGAAGACTTGATCCAAAGAAGAGCCCACAATTAAAGGTATGGTTTTGCAGGTACAAATGTGGGTGGCAACATGGATTAAAGACTTGGACAATTTTCAGCCTTTGATAAAGTTTTGGCTTAGCCCAAATCTCCACCGCACAGCTGGAGGCGCATGGGCAAGCAACTGGTGGCGCGCGGGCAGGCGGAAGGGCACGGGCTGTAGCACCCAGTTCCATCGAATCGATTTTACCTTGTCATCTAATAGTGTACACTTCATGGATGAAATTGGGAGAATTATTGATTAGGTTAATGAGTAACTAAGTAAGGGCATAATGGTAAATAGAGATTTATAGTGATAACGTATTTAAGGAAAGAGGTTTTACGATTAATGCACTGTAGCTGCCACTATTTTCTATACTTCCTCTTTCGGTATTCAGCTCAAGCTCAGCAGAGCTCTCCAGGCGATTTCCTCTCCGATTTCCATTCCTCAACCTAGGTGAGTTTTCTTGAGTTTTAGTGGCTAGATAGCAGAGAGAGTACAATGTGTGTTTTGGGAATGCTGTGAATGAGAGTAGGTTCGGGTTTAGGTGATAGACCGAGAATGAACGATTAATAAAGTTCCAAGTTAGCTTCCTTAGGTTTCTGAATGGTTTAGAATGAGTTATAGTGAAGATTGAATTAACGCTCTGTTTATGATTTTAGGTGAGAAAAATCCTGAGATAGCTTGCAACCGAACTTTTCCCAGGAAGTCAGGTAAGTAGAGTATGTGTGTGCCTTCGGTTCTACATCACAAAACATTAGGTTTATGCTCATTTAAATGTTTTTTGTATGTCATGTATCATGTTTTGGAAAGAACACGAAAATGAATTTACATGTAATGGCATGGCAAGGTATGAACAGAATGTAACAGACCAGCTGTTAAGGGAACTAATCCGCCCCTTAATTTATGAAGAGGATGTATGACTTTGGAAAAATTGATCCTCTCCCAATGGAATTTAGGATCAGATCAGTTGTTAAGGGAACTAATCCGCCCCTTAATTTATGAAGAGGATGTATGACTTTGGAAAAAATGATCCAACTCCCAATGGAACCGAGGGATCAGATCAGTGAAAGAACGTGAATGCAATAGAGAAGTAAAAATAGAAACTGCATGTCTAGGATTTATGTTTAAGCATATCATTTCATTGTTGCTTTACTTACTTAGCATTAGGCTAATAGATGAATTTTTTGATGTAGGTGAAGAAGCCTCAGAAGATGTGTTCTCTGAGCATGTTGAGGACTAGGCTGGTTGGGGGAGCACTTCAATGCCACAGTTTGGTGTTCTGATAGGGCAGTTTAACTATTGTCTATATATGAAGTTTCAGTGGTTAAGTGTTTTGTGGAAGTGTGCAGAGGGTTTTAATAATATTAGTAGTTTTGATGTTTTTAACAACTTTATGGTTTTCTTGTTCTGAGTATGAAAAATATGATTTGGTTTAGAGGTAGTTGCTTTGCTGGGTATTTTTAGAAAGTTGTCGACTTATGTTGTTTTGAACGATTTTCAATAAAATGTACAAGCTATTTTGGCAGTCGGAGTTTTCTTTGTTTAGAGTTAAAATGGTTGATATGCTGTTATGATGAGTGTTATTGTCGATCGGTGGATGTGACGACCCCAACCCGGTCAGGGCCGCCACGGCCAAGCCATGACGTAATCCTAACTTTGATCCCTCGAATAGTTCATGTAGAATTTTTTTTTTTTTTTTTTTATTTTATATTTTTCACGTTCTGCGTTCGAACGCAAGACCTTAGGCGTTCGATCCCAAAACCTTCTGTTTCTTTTTTTTTTGCCTGCGATCGAACACAAGACCTTAGGCGTTCGATCCCAAAACCTTCTGTTTCCTTTTTTTTTTGCCTGCGACCGAACGCAAGACCTTAGGCGTTCGATCCCATAACCTTCTGTTTCCTTTTTTTTTGCCTGCGACCGAACGCAAGACCTTAGGCGTTCGATCCCAAAACCTTCTGTTTCCTTTTCTTTCCTTCCTTCGTTTCTTTCCTTCGACACTCCATCACCCTTGCACACCACACTCACTCCATTCATCAATTTCATCCCACACCATCACCACTTCATTCAATTACATAACATAACAACACATCAACGTACCAACGCTACTACTCTCACTAAATCCCCACTCCACCGATCACTCAAAACCAACTCATAACTCGTTTAAAACGCGGTTAAACTTCATAAAAATAAACCGCGTGGATCGCTCTAAACACCGAGCTAATCCATACAACCTAAAATACCTACAATCATCAAATATCATCCAATCTAATTCATAACATCAACGCTAAACATAAAAGCAGAAATTCTATAAAATATTCCCAAGACAATAACGTTTCTTCAATCATTCTAAACAAATCTACTCCAAGCCTACCTCTACTATACAATTACCAAAATATTGAACCTATCTATACGTCCTAAAATCATCATCCAAAATCGATCCAATCACACCTATTTACCACAAAATGCTCGGAGTAAACCCACGGGTCATCATGCCTAGCCAAAACACATCCCGACGCCACGAGCTCCGTCCATCGACCACCTATGTCTGATCATTAGGAGGAAGTTCCTCACCTTCGTTTTCGTCACCTACATCATACGATAAACACATTAAGCCTAATGCTTAGTAAGGAGGTGCACTAACATGAGTATACATAATGCACGGTCTTTCAAAACATATTCATTTTTCGTTTATTTTCTTTACATAACATATACATATATATCATTAGGCATGAGTAGGCACAGGCACACCCGTCTACCCAGTAGACCAAACACTTGCCCTGAGTTGCCATTTACATATTTTTGTGCCCTGAGTTGCCATTTACATATTTTCGTGCCCTGAGTTGCCATTTACATATTTTCGTGCCCTGAGTTGCCATTCACATATTTTCGTGCCCTGAGTTGCCATTCACGTGCCCTGTGCCCTACTCACCCTTCATCATTACTTAACATTACTTGAAAACGTGCATGCAAGAACATTTCATTAAATCTTAAATGAGAAAACATGATGCATGAAAAAGTGCTCCAAACAATCATCAATCATTTCTTAACATACATAAACGAACCTATCCGATCGAAAATAGGAAGCACCCTAGGCTACCCGACTCCTTAGAGCCCCAAAATCGTGAAAACATCATTAAGACATTAATTCCTAACATCGATATAATGTAGGGCTTTAAGAGCCAGAAACCTAACACCACTTACCTGGAGTCCTAGCTATGCCGAGCACCGTCCTTTGAGAACTTGGATTACCTAAGGCATATTCATAACACATTATTAGTATCGATCCTATGTTATAAAAATCAAGACTAAACGAAACCCCGAGCTAGGACAATTTTTCCTAAAACTCTTATTCACTTCATTCGGGCATTTTGCCTAGACCCAATAACTTATCATTGATATTAGTTGCAAGTTTATTTTCTTTGATTAACTTGTTTGATTTGTTGTGCTATTTGATTAAATGCTTAGGACCTATCTTAAATTAGTCCTGTGCGTTATGTTTTATGTTTGTTTTTGTTATTTGTGTTTGTTGTTGTGAATGTTTGTCGTAGGAATTCTTGGCTTCCTAGTCCATTCAAGACCATCGGCCAAGGTTTGAATCATCTAACCCTTTTGATTTCTTAGATTTTTAAGTATTGGTTAGATGGAATTTGTTCAAGGAAATTGATGATGCCTATTTTAGAGGACTTGTTTAATGATTTATTTGTTTGATCAAATTTGGCATCCATATTTTGAATTGTGATTAAGGATAGAATCATATGCTAGACCTGAAAATTTTATGATGACTTTTAATTGAGCTTAGCAACTTGCCTAGTTTGCTTGAATTGTGAAATATCCTTAGTTCTTACTCATTGGATCGAAAAGATTGATTATTTCTTTGAGTTCAATTTGAATTGCTTGAAACCAAGTGTTGTTTTCTTTGAATTATCAATTGGTTCAATATTTTCTTATTTATTTTGCATGAGAAATGAAATTGTTCGATATGCTTGCATCAAACTTGATTTTATCTTGAATGCTTGTTTTCTAAATTGTTGCAATGAACAATTTAATCTTGGAATTTATTTGAGACCATTGTGGATGGTAAAATGATTTCTCAAACTTTAGGATAATTTTATTTTGTGTCTACTATGGTTTACTTGTTAAGCTTTTAGTAGAGAAATTTATCCTAAGTGTTGTAGCATCTTCCATGATATTCACCATTGGATTTGAGGTCAAATCCTAAAGAACCGGGAGGGGATGATATGCCCACGGTCCTGATCCATCGAGCACAAGTCAAGGTACGTATTTATTTATTTATTTATTTTATATATCTAATGGACTTGTGGAATTTTGTAGGTAAATGGTTTCTCAAGGCTTGGAGGAAAGAGTTTCTCTCGGTGCTTCATCGGCGCGCAGCGCCTGGATGAAGCCCCCGATTGCACCCCGAGCTTGTGGCTGCTAGGGGGTGTTCTTAGTCCTTCTCTTCTTCTTCCAAGCCATGGAAGCGAGGAGAAAGGGCGAACGCCATAGTTCCCGCCGCCGAGAACTCCTTCGCTGGCAACGAAGGAATTCTGTCACCCGAAAACGCCGAGTCGTTATGGGGTCGGTTTCGGGCCTTCATTTCCCTCCTCCATCATTTCCGCAGCACTCTGAGCAACACCCACCTCCTCAAGTCCTCTGTAACTCTCTTTCCCTTCCTCGCCATTCTCTTTGTTCTTCCTCTGTTTTTTGTCTGTTTTAGCGTCTGTTTTGGGGTGATTTCGTGTAACACCCCTAGTACCGTACCCATATTTTCCATATTATTTTTTTTTTCATTTTATTTTACACTTTAAGCGGAAACTGAATCGGAATTGAAATCGTTAGTGTGGTTTGGAAAACCATTTTAAACAAACATAAAACTATTTAATAAAACAATTAAAACTGTTTAATAAAACCAATTTTGATTAAAACAATCGGGAGGACAAAACTGTCCAACCCGTGGCAATTAGGTGCAGCGAACAGTCGCTGCAGCATGCAGCGACTGAGCGCTACAGTTGCTGCAGCAAGCAGCGCCCGATCGCTGCATTGCTGCAGCGATCGCGCGCTGCAGTTGCTGCAGCAAGCAGCGCCCGATCGCTGCATTATTGCAGCGATCGTGCACTGCAGCAGCGTCGATCGCTGCCCGATGCTGCAGCAAGCAGCGATCCGTCGCTGCATTGCTGCAGCGCCTGATCGCTGCACTGCAGCCTTGATCCACACTATTGCTCTCTGAAATTTCCAGAGAGCAAATACTTTAGTAAGCTCTCTGGAAATCCGGTTTCCAGAGAGCAAATCCACACCATTTGCCTGTCTTTCAGTTTCTTGCAATCTTTATACTTCTCACTAAAACATGCAACTTATAAATTAAACTCACTCCATTTACAGCAGACTTTGCGAAGTCCAACTGCGTGGATAGCTCTAAAAACGGAGCTTACCCGTACCAATCCCAAAACGAATCAAAACACTTCATAACGTTTATCAAAACAGTTTAAACCAAAGTGTTTTACATACAATTACCAAAATATTTTCTAACTCCTATCCAGATCCAAACAACCTAAAATACTCTATACGATTATCAGTTCAAAATATCTCAAAATAACCCCAGAGTCCATACATACATCCCCACGGGTAATATCGCGCCTGGACTACCCAGCGCACTCCCACGAGCATCATCCATCAGCTGCTCCTACATCAGGAGGAGGAATATCATCCTCACCTGGGTCAACGTAACCTAGAACGTCACCTACACCATACAGACACATATGAGATATTGAAATCTCAGTAAGCTACGTAAATGCAGATGCGTGCGTGCGTATGCCATTCAGAAAACATGCAGATTTCAGATTCATATACAGATACAGATTCATTACGTCGTAGACAGATTGTTACCGAGATATCAGCCCTATAAATGGAAAGGATACATCCCGCGGTCGGACTACCACTTTCGATTTAGAGGAGGGGGGTACATGCTCACAAACCCTACAGCCATGCCTGAGCCCCATCTCGCGTAACCAGATACAGATTACGTATTTTCGTTCATTATTCATTTCATTTGAAAACTTGTGCAGAAATCCATTTTCATGCCATTTTGAAACATGTGATGCATGAACAGTTATAAGCATAAAGTAACCATACAATAAACAAACACATGTATACCATCAAGACCGAAATAAACTAACCTATAAACAATTAAACCTAACTACCCAACCAAAAGCAGATTAAACAAACAACTCTTCAGGGATCCTCGATACGACATCGAAGTATGGTGTAGACCGATTGGTCAAAGTAAGTCACGAAAACTTACCTCGAGCGCGCAGAATCTCAAGCTTCGTCCACGGGAGTCGTGTGTCTGAGACAAAACACGATATTTGTCGTTAAAACCAATTTAAGCTATTAACGTCCAAATTACAAAATCCTTAACTATTGAATTTTTCCTAAATTCCTCACTTAGCTAATCAAAGCATTTAGAACGTCAATTAGTGCTCGATAACTTGAAATTCCTATTACGAGAAATTTTCGAAAACTCGAAAATTCTCAGATTTATACTTTTTCACAAATTGGTTTATCTTCGTCCAATAACGTCCGATACGTTCAATATATACCTAATCATGGCTAACCTATTAATTACGAGTCCTAATTCGCGTTTTTAACGAGATTTAATCGAAACCCTAATTATCTAAAACGGCGTAAACGTTGAAATAAAAGCTCTAAGATTGTAGGTACATACCGAGGATAGCGAGAGGAGGAGAAAACGTGAAGAACCGGAGGAAAAACGGAGAAGAACGGAGGTCGGAATATTGAGGAATCGTCGGCGGCGGCTGAGAGCTTTGCTCTCTGTTCGTGGATTCCAGAGAAGGGAAAGAGAGAAAGTGAGGGAGAGAAATAGATTTTAGGTTAAGTTATAATATTGGTTTGGCAGATTACCAAAATGCCCTTAGCTCTTATTTCTATTTGTTTCGTCCTTCGGTTCGTTAATCGTCCTACTATTCGGATTCTCAAAAGTTCCATATTTTGCCAATAACTCCTATCCATTGCCAGGGATTTATTAAAACTGTCCGTTCGCGATTTGGACCTCATTTGCTATTTTTACGAGAACGTCTTTTACATTACGAGAAATGCATTTACTCGGAATATAGCGTTCAATCTCCGAAAATTCCCATAATTTCGTTAAAATTCCTATAAATCGTTAGGATTGAAACGACGCTTTCCGTTTGCAAAACTGATTTGATTTGACACATTTACTAAAAATGCCATTAAACAATGAAATAATAATATAATATAATATATCCAAAAAGTCCGTACAAGCCGGATATTACATTCTACCCTCCTTATTCAGAATTTTGTCCACAAAATTACCACAGCTTATAGTCCTTGATATTAACGTCTCACGTCTTGCGACATTTCATTTCGATTTATCGTCTGTACTCACGGCCATTCTTCGTGGTTCTAAACCAAAACTCATCACTATAATCCCTCATATTAGCCTTAATTCTATATTCCCCCACTTTCGATTTGATCGCACGCGACCTCACTCAAGTATGGAACATAATCAAATTTCCAATTCTCCAATCGTCACTTCAATATTTGCGGATGCATCGACTTTTGACTCTCACTAAATCACTCACAGATTACATCTTCTAATAACACAATTTCAAAGTTCTCTTTTTATCAGCGTCTTTCCTCTATCGTTCACTAAGGTCAGAGCTACGTCCAAGCTCCCCAACGCCAGCCAAATCGAACGCCTATATCATCAAATTTCTTGGTCGTAACCCAAATCTCATCATAACCCCATCAACTCTACCTACCGTCGGGATGAACACCAACTGAACTCCCACATTAGCCTCATAACCATACTCCTTACTTTCAATGGGCCTAAACACATCAATCGTCTACGCATCCAAATCTTACCAACTTTTCTAATCCTACGATCAAACGTTCTCTAACTGTGTACTTGTCACCAACCGACACGAGCACACGTTGGTTTATATTTAATCACCCAAGACGTTAAACTTTCCAACTTATCAATTGGTCTCTACCAAAATTGTCTCTAGCCTCAATCCTTGAAATAACATCAACTTCTAAACGTCACTTGGTTGACTAGCGTTCAAGGATCACAAACCACACTCAGATTGTATTCCAAACTCCTATGTATTCTAACTTCGACTCCTCAAATTAAGTTTCTTTAGTTTCTAACTTTCCTAATCTCGTGTCTACTGAACACGTACCTAACCATTTCACGCCCTTAAGGCCTTCTTAATTAACTTATTCCATCGTTAAATTCTTTTTAATTACCCTTCGATTACCCACCTATCGAGTATAAAATTTCTACATATATATATATATATAGATCGGAGTTGTAAACCACTCTGGTGCACAAGTTCGTTGGTCTAATCCTCAGTCCCTACTTCTACCATCTCATTCCTACATTCCTCTAGTAGTGCTCCTGTGCAACCTCTTGGTCATTAACATCCAAATCGTATCCTTCCTTTGATACTTCACGGGTCTTAATAACTATTTCTATGTGAGCTTTCCAACTAGAATTTCACTTCTTTATACTCCTCAGGTATCCTGTCTGTGATATCCCACGTCACATTCCTCCTCGAGTAACTTATCGACCTCAACCCCTGCTTCGATGCAGTTCCCACAACCTACTCCTTCCATTCCAACTACATCTCCGAAATTACATTCTGGCGTCAACAGGTTTAACTAAGAGTTTAAGTTGTTACTATCTTAAGGTTAATGCTCACTTGCAAATTAAGTCCCATAAATACCACGTTTTACTCTAAGTCGCCTTCATGAGTTCCATTACTATGTCTTACTGAAACGCTTATGCCTTCTACAATATGCTCGATTATCTAACTCGAATCTCCATTAACCTCGAGCACAGTAAAGTCTCTAAGTCTCGCTGTGGATTTGCTCTAAACCACTCATTCTAACCTTAAGTCACTTATGTATCCATCGGTCTCGATTTGTCAAATAAGAGTCATACTCTTTAAAATTGCAAAGCTCACAATTCGTACGACACTAGTCAATCTTAACTCTTCATTGGATCTACGATCCCCCGTACTTATCTCAAATGTCGTGCATAGACTTCTCTTAATTTCCCAATGGTCTAAATCCTTTTTAGTCGGGTTCTAATTATTTCGCTTAGCTCTTGCAAAATAACTCGTTCATCAGTCTACTCGTTTACAAACTTATTGATGATAAGTTCACTCTCTTGTTTCGATTCTCTTCAGATTCTCAATTCTTCTCCTTCTATTTTTCCAAGAGAAGGATTCAGAAACTTCTTTTCGTTAAGGTTTAACCCTCCCGGATCACCGAACACTGTCGTTTCTACCTCCATACCGGAGGTGAGTCCTACGTTTGCAGTTCTCAACTGAAACTATACCCACTGTAAACCTTCTCTATTGCATCTCTATCCTCTCTACGGTCATTCAGACTACTTTGAACTCATAAGTATAACCTTAAATCTGAAGTGCTATATTTTTCCTCAGTAGTTAGCACGTTCAAAACCTTAGCTCCTATGCTTTTGTTTTCTATCCTCATTTAAGCAACACCAATGGTCTGACGTCTATTACTCATTAATAAATCTTAACTTCATTAATTCTCTCACCTAGTATGTCGGCTATATGCTTCTTACAAATTATATATTTCTTTACGGATTAGTCTTCTAAGGTATCTAAGGTGGTACCCTTTTTCCTAGAGATCAGCCAATTCCAGTATCTAGAGTATCCATATGCACATGATTTCAATTCTCTAGCGCTTCGGGATTTAATAATTTTTTTTTTTTTTTAACTCGGAGTAACTCTCGTTATTCCTTGCCTCTATATTGGTCGATACGATCGCCCCTACCCGATCACTTAAATCTTATATCCGCGACTCGTATTGATCTATCACATCCATCTACACCACAACCATAATGGTTACTCTCATATCCTTTCCATAACAACACTAGGTAAGCTCTGGACTATGATTTTGTCTAATTACTTAAATCATTTTCACGAATGTAGGGTATACAAGTTCTTGCTAAATTTTCTTACCTACTTAATTCCACTTAGTAAATCTTGACAGCCTAAAGTATTTCCAAATACACTCTTACATCTTAGTTTAAATTACTCCTTACTTCTTTACACCTTAAAACTCTAAGGGTTTGAGTTTCGTCAACTAGGGTTCATTTCCTATAAATTTAAATCCTACATCCCGTAAGATGTGTGACTCTAACAGTAACAAAATCTAAGTGTATAACTTTTCACGGGTAAGTCAAGCTAACCTTATTACTACATAACTCTCATTCTATAAGGCCTATATGGTCTAACATCTACTTACCGTCTTATCATCGAGGTTCACTCAAAACTCTTCTTGCCCATCTCCTACTATTCTCTTACCTCTCTATCCATAAACCTTCTCCTGTTTGTTACCTTACTATTGCTTCGAACTCTTACCCTATACCTCTTTTTCACTATAATATATATATATATATATATTATCCTATTAAATATTCAAATTAAAAACTCTACCTGTAACTGCCGAAAGTTGGGTAGTTTCTTCTTCTCTAGTCGAGGTAGGCAACTTTTGGGTATCGTTTCTCTGATTCATGCCCCGTTGGCCTGTACCTGGTTGATCTCGGCCCGATCTTGGGCAATCTTTGACGAAATGACCATTCTCTCCACATCGAAAGCATTTATCTGTGCCTGTCCTACAATCGCCACGGTGCTTCTTCTGGCACACAGGACACAGAGGTCTTTGATAACTTCTTCGCACGCGTTTCCGTCGGCTCTGTCTGATCTCTTCCTTGCTCGTCCTCTTTGTACGTTGGTTATTGGGAGCGGCCACCCCTAGGGTTCTTGGGCCACCTCGATTTGTCAATCCCTCGAGCTGACGAAATTGCCTACGTATGAGCTGAGCTTGTTGGTCTATGTGCTGGGACTGGCAGTCTACTAGCTCCGTAAACCGATCCAGGATGTCGTCCCTAGGATCCCTTCCTCGAACCATATTTATAAAGCTCCTATAAAATTTAAAACAAATAATCCTAAGAAACAAAATCAAACAAAGCTATAAACAGACTTACAGTTGATGAAGGACGTCCGCGTAGTGGCTGTGTAGTCGAGCAGTCTACAGAATCGATTTTAAAACCCGGGGGCTCTGATACCATAATTGTAACACCCCTAGTACCGTACCCATATTTTCCGTATTATTTTTTTTTCATTTTATTTTACACTTTAAGCGGAAACTGAATCGGAATTGAAATCGTTAGTGTGGTTTGGAAAACAATTTAAAACAAACATAAAACTATTTAATAAAACAATTAAAACTATTTAATAAAACCAATTTTGATTAAAACAATCGGGAGGACAAAACTGTCCAACCTGTGGCAATTAAGTGCAGCAAACAGTCGCTGCAGCATTCAGCGACTGAGCGCTGCAGTTGCTGCAGCAAGCAGCGCCCGATCGCTGCATTGCTGCAGTGATCGTGCGCTGCAGTTGCTGCAGCAAGCAGCGCCCGATCGCTGCATTGCTGCAGTGATCGTGCGCTGCAGTTGCTGCAGCAAGCAGCGATCAGTCGCTGCATTGCTGCAGTGATCGTGCGCTGCAGTTGCTGCAGCAAGCAGCGCCCGATCGCTGCATTGCTGCAGTGATCGTGCGCTGCAGTTGCTGCAGCAAGCAGCGCCCGATCGCTGCATTGCTGCAGTGATCGTGCGCTGCAGTTGCTGCAGCAAGCAGCGCCCGATCGCTGCATTGCTGCAGTGATCGTGCGCTGCAGTTGCTGCAGCAAGCAGCGCCCGATCGCTGCATTGCTGCAGTGATCGTGCGCTGCAGTTGCTGCAGCAAGCAGCGCCCGATCGCTGCATTGCTGCAGTGATCGTGCGCTGCAGTTGCT
The DNA here is from genome assembly GCA_022432975.1 of Begonia masoniana. Classification (NCBI taxonomy): domain Eukaryota; kingdom Viridiplantae; phylum Streptophyta; class Magnoliopsida; order Cucurbitales; family Begoniaceae; genus Begonia; species Begonia masoniana. The sequence continues at coordinate 22,112,946 of CM039515.1, forward strand.
GCAGCAAGCAGCGCCCGATCGCTGCATTGCTGCAGTGATCGTGCGCTGCAGTTGCTGCAGCAAGCAGCGCCCGATCGCTGCATTGCTGCAGTGATCGTGCGCTGCAGTTGCTGCAGCAAGCAGCGCCCGATCGCTGCATTGCTGCAGTGATCGTGCGCTGCAGTTGCTGCAGCAAGCAGCGCCCGATCGCTGCATTGCTGCAGTGATCGTGCGCTGCAGTTGCTGCAGCAAGCAGCGCCCGATCGCTGCATTGCTGCAGTGATCGTGCGCTGCAGTTGCTGCAGCAAGCAGCGCCCGATCGCTGCATTGCTGCAGTGATCGTGCGCTGCAGTTGCTGCAGCAAGCAGCGCCCGATCGCTGCATTGCTGCAGTGATCGTGCGCTGCAGTTGCTGCAGCAAGCAGCGCCCGATCGCTGCATTGCTGCAGTGATCGTGCGCTGCAGTTGCTGCAGCAAGCAGCGCCCGATCGCTGCATTGCTGCAGTGATCGTGCGCTGCAGTTGCTGCAGCAAGCAGCGCCCGATCGCTGCATTGCTGCAGTGATCGTGCGCTGCAGTTGCTGCAGCAAGCAGCGCCCGATCGCTGCATTGCTGCAGTGATCGTGCGCTGCAGTTGCTGCAGCAAGCAGCGCCCGATCGCTGCATTGCTGCAGTGATCGTGCGCTGCAGTTGCTGCAGCAAGCAGCGCCCGATCGCTGCATTGCTGCAGTGATCGTGCGCTGCAGTTGCTGCAGCAAGCAGCGCCCGATCGCTGCATTGCTGCAGTGATCGTGCGCTGCAGTTGCTGCAGCAAGCAGCGCCCGATCGCTGCATTGCTGCAGTGATCGTGCGCTGCAGTTGCTGCAGCAAGCAGCGCCCGATCGCTGCATTGCTGCAGTGATCGTGCGCTGCAGTTGCTGCAGCAAGCAGCGCCCGATCGCTGCATTGCTGCAGTGATCGTGCGCTGCAGTTGCTGCAGCAAGCAGCGCCCGATCGCTGCATTGCTGCAGTGATCGTGCGCTGCAGTTGCTGCAGCAAGCAGCGCCCGATCGCTGCATTGCTGCAGTGATCGTGCGCTGCAGTTGCTGCAGCAAGCAGCGCCCGATCGCTGCATTGCTGCAGTGATCGTGCGCTGCAGTTGCTTCTCACTAAACATGCAACTTATAAATTAACTCACTCCATTTACAGCAGACTTTGCGAAGTCCAACTGCGGTGGATAGCTCTAAAAAACCGAGCTTACCCGTACCAATCCCAAACGAAATCAAAACACTTCATAACATTTATCAAATAGTTTAAACCAAAGTGTTTTACATACAATTACCAAACTATTTTTCTAACTCCTATCAGATCCAAACAACCTAAAATACTCTATACGATATCAGTTCAAAACATCTCAAAATAACCTCAGAGTCCATACATAATCCCCACGGGTCATATCGCGCTCGACTACCCAGCGCACTCCCACGAGCATATCCATCAGTGCTCCTACATCAGCCGGGGAGGAATATCATCCTCACCTGGGTCAACGTAACCTAGAACGTCACCTACACCATACAGACACATATGAGATATTGAAATCTCAGTAAGCTACGTAAATGCAGATGCTGTGAGTGCGTATGCCATTCAGAAACATGCAGATTTCAGATTCATATACAGATACAGATTCATTACGTCGCAGACAGATTGTTACCGAGATATCAGCCCTATAAATGGAAAGGATACATCCCGCGGTCGGACTACCACTTTCGATTTAGAGGAGGGGGTACATGATCACAAACCCTACAGCCATGCCTGAGCCCCATCTCGCGTAACCAGATACAGATTACGTATTTTCGTTCATTATTCATTTCATTTGAAAACTTGTGCAGAAATCCATTTTCATGCCATTTTGAAACACGTGATGCACGAACAGTTATAAGCATAAAGTAACCATACAATAAACAAACACATGTATACCATCAAGACCGAAATAAACTAACCTATAAACAATTAAACCTAACTACCCAACCAAAAGCAGATTAAACAAACAACTCTTCAGGGATCCTCGATACGACATCGAAGTATGGTGTAGACTGATTGGTCAAAGTAAGTCACGAAAACTTACCTCGAGCGCGCAGAATCTCAAGCTTCGTCCACGGGAGTCGTGTGTCTGAGACAAAACACGATATTCGTCGTTAAAACCAATTTAAGCTATTAACGTCCAAATTACAAAATCCTTAACTATTGAATTTTTCCTAAATTCCTCACTTAGCTAATCAAAGCATTTAGAACGTCAATTAGTGCTCGATAACTTGAAATTCCTATTACGAGAAATTTTCGAAAACTCGAAAATTCTCAGATTTATACTTTTTCACAAATTGGTTTATCTTCGTCCAATAACGTCCGATACGTTCAATATATACCTAATCACGGCTAACCTATTAATTACGAGTCCTAATTCGCGTTTTTAACGAGATTTAATCGAAACCCTAATTATCTAAAACGGCGTAAACGTTGAAATAAAAGCTCTAAGATTGTAGGTACATACTGAGGATAGCGAGAGGAGGAGAAAACGTGAAGAACCGGAGGAAAAACGGAGAAGAACGGAGGTCGGAATATTGAGGAATCGTCGGCGGCGGCTGAGAGCTTTGCTCTCTGTTCGTGGATTCCAGAGAAGGGAAAGAGAGAAAGTGAGGGAGAGAAATAGATTTTAGGTTAAGTTATAATATTGGTTTGGCAGATTACCAAAATGCCCTTAGCTCTTATTTCTATTTGTTTCGTCCTTCGGTTCGTTAATCGTCCTACTATTCGGATTCTCGAAAGTTCCATATTTTGCCAATAACTCCTATCCATTGCCAGGGATTTATTAAAACTGTCCGTTCGCGATTTGGACCTCATTTGCTATTTTTACGAGAACGTCTTTTACATTACGAGAAATGCATTTACTCGGAATATAGCGTTCAATCTCCGAAAATTCTCATAATTTCGTTAAAATTCCTATAAATCGTTAGGATTGAAACGACGCTTTCCGTTTGCAAAACTGATTTGATTTGACACATTTACTAAAAATGCCATTAAACAATGAAATAATAATATAATATAATATATCCAAAAAGTCCGTACAAGCCGGATATTACATTTCGAGCACCGATTGTTGTTTCGTTTTAATTGTCTTCCGCAAGCGTTTTCTAACCCCATTGCAGGCCCGTAGCCCATTAGATTTACAACCTTCAACAACCAAAAATCAACTCTAACATTCACCCAAACACCATTAATCCACTCAATCTTCCTAAATAACAACGAAAGTAACATCAATGGACAATAATCTAGTAATCCTATCGATTTCTAACGAAATCCGGAAATTTCTCACAAAACCCTAAATCAAAACCAACCCTAAAACATCAACTAAACTATGCCAAAGCGTAGAACGTACCTAAAGCGTTGATTTGGAGAAGAAAATCGAAGAGAAACGGGACGTTAGATGGGTGATGAAGAAACACCGTGAAAAGGGAGGAAGAAATCGCCAAAAGGGGGGCAAAGTTCACGATCTGGAAAATGAATGGAGGGGGGGGGGGGGTGTTTTTGCTTTTATTTAAATTTTGATTTCCTAAATTACTATTTTGCCCTTAGTTTAATTTCCTTACTCCATTCACAATTCGTGTATCGGTTTGGTTTCTCCAAAACTCCCTTATTCCTCCAAATATTCCAACTTATTCTTAGGGTTCTAACGAGACTAACCGTTCGCAAATTGGACCTTGTTTACTATTTTTATGAATTAAAACACTATAGGGCTAAAAACGGAACTCTAACGTTACACTAACGATATGGGTTTTCTAAAAATTTACTTATTCGTCTAAAAATTCCCGTAAATCCCTAGGAGACTAATAACACCTCTTGCTCGTTAGACGGACCTATATTTCTTATTTACAAAAATACCCTCGGAGCGAAAACCTGAAAACTCGGGTGTTACAGTGGATGTAGTCCACCGGTGGACGTTGAGTATTCTAATCTACCGGTGGATGAAATCTATCGGTGGATGTTGTCGAACGGTAGACGTGACTAATGGCTTTTGTCATTTTATGAACGGTGGATGTGAGTATTAGGCTTTTGTAGTTTTATGATTGGTGGATGTGAGTATTAGGCTTTTGTTGTTTTATGACCGGTGGACCGGTGGATGTGAGTATTAGGCTTTTGTTGTTTTATGACCGGTGGATGTGAGTATTAGGCTTTTGTTGTTTTATGACCGGTGGATGTGAGTATTAGGCTTTTGTTGTTTTATGACCGGTGGATGTGAGTATTAGGCTTTTGTTGTTTTATGACCGGTGGATGTGAGTATTAGGCTTTTGTTGTTTTATGACCGGTGGATGTGAGTATTAGGCTTTTGTTGTTTTATGACCGGTGGATGTGAGTATTAGGCTTTTGTTGTTTTATGACCGGTGGATGTGAGTATTAGGCTTTTGTTGTTTTATGACCGGTGGATGTGAGTATTAGGCTTTTGTTGTTTTATGACCGGTGGATGTGAGTATTAGGCTTTTGTTGTTTTATGACCGGTGGATGTGAGTATTAGGCTTTTGTTGTTTTATGACCGGTGGATGTGAGTATTAGGCTTTTGTTGTTTTATGACCGGTGGATGTGAGTATTAGGCTTTTGTTGTTTTATGACCGGTGGATGTGAGTATTAGGCTTTTGTTGTTTTATGACCGGTGGATGTGAGTATTAGGCTTTTGTTGTTTTATGACCGGTGGATGTGAGTATTAGGCTTTTGTTGTTTTATGACCGGTGGATGTGAGTATTAGGCTTTTGTTGTTTTATGACCGGTGGATGTGAGTATTAGGCTTTTGTTGTTTTATGACCGGTGGATGTGAGTATTAGGCTTTTGTTGTTTTATGACCGGTGGATGTGAGTATTAGGCTTTTGTTGTTTTATGACCGGTGGATGTGAGTATTAGGCTTTTGTTGTTTTATGACCGGTGGATGTGAGTATTAGGCTTTTGTTGTTTTATGACCGGTGGATGTGAGTATTAGGCTTTTGTTGTTTTATGACCGGTGGATGTGAGTATTAGGCTTTTGTTGTTTTATGACCGGTGGATGTGAGTATTAGGCTTTTGTTGTTTTATGACCGGTGGATGTGAGTATTAGGCTTTTGTAGTTTTATGATTGGTGGATGTGAGTATTAGGCTTTTGTTGTTTTATGACCGGTGGATGTGAGTATTAGGCTTTTGTTGTTTTATGACCGGTGGATGTGAGTATTAGGCTTTTGTTGTTTTATGACCGGTGGATGTGAGTATTAGGCTTTTGTTGTTTTATGACCGGTGGATGTGAGTATTAGGCTTTTGTAGTTTTATGATTGGTGGATGTGAGTATTAGGCTTTTGTTGTTTTATGACCGGTGGATGTGAGTATTAGGCTTTTGTAGTTTTATGATTGGTGGATGTGAGTATTAGGCTTTTGTTGTTTTATGACCGGTGGATGTGAGTATTAGGCTTTTGTTGTTTTATGACCGGTGGATGTGAGTATTAGGCTTTTGTTGTTTTATGACCGGTGGATGTGAGTATTAGGCTTTTGTTGTTTTATGACCGGTGGATGTGAGTATTAGGCTTTTGTTGTTTTATGACCGGTGGATGTGAGTATTAGGCTTTTGTTGTTTTATGACCGGTGGATGTGAGTATCATAATTTGTAGCGTCCCTAACACTGTACCCTTAATTTCCCGCCTTAATATTATTTTTCACTATCCTCAAATAAACCTTAAAATGTTAAGCGGAATTGAAATCGTTAAAATCGTTCGGAACTATTTTCAAATCGATTTAGATAACTTAGAAAACACTTAAAATACAAGTTAAAATAATTATAAAAACAATTTAAAACAATAAAAACCATCGGCCAATGCTTGGAGGGACAAATTTGTCTCAAAAAGGTGAGGGGCGATCGATCGTCCAAAACAGGCGATCGATCGCCACCACAAAATATGGAGGGGCGAATCGCCTCTCACTGTGGCGATCAATCACCACACTCCCTGGAAAATCTAGGGAGTGGCGACCATAAGGGGGCGATCGATCACCCCTTTATGGGTGATCGATCGCAACACTCCCTGAACATCTTCCAGGGAGTGGCGACAATTCCTCCCTCCTTTCTTTCCTCCCCTGTACGTTTTCAATTCTACATTTCCTTCTACAACTTCAACATAGCAACTACTTTCAACATCACTCAACTTTACTAACAAACACCATAAAAGATCATAACATAAACTCACTCATAATCTCATCCGTTTCCCAAAATAGGCGACTCGAAACATAATTAGAACATAAACAATTTCATGAAAACAAACCGCATGGTTTCGTTTAAAAGTTTAACTATACAATACCTCCTGTTTTAAATCACTAACAATTCCAATGAAAACCTTCCAAAAGCAGTTTATAAAATAGGTTTCTAAACGCTTTCAACCTCAAAACATAAACCTATCAACTATCCAGATTCCCAAACATCCTATCATGTTCTACCAGTACAATATTTTACCTAACATTTTCTATCCCAAAATACCTCTATACGTCCCCACGGGTCATGAAACGCCTCGACTACGCCAGCACACCACTGCGAGCCATCCTCCGTCAACTGCATCACTCCTCGGGTGGAGGGACCTCATCATCACCTATATCCTGATCACCAACACCATACAGACAATCTATGAGCTAAAGGCTCAGTAAGTTTTGTAAGTGCAATGCATGCTGTGCGTATGAGTTTCAGAAATCATGCAACATTTTCTTATCATTACATCGCAGACATATTGTCACCGAGATATCGGCCCGCTAAAAGGAAAGGATTCATCCCGCGGTCGGACAACCCTTTCTATCTAGCGGAGGGGGGTACATGCTCACACAAACAACAGCCATGCCTGAGCCCCACCTCGCGTGATCAGATAACAGATTACGTAAATTCATTTAGTGCAGGCGATGTGGTATTGTGACGGACCCCTTTGTGCCTACACAATAGATCAATAGCCCCCTTTCAGGCCACATCTCTTTTCATGAAAACATCGTGCGGATGTTCATTTTCTATGCTCTTTTAAAAACCATGATGTATGAACACATGCATAACATAACATTCAACATATATACCATCAAGACAATAAAAAGCATAATATATATATTACATATGTACCATCAAGACAATAAAAAGGTATAACCTATAAAAGAACTAATCTTAACTACCCAACCAAAACATATAAACAAACAATTCACCAAAACTCTTCGAGACGACATCGACGTACAGTGTAGGCCAATCGGCCAGAGTAAGTCACGAGAACTTACCTATCGTCCGTAGCGCACTGAGCTCCGTCCACAAGCGTTGTTCACCTAAGGCAATTTCACAACAATCATCGTTAAAGCACGTTCAAACCTTTAAGCGTCAAATTAATGAAACTCTTAACTAAAGAATTTCTTAAAACTCTAAAATACTTCATTGAGGCATTTCGTTGAGCATTTCACGTTCAACTTACCAAAACCTCCATTAACGGAATTTCCTAAAACTTCAAAAGTTCATAAAACCTGAACATTTCTCAACGAATCGTTTAACTTCGTCCAATAACGTCCAACACTTCCATTATCTTCACAACTATGGCAAACCTATCGATTCCTAACCTTAAATCACATTTTTTTTTACAAAACCATAAACGAAACCCTAACCGTTAAACTTCATAAAAACCGAACAATAACCTTCCAAAACTATAGAATCGTACCTAGAGTCGAGTTTGGAGAAGGAAACTCGAAGAAAACGAGTCGAACGGAGGAGAAGAAATCGTCGGAGAGGAGTCGCCGTGGGAGAATCACCGGAGAACGCAGGGAGAGAAAAAGAAGGAAATCGTGAATGCTGGAGGAAGAAGAGAAATTGTGGATTTTAATAAATTTTGACTTTGCAAATTACTATTTTGCCATTTCCTTTGTTTTCTATTTGTTTCGTCGCTCATTTCGTTAATTGTCCAACGATTCGGTTTCTCCAAATTTCTTTATTTCACCAATAACTTCAACTTAATATCAGGGTCCTGTTAAAACTGTCTTTTTGCAAATCAGACCTCGTTTACTATTTTTACTAAAACATCCTTTATATTACGATAAACGTAATTCTCGAAAAATTAGCGTTACAACTCCTATGATTCCCAAAATTTCCTTAAAATTCATATTAATTATTAGGATCGTAATAACGCTTTCTGTTGGCAAAACAGATTTAATTTGACATATTTACAAAAATGTCATTTATATTAAAATATTAATATCTCGTAAAGCCGAGTATTACAGTATTTATGCTTTCTGGCCAGCGTTATAGACACAAAGTTTGTAGGAAAAGCAAGTCCTCAAAATGTTTTAGTTGTCCAAGACTTTCCTGAAGTATTTTTAGATGACCTTTCTGGCTTGCCGCCAGATAGGGACATTGAGTTTGTTGTAGATGTTTACCCAGGCGTTGAGCCTGTTTCTAAGAATCCCTATAAGTTAGCACCTACGGAGCTTAAGGAATTAAAGAAACAGTTGGAGGAACTATTGGATAAAGGGTTTATACGCCCAAGCTTTTCACCGTGAGGTGCAACAGTTCTTTTTGTTAAGAAGAAGGATGGATCAATGCGTATGTGCGTTGATTATCAGGAATTGAATAAGTTAACTATCAAGAACAAGTATCCATTGCCGAGGATTGATGATTTATTCGACCAGCTTAAGGGTGCACATGTTTTCTCTAAGATTGACCTAAGGTCCGGTTATTACCAATTGAAAGTCAAATCGGAAGATATTCCTAAGACTGCCTTTCGCACGAGGTATGGACATTATGAGTTTTTGGTTATGTCTTTTGGATTGACAAATGCACTAGCAGCATTCATGGATCTTATGAATAAGGTGTTTCATGAGTATGTGGATAAGTTTGTCATAGTATTTATGATGATATACTAATCTATTCACGTACTAAGGAGGAGCATACAATACATTTGAACCTGGTATTGGAAGTACTAAGGCAATATCAACTTTATGCTAAGTTTTCCAAGTGTGAGTTTTGGTTGGACAGAGTTCACTTTCTTGGTCATGTGATCTCGGGTGATAGAATATCTATCGATCCAGCCAATGTTCAAGCAGTTAAGGAATGGCCCCAACCAAAAAATGCCACTGATATTCGGAGTTTCTTTGGATTAGCAGGATATTACAGGAAATTTATTGAAGGATTCTCGAAGATTGCAACACCCCTCACTCGGTTAACAAGGAAAAACATTAAGTATGCGTGGACAGAGGAATGTGAATCTAGTTTCCAGACTTTAAAACATAAGTTGACCAATGCTCCAGTATTAACACTCCCTGTTGAAAATGGAAAGTTCAGCATTTATTGTGACGCTTCCAAAGTTGGACTCGGTTGTGTGTTGATGCAAGATGGAAAAGTAATAGTCTATGCTTCTAGGCAGTTGAAAACACACGAGAAGAATTACCCTGCACACGACTTAGAATTACCTGCAGTGGTTTTTGCACTAAAGATTTGGAGACATTACTTGTATGGACAGTCTTGTGAGATATTTTCGGACCATAAAAGTCTGAAGTATATTTTCACACAGAAAGAATTAAATATGAGGCAACGTAGATGCTTGGAGTTTGTCAAGGATTATGATTTTGAGATTAAATACCACCCCGGTAAGGCGAATGTAGTGGCTGATGCTTTGAGTAGAGTGACAACTTCAGCCTCAACATTGATTCTTGACATACCATTAGCCTTAGAGGCAGAGTTTCAAAGATTTAATTTGGAAGCTGTGTCCAGCGTGTCAGCTATGCTCTCTCCCATAACCTTAAAGCCTACTATTTTGGAAAGAATAAAGGAAGCACAGGCAGTTGATGCTGAAAGCAACAAGTATAAGTCATGCATGGATTCTACCGATAAGTCAGATTTCAACTATTATGTTGATGGAATTCTCAAATTTCAAAATAGATGGTGTAGCACCCGGTTCTGCTAAACCAAATTTAACTTATCAAATAATGATGTGCAATTTTTATGAAAGAATTTGGATAATTATTTATTAGGTTAATGAGTGACTAGGCGAGGGCATTTATGTAAAGTGAGGTTTTAAAACGGATAACGTATTTAAGGGAAGTGTTAATACATTGTAGCCGCCACTATTCCCTATTTCCCTCTTTCGGTTTTCAGCTCGAGCAGTAGAGCTCTCTAGGCGATTCTCTCGCCTGATTCTCCTTCAACCTAGGTAAGTCTTCCTTGTCTTTCTTGTATTTTAACAATTAGATAACTGAGAGAATACAATGTGAAGATTTTGAGGATGCTGTGATTGAGGGTAGGTTTGGGTTCTTGGTGATAAATGGGAATGCACGGGTAGCAGAGTTTCAAATCGGTTTCCTCATGCATATTATTGATTTTTGGTAAGGTTTAGTGAGAGTTGAATTAATATACTGTCATGACCTTAGGTGAGCGAGCTTCTAGAGTAGTTGAAACAGAGCTTTTCCAGGAGAGCCAGGTAAGTGAAGTATTGTGTGTGCCTTCGGGCCTACATCACAAAACAGTAGGGTTATGCATGTTTGAGTGTTTTCCTTTATGTCATGCATCATGTTTTTGAAAGAATACGAAAATGAACTTTCATGTAGTGTTATGGAAAGGCAAGTACAGATTGAAATGCATTGGCTGTTAAGGGAACTAATCCACCCCTTAACTGATAAAGAGGTTTTATAACATTGGGAGAACTGATCCCACTCCCAAGGGAACTGAGGGATCGGAATAGCTATTAAGGGAATTCATCCACCCCTTAACTGATGAAGAGGATGTATAACATTGGGAGAATTGATCCCACTCCCAAGGGAACCGAGGGATCAGATCAGTGAACGAACGAATGTGCAACTGATATGAGAAAGTAGAAACTGCATATTTAGAATTTAGGTTTCAGCATATCATTTCATTATTGCTTCACTTATTTAGCATTAGGCTAATAGATGAGTTTTGTGATGTAGGTGAGGAAGTGACAGCAGGTGATTTCTCTGAGTTTGTTGATGGATAGGCTGGTTTGAGGAGCACATTCATGCCACGAATCTGGTACTTGATAAGGCGGTTTAACTGATGTCAGTTGGTGCGAAGTTTTAGTTGACAATGTTTCAAGTTAAGTATGCTGAGTTTTCATGACAGTAATGGTTTTTAATATGTCGAATACGTTTTGAGATTTCCTGATAAAGGTATTCTGTTGAGTTTTTTTTTTTAATGTTGGTTTTTACTGGATTTGGGTAATGCAATGATTCGAATTATTTCTGAATGGTTTCAGTGGAGTAGTAAATTCTTTTCTGTACTTAGAGTTGTGTTTGCATAGCAAGAAATAGTTGAAATGTCGCTCTGTCTTCTATCGGTAGATGATGTCTATCGGTAGATGTTGAGTTATAGTTATGTTGTCTATCGGATGATGTCTCAGTAAAGTCATCGGTACATGAAATTCATTCAATCGGATGATGTAGGTTAAATTCTATCGGAAGATGTATATTTTACACTATCGGTATGAGTGGGTATTATGCTTTGTCGTTTAGTGATCGGTGTATGCAGTTAATTCTATCGGAAGAAAGGAATGAGGGATTTTTGTCGTTTTGCCGTCGGCAGATGTGAGTCGTAAAACTTGTCATTTTGCGATCGGTTGATGTCGGATAATTAATTTATCCGGCTGACGTCATCGGTATATGCAGTCCACTGAGAGATGTCTTTTGTTTCCAACTCTTCTGGTTGACGTCATCGGTAGAAGCCTCCTATTTTCTGTTTCTACTTCTTCCGGTTGACTTATTTCATCGGCAGATGTATTTGACTTCTGCAACCTCTCAAGTATTCCACGGTTTAAACCTTTACTTCCTAATTGATGATTGTTTCTTAGCATTTCAAACAATGTTTTACAGTTTTGTTTAAACCCTATTGTCGCTCAAATGACTTCCACTGCAAATTTTTAATTGTATTGAGATTTTAGAAAAATGTCAAATCTTGAATGTTGAGGGAAGTTTTAAAATATGGTTGAAATTTCTTAGTCGTGTACGGGCTTTTGTGTGACGAACCGGTTTCAGATAACTCAGGGCGTTACAGTATGGTATCAGAGACATTCAGTTAAACTGTTCAAAAGATTACTCATCAGTGCCAATCGTTGCATGGAAGTACTCCAACAACTGTAAGTGTTTAAATTAACCTTAGCTATTAGATAGTTAAGAGTGTAATCAACCTTGTGCAGGAAATTAGTATAATGGCCAGACGCCCAGGAAGACCAAGAGTGCCAAGGGAAATGCCAAATTTGAGGACTGAAGAGGATCCCAGTGTAATTAGGCAGCTAACAGAGTTAGTGCGCCAACAAACAGAGTTAGTACGCCAACAATCCGATCATGTAGGTATGCTGTTGAACCGAGAGGTGCTTGGGAGTGCCAACTCGAGTTCCAGCAATGATCAAATAGGTGACAGATTCTGGAGGCTACAGCCACCCACATTTGATGGAAAGTCATCTAATCCGATTGTCGCTGAGGAGTGGCTTAAGAAAATTGAGAGTATGTTTAGGTGTGCCAATGTTGGAGAAGGAGACAAAGTCACGTTGGCCACGTTCCATTTCGCTGGTGATGCTCAACTTTGGTGGGAGACAATCGAGACCACCACCGATGTTTTGGCGATGTCTTGGTCGCAGTTCAAGGACATCTTCTATGAGAAATATTTTAACAGCACAGTCCAGGCTGCAAAGAAGGTAGAGTTTTTGAACTTGAAGCAAACAGGGTCTGTGGCTGAATACGTTAGACAATTTGAGTCTTTGTCCAGGTTCGCTGGACACCTTGTTCACCGAAATGAAGATAAGGTGTTTCAATTCATGCATGGACTGAAACCAGAAATGTACAGAGGGGTCAAGTTTTCGGGCTTTAAAGGTTTGCCTTTCAGTGATGTTGTGTTTACAGCATTGGAGGTGGAAGAAGCTGAATTGAAGTGTGCTGGACCAAAGGAAACCCCGAGAAAGTTTGTTCAACCACCACCGCTGAGAGGAGTGAAGAGGCACAATGAAGGCCAGTATAGTCAAGGAATAGGAAAGAAAGTACCAGATACCAAGACGTTTCCTCAGTGCCCGAAGTGTTCAAAGAATCACCCGGCGAGTGTAGATTTGGGACGAATAAGTGTTTTAACTGTGAGGAGGTTGGACACTCGTTCAGGGATTGTCCAAAGCCTAGAATCACCCGTTGCTTCACCTGTAACAAAGTCGGCCATATCAACAGAGACTGCCCAGCTTTGAAGGGCGGACCTGCCAAGATTAAACCAAGAATATTCTCTATGATGGAGTCAGGTGATGAGGACCAGCCTGCTGTAGTGTCAGGTACTATATTGATTAACTCTATACCTGCTTTTACTTTGATAGATTCGGGTGCAACACATTCTTTTATAGCCTCTACATTTGCTGATAAGTTAGATTTACGGTTTACTTCTTCTGAGCATGTGTTTAACGTAGCATTACCCTCTGGCGAGCGCATGCACTCCAATCAAATGATGCCCGATAGTGTTGTATTAGTAGGAAACATGAATTTTCCTGCTGATCTCATTGTTATAAACATAATGGGATTTGATGTGATCCTAGCAATGGATTGGTTGTTTAAGCATTATGCCACAATAGATTGTAGGACTGGAGTTGTTAGTTTTCAACCCTCTGATGGTTTAAACCATACCTTCCGAGCTCTGAAGAAGAGTAAGGAAATGACTATGATGACCTCTGTCAATTATAGACCCTCCCCGTGCAGGGAATATTTGTGCTTTTTGGCCAGTGTTTTAGACACACAACTAGTAGAAAAAGCGAGCCCCGAAAATGTTTTAGTTGTCCAAGATTTTCCGGAAGTATTCCTAGATGACCTTCCTGGCTTGCCACCAGATAGGGAAATTGAATTGGTGGTAGATGTTTACCCCGGTGCCGAGCCTGTGTCTAAAAATCCATATAGACTAGCACCAATAGAACTTAAAGAATTAAAGAAACAGTTGGAGGATTTGTTAGAGAAAGGGTTCATGCGCCCTAGCTTTTCACCGTGGGGTGCACCTGTCCTTTTTGTCAAAAAGAAAGATGGATCAATGCGTATGTGCATTGATTATAGAGAATTGAATAAGTTGAATGTCAAGAACAAGTACCCCTTGCCGAGGATTGATGACTTATTTGACCAGCTTAAGGGTGCAAGAGTTTTCTCTAAGATTGACCTTAGATCCGGTTATTACCAGCTGAAGGTTAAATCTGAAGATATCCCAAAGACTGCCTTTCGCACAAGGTATGGACATTATGAGTTTTTGGTTATGTCTTTTGGTTTGACAAATGCACCAGCAGCCTTCATGGATATCATGAATAGGGTGTTTCACGAGTACTTGGACAAGTTTGTCATTGTATTCATAGATGACATTCTAATCTATTCTAGAACTAAGGATGAGCATGCAAGGCATTTGGGTTTGGTGTTAGGATTACTAAGACAACACCAACTTTATGCTAAGTTTTCCAAGTGTGAGTTTTGGTTGGACAGAGTTCACTTTCTTGGTCACGTGATCTCTGGAGATGGAATCTCCGTCGATCCAGCCAAAGTTCAAGCGGTTAAGGAGTGGCCTCAACCGAAGAATGCCACTGATATTCGAAGTTTCCTTGGATTAGCAGGATACTACAGAAAATTTATTGAGGGATTTTCAAAGATTGCCACACCCCTCACTCAGTTAATAAGGAAAAACATAAAGTATATATGGACTGAGGAATCCGAGCATAGTTTCCAGACCTTGAAACAGAAACTAACTAATGCTCCAATTTTAACCCTTCCAGTCGAAGATGGTAAATTTAGTATTTATTGTGATGCTTCCAAAATTGGTCTTGGTTGTGTGTTAATGCAGAATGAAAAAGTGATAGCTTATGCCTCTAGACAGTTGAAAACACATGAGAAGAACTATCCTACACATGACTTAGAATTAGCTGCAGTGGTATTTGCGCTTAAAATTTGGAGGCATTACCTGTATGGACAATCTTGTGAGATATTTTCGGATCATAAGAGCCTGAAGTATATTTTCACACAAAAGGAGCTAAACATGAGGCAGCGTCGATGGTTGGAATTTATCAAGGATTATGATTTTGAGATAAAATACCATCCCGGTAAAGCAAATGTCGTGGCAGACGCTTTGAGTAGAGTAACAACATCAATCCCATCTATGATTTTCAATATGTCATTAGCCTTAGAGTCAGAATTCCAGAGGTTTAATCTAGAAGCAGTATCTAGTGTATCAGCTATACTCTCAGCCATAACCTTAAAGCCCACTATTCTGGAGAAAATAAAGGAAGCTCAGGCAAATGATGTGGAATGCAACAAGTACAAATTAAGCATAGGTTCTTGTAATATCCGGCTCGTACGGATTTTTGAAAATATTATTATTATATTATATGTGGCATTTTTGGTAAATATGTCAAATCAGGTCCGTTTCACGAAAAGAAAGCGTCATTACGATCCCAACGACTAATTGGAATTTTGGAGAAATTATGAGAATTTTCGGAGTTTAAACACTATATTCCGAGTAATTACCACTATCGTAAATTAAATGACGTTTTAGTAAAAATAGTAAACGAGGTCCGAATTGCCAACGGACAGTTTTAATAAATCTCTGGTAACTAATTGGACGTATTGGAGAATTAAGGAGATTTGGTGAACACTAATCGTTGGACGATTAACGAAACGAATGACGAAACTAATATAAAAATCAAAGAAGGGCAGTTTGGTAATTTACCAAATCAATATTATAAAAATAAACACAAATCTCTTCTCCCTCATTTCCTTCTTCTTTTCTGTTTCACGCAAATCGCCAGAGGCGATTCTTCCTTCTCCCCCTCACGGCCGATCGACATTCCGACCTCCGATTCGAGCTCCGTTCGTTTCGTTTTCTTCACGGTTCTTCCTCTCTCGCTACTCTCGGTATGTAGCTTCAATCTCTGAGCGTTTATTTCGAGTTTTCGGTTCGATTTAGGGTTAGGGTTTCGATTAGGGTTTTCGTAAAAAAATGCGAATTAGGACTCGTAATTAATAGGTTAGCCTTAATTAAGTATGTATTGAACGTATTTGACGTTATTGGACGAAGATAATTCAATTTGTGAAAAAAGTATAAATTTGGGAATTTACGGGTTTTCAGAAATAACTCGTAATTGGAATTTCAAGTTAACGAGCGTTAAGTCGTCGTTAATTACTTCGATTAATTAAGTTGAAACTTTAGGAATTGCCTTAGTTAAGGTTTTATTGAAATAGGACGTTTAGTAGTTTAAATTGGTTTTAACTACGAATGTTGCGTTTTGCCCAGACGAACGACGCTCGTGGACGAAGCTCAGCGAGCTACGGACGACAGGTAAGTTTTCGTGACTTACTTTGACCCAAAGGTCTGCACCATACTCCGTCGTCGTCTCGAGAATACTCGAGAAACTGTTTGTTTTATGTTATTCTGGTTGGGTAGTTAGGTTAGTTGTTTATAGGTTCTGCTTTACTGCCATGAATGTATGCACGTTGGTTGTTTACTTTCTGCTTATATGAACTGTTCATGCATCATGGTTTTAAAAACGTCATGAAAATGAATTTGAGCATAGTTTTCATGAAAAAGAAATGCACGTAAAGGCAAGTAAAGTATCATGTAAACAACCCTCTGTATGTGGTTATCGGGGTGAGGTTCAGACCCGGCGTTCTGTGGTGAGCGGGTTTTCCTCCCTTCAGATGGTGTGGGCTGTCTAACCGCTTGACGGGCCCTAACCATCTGCCGAGTGAATAGGCTTCGGTAACCAAAAGAATGTCACGGTGAGAATGAATGAATGAATGAATGAATGAATGAATGAATGAAATGCATGAGAGACGGTTTTATGAAAATGGCACATACATGTTCATGCATTGCATTCACGTAGACTTACTGAGCCTTAAGCTCACGACTTATTGTTATGGTGTAGGTGACCTCTACACAGGTGAGGATGAGATCCCTCCACCCGAGGCATGAGCAGTTGAAGAATGATGGCTGTGGGAGTGCGCTGAGTAGTCGAAGCGCTTTCTGACCCGTGGGGACGTCTGTGTACGTGTTTTGGGGAATTAATGTTAATTATGAATGTATAGACATTTTAGGTTGCTTGGGTTCTGGATAGGGGTTAGATAACGTTTTGGTAACTGTATGTAAAATGTTTTCTTTAAACTGTTTATTGGATGTTTTGAGAATGTTTTGAACGGTTTCAGGATAGTTACGGATAAGCTCGGTTTTCAGAGCTATCCACGCAGTTGGACTTCGCAAAGTCCGGTGCAAGTTTACAGTGTTTAAGTTATAAATAGGTAGAGTTTAAGTTATAATTGAAGTGTGAAAGGTGATAATAATATGAAGATTCGCTCTCTGGAAATCGGATTTCCAGAGAGGTTACATTGATGAGTTGAAGTGTTTTGCTCTCTGGAAATTCCAGAGAGCAATAGCAAGAATAATCGCTGCATAGTGTGTGCAGCGATCGATCTCTACAGCAGAGCTGAGATCGATCGCTGGTTGCTGTTCTCTGGAGACCGTGTGACCAAAAGGGAAGAGAAGGATCGCTGCACTGCAGTGTGCAGCGATCAGTCGCTGCAGCAATGCAGCGACTGATCGCTGCTTGCTGCAGCAACTGCAGCGATTGATCGCTGCAGCAATGCAGCGATCAGTCACTGCTTGCTGCAGCAACTGCAGCGCATGATCGCTGCAGCAATGCAGCGATCATTCGCTGTTACTTTGGGGGCAGAATCCCGATTCTGCCCTCCCTCTTTTCTGAACTATTTTTAAAGTTTTATAAATGTATTTAAGTTTTTATTAAATTGTTTTATAGTTGTTTTAAAGTATTTTAAAGTCCGAATTCAATTCCGATTTCCGTTCCGAGTTCAACTACAGTTTAATTTCCGCGTAAGGTTTTAATTAAAGTAGAGGAAAGAAATAAGTACAAAAATGAAAATGAAAAATTTATACGGGTAAAATATGGGTACAGAATTAGGGGTGTTACAGTTCTACTGTTAATTCGGATTTCAACTATTCAGTCGATGGAATCCTTAAATTTAGAGATAGGTGGTTTGTTCTTGCCGTTAAAGAACTTCGAGATGAGATTCTTTCAGAAGCACATTCTTCCAGGTTCTCTGTTCACCCTGGGAGTACAAAGATGTACAGAGATCTCAAGCAACATTATTGGTGGCCAGGTATGAAAAAAAGTGTGGCGGAGTATGTGGAGTCCTGTCTGATCTGCCAGCAAGTCAAAGCTGAACATCAGAGGCCTGCTGGAACATTGCAACCTCTACCAGTCCCCAAATGGAAATGGGAATAAATAACGATGGATTTTGTTGTGGGATTGCCTAGAACAGCAAAAAGACATGATGCAATCTAGGTGATAGTTGATCGTTTAACCAAATCTGCCCACTTTCTACCGATAAAGATAATATACTCGATGGATCAACTGGCTGAGTTGTATGTGCATGAAGTTGCTAGACTGCATGGAGTTCCAAGCACCATAGTTTCAGACCGAGACTCTAGATTTACATCTAAGTTTTGGAAATGTTTGCACAAGGTTATGGGAACACAGCTTAGTTTTAGCACAGCTTTCCACCCTCAAAAAGATGGACAATCCGAAAGGACCATTCAAACCATAGAGGATATGCTCCGTACATGTGTATTAGACTTTCAAGGTTCATGGAACAAATACTTGTCCTTAGTTGAATTTTCTTATAAAAACAGTTTTCAGGCAACAATAGGCATGGCACCATACGAGGCATTGTATGGAAGAAAGTGCAGATCCCCGTTGTATTGGGATGAAGTTGGAGAAGCACAATTGATTGGTCCAGACATTGTGCAGCAGACAGTGGAGAAAATTGCTCTTATCCGACAAAGAATTTTGGCAACTCAGAGTCGACAGAAAAGCTATGCAGATTGCAAGCGTAGAGAATTGGAATTTGTGATAGGTGATGAAGTTTTTCTCAAGGTGTCACCATTCAAGGGAGTTGTGAGATTTGGAAAGAGAGGCAAGTTGAACCCCAGATATATTGGACCTTTCTCGATCTTGAGGAGGATTGGGAAGTCAGCTTATCAACTGCAGTTACCAGCCTCTTTAGAAGGAATCCATAATGTGTTTCATGTTTCCATGCTAAGGAAGTGTGTTAGAGACCTATCTCAAGTGGTGGAACCTCAGAGTATTGAAGCTCACCCTACTCTTACTTATGAAGAGAAACTAGTAGGGATCCTAGACTATGCTGTAAAAGTACTGCGCAACAAAGAAGTCCCACTGGTGAAAGTCTTATGGCGTAACAAGAACTTAGAGGAAACAACTTGGGAGCGCCAGCAAAACATGATGGACCAACACCCAGAATTATTCAGGTATTGAAGTTTGAGGACAAAATTCTTTTAAGGAGGGTAGATTTGTAGCACCCGGTTCCGCTAAACCAAATTTAACTTATCAAATAATGATGTGCAATTTTTATGAAAGAATTGGGAGAATTATTTATTAGGTTAATTAGTGACTAGGCGAGGGCATTTATGTAAAGTGAGGTTTTAAAACGGATAACGTATTTAAGGGAAGTGTTAATACATTGTAGCCGCCACTATTCCATATTTCCCTCTTTCGATTTTCAACTCGAGCAGTAGAGCTCTCTAGGCGATTCTCTCGCCCGATTCTCCTTCAACCTAGGTAAGTCTTCCTTGTCTTTCTTGTATTTTAACAATTAGATAACTGAGAGAATACAATGTGAAGATTTTGAGGATGCTGTGATTGAGGGTAGGTTTGGGTTCTTGGTGATAAATGGGAATGCACGGGTAGCAGAGTTTCAAATCGGTTTCCTCATGCATATTATTGATTTTTGGTAAGGTTTAGTGAGAGTTGAATTATATACTGTCATGACCTTAGGTGAGCGAGCTTCTAGAGTAGTTGAAACAGAGCACTTTCATGTAGTGTATGGAAAGGCAAGTACAGATTGAAATGCATGGCTGTTAAGGGAACTAATCCACCCCTTAACTGATGAAGAGGATTATAACATTGGGAGAACTGATCCCACTCCCAAGGGAACTGAGGGATCAGAATAGCTATTAAGGGAATTCATCCACCCCTTAACTGATGAAGAGGATGTATAACATTGGGAGAATTGATCCCACTCCCAAGGGAACCGAGGGATCAGATAAGTGAACGAACGAATGTGCAACTGAGATGAGAAAGTAGAAACTTGATATTTATAATTTAGGTTTCAGCATATCATTTTATTACTGCTTCACTTCATGTAGTGTTATGGAAAGGCAAGTACAGATTGAAATGCATTGGCTGTTAAGGGAACTAATCCACCCCTTAACTGATGAAGAGGATTTATAACATTGGGAGAACTGATCCCACTCCCAAGGGAACTGAGGGATCAGAATAGCTATTAAGGGAATTCATCCACCCCTTAACTGATGAAGAGGATGTATAACATTGGGAGAATTGATCCCACTCCCAAGGGAACCGAGGGATCAGATAAGTGAACGAACGAATGTGCAACTGAGATGAGAAAGTAGAAACTTGATATTTATAATTTAGGTTTCAGCATATCATTTTATTACTGCTTCACTTATTTAGCATTAGGCTAATAGAAGAGTTTTGTGATGTAGGTGAGGAAGTGACAGCAGGTGATTTCTCTGAGTTTGTTGATGGATAGGCTGGTTTGAGGACCACATTCATGCCACGAATCTGGTACTTGATGAGGCGGTTTAACTGATGTCAGTTGGTGCGAAGTTTTAGTTGACAATGTTTCAATTTAAGTATGCTGAGTTTTCATGACAATAATGGTTTTTAATATGTCGAATACATTTTGAAATTTCCTGATAAAGGTATTCTGTTGAGTTTTTTTTTAATGTTGGTTTTTACTGGATTTGGGTAATGCAATGATTCGAATTATTTCTGAATGGTTTCAGTGGAGTAGTAAATTCTTTTCTGTACTTAGAGTTGTGTTTGCATAGCAAGAAATAGTTGAAATGTCGCTCTGTCCTCTATCAGTAGATGATGTCTATCAGTAGATGTTGAGTTATAGTTATGTTGTCTATCGGATGATTTCTCAGCAAAGTCATCGGTACATGAAATTCATTCAATCGGATGATGTAGGTTAAATTCTATCGGAAGATGTAGATTTTACACTATCGGTGTATGCAGTTTATTCTATCAGAAGAAGGGAATGAGGAATTTTTATCGTTTTGCCGTCGGCAGATGTGAGTCGTAAAACTTGTCGTTTTGCGATCGGTTGATGTCGGATAATTGATTTATCCGGCTGACGTCATCGGTACATGCAGTCCACCGAGAGATGTCTTTTGTTTCCAACTCTTCTGGTTGATGTCATCGGTAGAAGCCTCATATTTTCTGTTTCTACTTCTTCCGGTTGACTTATTTCATCGGCAGATGTGTTTGACTTCTGCAACCTCTCAAGTATTCCACGGTTTAAACCTTTACTTCCTAATTGATGATTGTTTTTTAGCATTTCAAACAATGTTTCGCAGTTTTGTTTAAACCCTATTGTCGCTCAATTGATTTCCGCTGTAAATTTTTAATTGTATCGAGATTTTAGAAAAATGTCAAATCTTGAATGTTGAGGGAAGTTTTAAAATATGGTTGAAATTTGTTAGTCGTGTACGGGCTTTTGTGACGAACCGGTTTCAGATAACTTGGGGTGTTACAGATGGTTTGTTCCAACAGATAAAGAACAAAAATGTATAGAGACCTTAAACAACATTATTGGTCGCTAAATATGAAAAGAAGTGTGGCCAAGTACGTAGGATTGTGTTTAGTTTGCCAACAAGTTAAAGCTGAACATCAGAGGCCTACAGGAGCATTGCAACCATTACCAGTTCCCGAATGGAAATGGGAACAAATAACGATGGACTTTGTGGTAGGATTGCCTATGACAGCAAAGGGACATGATGCAATATGGGTGATAGTAGATCGTCTAACCAAATCTGCCCATTTTCCGCCCATAAAAATGACCTACTCGATGGACCAACTAGCTGAATTGTATGTGCATGAGATTATTAGACTGCATGGAGTTCCAAGCACTATAGTTTCTGACCGAGACTCTAGATTTACGTCGAAGTTTTGGAAGAGTCTGCATAAGGCTATGGGTACACAGCTCAACTTTAACACCGCCTTTCACCCTCAAACAGATGGACAATCTGAAAGGACTATCCAAACGTTGGAGGATATTCTTCGTGCATGCATTTTAGATTTTCAAGGATCTTGGAGTAAGTATTTATCGTTGGTGGAATTCTCTTATAACAACAGTTTTCAGGCAACCATTGGTATGGCACCGTATAAAGCGTTGTATGGACAAAAATACAGATCTCCTTTGTATTGGGATGAAGTTGGTGAGGCACGTTTGCTTGGTCCTGACATTGCGCAACAAACAGTGGAGAAGATTGCCCTCATCCGACAGAGAATCTTGACAGCTCAAAGTCGACAGAAAAGTTATGCCGATAGGAGACGCAGAGAATTGGAGTTTGAAGTAGGTGAGGAAGTTTTTCTTAAGGTATCACCATTCAAGGGAGTTATGAGATTTGGAAAGAGAGGCAAGTTGAACCCTAGATATATTGGACCGTTCTCAATCTTGAAGAGGATTGGGAAGACAGCTTATCAGTTACAATTGCCAGCCTCAATGGACAGAATTCACAATGTGTTCCATATTTCTATGCTAAAGAAGTGTATACGGGATCCAACTCAGGTTGTGGAACAGCAGAACATTGAAATTCATCCCACTCTTACTTATGAGGAGAACCAAGAAAAGATCCTTGACTATACCGGGAAGGTGTTACACAACAAAGAGGTCCCACTGGATGTGAGCGTAGAGTATTAGGCTTTTGTCGTTTTATGACCGGTGGATGTGAGCGTAGATGTGAGAAATAGAGTTTTTCATTTTGTGACCGGTTGACGTGTGTAGTCGACGCGTTGTTCGATTGATGTGACCGGTGGACGTGTGTGAAGTCGACGTGTCGTTCGGCTGACGTGAGCGGTGGACGTTGGTAGCAGAAGAAGCCTTTTGTTTCTGCTTCTACCGCCGATACTGTTTAGCGGTGGATGTCTTCTATTCCTGTTTCCACCGCCGAGATTATTCTGTCTCTAATAATACTGTAACGATCCCATTTCCCAGCAAGATATTGTCTGCTCTGGGGATTGGGCCGTAGCCCAATATCCTCCCCTCACGGCTTTGTTTGGCGAGAACTTCCCGGAAGGTCATCCAACTTGGAATTGCTCTCGTCAAAGCACTTTTAACTTCAGAGTTCTTATGGGATCCGTTGTCAATTGTGCTCCAAAACGCGTCTTACTATGTTGGGAGGGTCTCTTTACTTATGTTTCATTTCCACATACTTCCCCGAGCGATGTGGGATTGTGACGACCCCCTTTTTACGACCTGTCACCTTCCAGTTTGCCCGCACAGACGTACCGCCATCCGGGTTCCGGTTTGTGCAGCCATCGTAAACATACTTGGACATTCGGGTCATCACAAATACCGCTAGAACTATTCAGCGGTAGATGTGTTCTGTTTTTCTTTTATCTTCTTTCAACCAACAGTCTTTAATATTTTAATTATTTAATGAATGTCGTTTTATACAAATATTATCCGCTGTAAGTTTTTACGTTTAAGGATCAAATTTTGATCGTCGAGTGAAATTTTAAGATTTTCTCAGAATGTCATAGTGTGGTTCAGTATTATGAGTAACGAACCGGGTTTACTTGATTTGGGGCGTTACACGAGCAGGCGCGCATTGGAGCGCTGCACTGGTGCTAAGTTGGTGCGCCCGGGTTGGCCAGCGAGGTGCACGCGCAGATTGCTGATAGGGCGCGTTCTGCTGCTGACAGGCGTGCGCTGCTTGTTGATTGGCGCGCGCGCACAGATTGCATCATCTCGGCCTTTGATCAATTTTTTTCAAATCCAATGGTCCAAATTCATCCTTACCAAACCCTAATCCACCTAGGTTGTCTATTTAAGCATGGCACTGATGTTTGTACACAACTTTTGCCAAAATCAATAAAATACCTATTTCTCTAAGCTTGTGTGTTTGGTTTTTCCTTGGTTCTTTGAATCAAGTTGAGTAGCCCTCCATTTTTAGCCTAGCCTTCGGGTTGCTAGGTTAACTCTTAGTTATTCCCTCGCCTTCTCCATCGAGATTAGAAGTAGAGGATGAAAACCTAGGCCCTAGGTGGTCGTTTTTCCTCCGAGAAAATCGTTTATCCAATAGCGTAAAACGTAAGACAGCTCTTGGATCCGCCAAAGGTATTTTTATTCCTTGCATTTTTATCACCATCCACACACTTATTCACTCTTTAATTTCGGCCATATTCACTCCCACACACCTCACTTTTATTTCCTTGTTTATTTCTTCATATCCATCTTCACCTTCTTCACGATTTCACACACTCCATTCCACCTTCTTCTTGATCTATTTTCTTGTGCATTTTCTTCATTTACATGCTCATAAATTCGGCCATATCACTCCCTCTTCACTTCCTTTATTTAGTTGCATTTTTGGTTCCATTATTTCTCTTTATTTTCTTGGATTTTTGCACACATCTCATCCGAGCACATCTTGAGTATTTTGTGGGTTACACGGACCCTTCTCTAAGGGATCCCATGTCGAATTACAACCAAGAAAATGTGTGGTGTCTGGAGGAAGTGGTTCACCTTCCAGATATAGATTGTGGAACGTCTAGAAAATGTATGGTGTCTAGAGGAAGTGGTTCACCATCCAGATGTAGATTGTGGAACATCCAGAAAATGTGTGGTGTCTGGAGGAAGTGGTTTACCCTCCAGATGTAGATGTGGAATGCCTAGGGGTGGAGAAACTAATCCGCTCTCCACTTGGTAAAGGATTTCATGCATGTATATTTGCAATGATAAAAACGATAGAAACAAAAATGAAACATTTATGTACGATGGAATAGTAGAAACTGCATTATGTTAAGTGAAATATTTTAAATTTATATATGCATTACTTGCTAAGCATTAGGCTTATAGTTTGAGTTCTGTGATGTAGGTGAAGAAGAGCAGCGTGGTGAGATTACATGAGCACGCTAGGATTACGGATACGGTTGGAGGAGTACAACCATGGCAGCAACCCAGCAATATTGTTAGGTTGATTCCGATCATGGTTAGTATGGGTATGTGTCTGTGGTTAGTATATGTACGTGTCCGTTTTGTGTATGTGTACGTGTCCGTTTTGTTTAAACGAGTGTATGAAAATGTTTATGTATGTGGATAGAAAGTTTTGATAGAAAAATGTATGAAAAGTTAAGTTTTTAATGTGAACGTTGTGGTAGTAGGACGTCTAGAATGTGAAGTCTTTATTTGGAAAATATACTGGAATTGTTTGAATGTTTTTAAATCTGTATGGATATGTTCGGTTTTTAAAGCGATCCACGCAATTTGTTTTCATGAATTTTAAATATGTTTTTGGATGCGTTTTTGGGTTCCGTTTTGAGTAGAGTTTTTGAGGTTTGAGGTATTTTACGTTTAGAAATGTTTGAAGTAAGTTTATGGGTGAAGTGTAGGAGAAAGAAAGGAAGAAAAATGGAGAAAATTGTAAAAAATGTAAGGAAGTGCGCTGGAGGCGCCCCCCAGCAGGCACAGTGCGCTCCCTAGCCGATCAATAGGCACCCCCTCTGGAGCACGGGTGCACGCGGTAGTAGGGTTGCTGATCGATCGGCGCGAGGCGCCGATCGATCAGCCTGTGCGCGAGTGCACCGCCCCACATGTGGCCAAAACAGATTTTTTTGATTTTTTCTGATTTTCAAACACGCTTCAACCCGACCTTTTACGATACTTTTTAAACGTATTTTATGAGCGTCCCCCACGTATTTTAAAGGATTTTTAAGACCCAAAAAACCGAGACGATTTTTTATCGAAAAATGGTTTTAGCCTCGTTTTAAATGTTTCTAAAGTTCAAAAAATTTTACGCCCAAAATCTCTAAGTCAAAGTCAACATCAGGTCAAGTCCTGTTACGTCCCGAAAAGGGTCGGGGTAGTTACATGCTCCGTCCCGCCCCCGGGACGTGACACACTATATGGCTTGGTTAAAATAACACCATTTGCTGATGCATCAACTATAGAATGTGTTCGACGATTTAGCTTATTGTAGAAAGTTTCTTGCTGAACCCACTGCGAAATTCCATGTTTAGGCATTGTCTTACTAATTCTTTAAATCTCTCCCACACCACAAAAACAGATACACCGTCCTATTGTTGAAAAGTCAATATGCCATTTCTTATTTGAGCATTTTTTATCATAGCAATTATCAAAAATCTTCGAGCTAGTTCATCTCAAGTTGTCACAAAGTCAATGGCAATGAATTTAACCACGATCAAGCTCGCTTCTGTAGTGAATACGGAAACAATTTAAATCTTAGAGCTTCTCTAAGTCTTCTTTTAAGCACGAATGAATCGTAGAGCACGTGGAATACTTTCAAGCGAAGATGTGGATCTTTCATAGCCATGCCACTTAACTATTCAGTAGTCTACAACATTAGGAACATCAACGGTCATAGCGCACACTGTCCAACTGAAATTCCTGGACAAACAACATCAAGGTTTAGTCCTTCCAAGTGTGGCATTGCATAATTCTAAATTGGTCGTTCTATTTCTTAATCAATGTTGTATTGCATGTTTCTTTGTGCGACTTTAGAATTCATGTTTCCTCCTTCAAACAACTGAGGTTGTTATTGTCTTCTATGCTCTCGAAAAGTCCTCTCAATTTCAGGATTGAATGGAACTAGCTCTTGATTATCAACTGGCATTCTTTATTAAAGTTTGGGCACCTGAGAAAGAACACAAGAAAAACGTAAAAAAATATATTTTTTCTTTTTCTTTTTTCTTACGAAAGTAGAAATATTTGATAATATTGTCCCCAGGAAAGGCGCAGATAATTTGTTGTAAAAAATAGCAGTATACAAGTGTACGTATCCTAATCAAGTAGTATATAGATTATCGATCTTACAAAGACAAATATATCAAAATTAAATCAATGTAAAAACTATCACTTAAAAAGAGATCAAATCGGTATGAAAATAAAATAATAAATTATTGGAAGAAACAACAATGATTTGGATAAGAAATTTAAAAAAGAGAAGTATGGTCTAGATTCAATTTCCCTCACTATATAATTCTTACTACAAAAGCTGTAGTGAATCATGCATCATCAAATTGAATGACTTAAAAAAATCTTATTCAATCAAGCCTCGTCATAATTATTTGATTAATTCACATCACATTTTTCTTCAAAACTATAAAAATAAATATTACACAAAATTCAATAAAGTACAATTCTATATAGTCACGTGAGTTAAGCAAATAAATATGAAAATATTTGGAATTAACGACATATTAATTATGAGTTAATAATTCATACAATTCATTATAAGTCTAAATTCTTATTTTAGGTCATATAAAATAGAAATCATAGTATTTATTTATGCCATTAGAATAGTTGAAAAAAATAATAAATAAGCATCTATTGAATTATTCAACTTGATATTGCAACAAATCAAAAAAATTATTTTGTTCAGTACTTCTTCTTTCTGGCTACTAAATGTTTAGCTCATAGAAGAAGTAGAAAAAACATACACTAGAGAAGTAAACATAATTAAGATAATAAGAAATAATAGATATTATTCTTCCCTATTTAGAGCAATGCTTTTTCTCGGTGGAACTCTAGATTTCCAAATCGGAAAGAAGCCTTCTTCTCCAAGCCTTCTTCTTTTTTTTTCTCTACTTACTGTTGGATGCCCGTTTTCAAATATTCAGCTTTCTTTTTAAAGCTTCCTTCTCTCCAGACTATTCACTTTCATTTCCAAATTCAACTTTAGAACTCCCAAACAACTTTCTCTTTCTTTCTTTTATTTTCTCAACTCTAGTTCTCTCTTTCGATTTAGCAATTTCTCTTTCTCTATCATCTTTTGGATATTTTCTTTCAACAACCGTAACCCTTTCTTTATTCTTGAGATGTAGTGGCCTCCACATCAACTTATCAGTATCAATCTACAATAAATATCAATTATGAATGAATTTTCTTTAAAAAAAATAAAAATAGCTATTTATAAAAAAAACTAATGGTGTGCTGAATGTTGTATAGACGTTGACAAAACATGAAGTTTTATTACATTCATCACTGAATTTCAGCAATATACTTATAAAATACAATTATGAAATAACTCTTTTTCATGAGTTATTAACGACTCAATCAAAAGCATCAAAATTTAGACTATTGCAGATGTCTAGAATTGTGTTGTGGAACCTCAATACTAACTTATGCATAAGATGTAAGTGTGACCACCCCTTCTCCGTAGAGCCGCCACGTGACCTGACTTGACATTGACTCTAGGCTTAAACATTTTGGACGTGAAAATTTTCATTTCTGTCCAACTCTAAATCGAAGCCTAAAGTGGTTTTCGGTAAAATGTTGACTTGGTTTTTGGGTCGATTAAATCATTTGAAATACGTGGGAAAACATTTGGAAAACGTGTTCGGGAAATATTGCGAAATGTCGGGTTGAAACGTGTTTGAAAACCAAAAATTGAAAAAAAGTCACTTGGTCCACTTAACATGCGGTGCGCGCGTCGCTCGGCCATCGCGCGCGGCCATCGCGCGTGCGGCACACCCCCAGTGAGCACGCGGCACGCGCGCGTCGCCTACCCGGGTGGCGGGTGTTGGGCAGCCGATCGATCGGCCTCAGGGCCACTCGAACGGCGCCCTCTCAGTTGCCGACTACGTTTGCCACAGCTGATCGATCGTGCGCTGTTTCTTAACCAATAAAACAGACCTTCAGCCGATCGATCGGCCCTCGGTCGCAATAGATCGGCTGCGCAAGCACCTCGCGTGCTCTGCACAACCCCGCGCATGAACCCTTTGCGCACCTGGCGCACCCAATGCACACTTCGCCCATTCTTCTCCATTTTTCACATTTTTCCCAATTCTCCCACCTACACTTCACCTTAAACATACCTAACACCTTTCCCAACCTCTATAAACGTAAAGTACTTTAAAAACCCCAAAAACATGACTCAAAAACATATCTTAAAACATGTTAGAAAATGTGGCAAAATTTACGAAATCAAACTGCATGGATCGATCTAAAAATCGAACGTATCCATGCACAACCTAACAACCCAAACAGGTCCAGTATATTTTCCAAAATCAACTATCTAGACAAAAGTTTAAAACATCTACCTAAATCACGAAAAACTATACAAGTGTGACATAAACCTCGAAACGTCACCCATGGGTCAAAATATGTCTGACTGCCGTAACCAACCCGCAAGCTCGTTCCGCCAACCATGCTTACACATCGGCCTGAGGCTCCGAGTCTTCATCTGTACGATCCGTACCTACATCATAGAGTTCAACTAATGAGCATAAAGCTTAGTAAGATCATATAATAAAATGCAAAGGATGCACGTGCTATGCAAGAACGTTTTCAAAAACATGAACATATTTTACATTTACATTCAAGTGAACATGTGGTATAAGTGGGGCTTATAGAGGAACAGGCGAACATACATACATGACATGGGTTAGTGGTTTTGCCTTGTCCCAGGGAGGGATAAAAACATATTGTCTGTTGCAAGGACAATTTTACAAAAGTCCAAGGGTAGGACAAGAACATATACTAGTCCTCGTCTCACACTTAACCATACTTTACATTTACATTTTTATCTTTCTTACTTCAAATCACGTGCATAAAACATTTTGAATGACTTTTGTGAAAACATGATGCATGAACATACATTGTGCATAAACATAACATAATAAAAAGACAAGTCCTCGAAGCATAAAATAAACGACAGATCATCAAGACAATACATAAAACAAACATATTTAACCTAAAACATGTACTACGACCTATCTACCCGTCAATGAACCCCATAATACTTAGAAGCCTAGTACCTCCATGATGTAGGCCTTAAGGGCCAAACTGTAACGCCCCCGAACTCACCCTGGCTCAGTGCGCTACCTGGCTCAGTGCGCTACTTGGCTCTCTCTAACCCCGATGAAAACAACGTTAATTTAAAATAATTTACAAAAACCCCCAAAACATAAAATAAAACTGACATTGCGGAATTTAAAACTAAATCTCCCGAAGCTCTCTTATGTTATACCTAACTGCCTAAACTCACTAATTCCCTTACAACCTTTAAGCAACACGGCGTCCTTCCCAAAAATTTCGGTAAAGTAACGCATGAAAATGGCCCCTCCAAAATGCTAGATACCTGCAAATGAATTAAACCCAACCAATCTAGAATATTCTTACTCAACTATCCACTCAACTATCCAGCATACGAAATCTCCAAATAACAGTAAAGAAAGAACTATACTACTAACATCCCTAAGTGAAGAAATTCACAGTATAGGGCGACGCATCACCCTTAACTATGACTATATACAACAAATACAAATAGCTATACAATAATTCTCAAAACATCAACCAAAAAGAAAGTTACGCATTCCCATCAGTTCTACAAATAAATATTTACAATAACTACTAAAAGACAAAGCCCACATTCCCCGAAGACCATGGTCGAGACGCCCCGACAACTGCCCACACCGGCGTGCCCCGTGTGCCACCGACTGCCGCCTAATCCTGGCTTCCTCGTCTAGCTCACCTGTAACCGCGTCGTTACCTACACCACAGAACACACACACAAACACACACACACGTAAGCTTACGCTTAGCAAGTAGGGAATAACAAAGATAAACATACACAATACACAACCCACACAACCCTAACACACATCTAAATCTAGCTCTCAAGAGGTATTTCTATCTGAGTCTCGCTCCCCAAGATGGCACTAACCCATCACCTAGTCCACATGCATATCCATCCGAGTCTTGCTTCCAAGATGGCCCTAACCCTCCGAGTCTTGCTCCCAAGAGGACACTACCTAATCACATCTGAGTCTCGCTCCCAAGATGCGTATCTATCCGAGTCTCGCTCCCAAGATGGCCCTAACCCTCCGAGTCTTGCTCCCAAGAGGACACTACCCAATCACATCTGAGTCTCGCTCCCAAGATGCGTATCCATCCGAGTCTCGCTCCCAAGATGGCCCTAACCCTCCGAGTCTCGCTTCCAAGATGGCCCTAACCCATCACCTAGTCCACATGCATATCCATCCGAGTCTCGCTCCCAAGATGGCCCTAACCCTCAGAGTCTCGCTCCCAAGAGGACACTACCCAATCACATCTGAGTGTCGCTCCCAAGATGCGTATCAATCCGAGTCTCACTCCCAAGATGGCCTTAACCCTCCGAGTCTCGCTCCCAAGAGGACACTACTCAATCACATCTGAGTCTCGCTCCCAAGATGCGTATCCATCCGAGTCTCGCTCCCAATATGGCCCTAAACCATCACCTAGTCCACATGCATATCCATCCGAGTCTCGCTCCCAAGATGGCCCTAACCCTCCGAGTCTCGCTTCTAAGAGGACACTACCCAATCACATCTGAGTCTCGCTCCCAAGATAGCCCTGCATATCCATCCGAGTCTCGCTCCCAGATGGCCCTAACCCTCCGAGTCTTGCTCCCAAGAGGACACTACCCAATCACATCTGAGTCTCGCTCCCAAGATGCGTATCCATCCGAGTCTCGCTCCCAAGATGGCCCTAACCCTCCGAGTCTCGCTCCCAAGATGCCCTAACCCATCACCTAGTCCACATGCATATCCATCCGAGTCTCGCTCCAAGATGGCCCTAACCCTCCGAGTCTCGCTCCCAAGAGGACACTACCCAATCACATCTGAGTGTCGCTCCCAAGATGCGTATCCATCCGAGTCTCGCTCCCAAGATGGCCCTAACCCTCCGAGTCTCGCTCCTAAGATGGCCCTAACCCTCCGAGTCCTCGCTCCCAAGAGGACACTACCCAATCACATCTGAGTCTCGCTCCCAAGAGGACACTACCCAATCACATCTGAGTCTCGCTCCCAAGATGCGTATCCATCCGAGTCTCGCTCCCAAGATGCGTATCCATCCGAGTCTCGCTCCCAATATGGCCCTAAACCATCACCTAGTCCACATGCATATCCATCCGAGTCTCGCTCCCAAGATGGCCCTAACCCTCCGAGTCTCGCTTCTAAGAGGACACTACCCAATCACATCTGAGTCTCGCTCCTAAGATGCGTATCCATCCGAGTCTCGCTCCCAAGATGGCCCTAACCCTCTGAGTCTCGCTCGCAAGAGGACACTACCCAATCACATCTGAGTCTCGCTCCCAGATGGCCCTAACCCTCCGAGTCTCGCTCCCAGATGGCCCTAACCCATCACCTAGTCCACATGCATATCCATCCGAGTCTCGCTCCCAAGATAGCCCTGCATATCCATCCGAGTCTCGCTCCCAAGATGGCCCTAACCCTCCGAGTCTCGCTCCCAAGAGGACACTACCCAATCACATCTGAGTCTCGCTCCCAAGATGCGTATCCATCCAAGTCTCGCTCCCAAGATGGCCCTAACCCTCCGAGTCTCGCTCCCAATAGGACACTACTCAATCACATCTGAGTCTCGCTCCCAAGATGTGTATCCATCCGAGTCTCGCTCCTAAGATGGCCCTAACCCATCACCTAGTCCACATGCATATCCATCCGAGTCTCGCTCCCAAGAGGACACTACCCAATCACATCTGAGTCTCGCTCCCAAGAGGACACTACCCAATCACATCTGAGTCTCGCTCCCAAGAGGACACTACCCAATCACATCTGAGTCTCGCTCCCAAGAGGACACTACCCAATCACATCTGAGTCTCGCTCCCAAGATGGCCCTAACCCATCACCTAGTCCACATGCATATCCATCCGAGTCTCGCTCCCAAGAGGACACTACCCAATCACATCTGAGTCTCGCTCCCAAGATGGCCCTAACCCATCACCTAGTCCACATGCATATCCATCCGAGTCTCGCTCCCAAGAGGACACTACCCAATCACATCTGAGTCTCGCTCCCAAGAGGACACTACCCAATCACATCTGAGTCTCGCTCCCAATATGGCCCTAAACCATCACCTAGTCCACATGCATATCCATCCGAGTCTCGCTCCCAGATGGCCCTAACCCATCACCTAGTCCACATGCATATCCATCCGAGTCTCGCTCCTAAGATGGCCCTAACCCTCCGAGTCTCGCTCCCAAGATGCGTATCCATCCGAGTCTCGCTCCCAGATGGCCCTAACCCTCCGAGTCTCGCTCCCAAGAGGACACTACCCAATCACATCTGAGTCTCGCTCCCAAGATGGCCCTAACCCATCACCTAGTCCACATGCATATCCATCCGAGTCTCGCTCCTAAGATGGCCCTAACCCTCCGAGTCTCGCTCCTAAGATGGCCCTAACCCTCCGAGTCTCGCTCCCAAGATGGCCCTAACCCTCCGAGTCTCGCTCCCAAGATGGCCCTAACCCTCCGAGTCTCGCTCCCAAGATGGCCCTAACCCTCCGAGTCTCGCTCCCAAGATGGCCCTAACCCTCCGAGTCTCGCTCCCAAGATGGCCCTAACCCTCCGAGTCTCGCTCCCAAGATGGCCCTAACCCTCCGAGTCTCGCTCCCAAGATGGCCCTAACCCTCCGAGTCTCGCTCCCAAGATGGCCCTAACCCTCCGAGTCTCGCTCCCAAGATGGCCCTAACCCTCCGAGTCTCGCTCCCAAGATGGCCCTAACCCTCCGAGTCTCGCTCCCAAGATGGCCCTAACCCTCCGAGTCTCGCTCCCAAGATGGCCCTAACCCTCCGAGTCTCGCTCCCAAGATGGCCCTAACCCTCCGAGTCTCGCTCCCAAGATGGCCCTAACCCTCCGAGTCTCGCTCCCAAGATGGCCCTAACCCTCCGAGTCTCGCTCCCAAGATGGCCCTAACCCTCCGAGTCTCGCTCCCAAGATGGCCCTAACCCTCCGAGTCTCGCTCCCAAGATGGCCCTAACCCTCCGAGTCTCGCTCCCAAGATGGCCCTAACCCTCCGAGTCTCGCTCCCAAGATGGCCCTAACCCTCCGAGTCTCGCTCCCAAGATGGCCCTAACCCTCCGAGTCTCGCTCCCAAGATGGCCCTAACCCTCCGAGTCTCGCTCCCAAGATGGCCCTAACCCTCCGAGTCTCGCTCCCAAGATGGCCCTAACCCTCCGAGTCTCGCTCCCAAGATGGCCCTAACCCTCCGAGTCTCGCTCCCAAGATGGCCCTAACCCTCCGAGTCTCGCTCCCAAGATGGCCCTAACCCTCCGAGTCTCGCTCCCAAGATGGCCCTAACCCTCCGAGTCTCGCTCCCAAGATGGCCCTAACCCTCCGAGTCTCGCTCCCAAGATGGCCCTAACCCTCCGAGTCTCGCTCCCAAGATGGCCCTAACCCTCCGAGTCTCGCTCCCAAGATGGCCCTAACCCTCCGAGTCTCGCTCCCAAGATGGCCCTAACCCTCCGAGTCTCGCTCCCAAGATGGCCCTAACCCTCCGAGTCTCGCTCCCAAGATGGCCCTAACCCTCCGAGTCTCGCTCCCAAGATGGCCCTAACCCTCCGAGTCTCGCTCCCAAGATGGCCCTAACCCTCCGAGTCTCGCTCCCAAGATGGCCCTAACCCTCCGAGTCTCGCTCCCAAGATGGCCCTAACCCTCCGAGTCTCGCTCCCAAGATGGCCCTAACCCTCCGAGTCTCGCTCCCAAGATGGCCCTAACCCTCCGAGTCTCGCTCCCAAGATGGCCCTAACCCTCCGAGTCTCGCTCCCAAGATGGCCCTAACCCTCCGAGTCTCGCTCCCAAGATGGCCCTAACCCTCCGAGTCTCGCTCCCAAGATGGCCCTAACCCTCCGAGTCTCGCTCCCAAGATGGCCCTAACCCTCCGAGTCTCGCTCCCAAGATGGCCCTAACCCTCCGAGTCTCGCTCCCAAGATGGCCCTAACCCTCCGAGTCTCGCTCCCAAGATGGCCCTAACCCTCCGAGTCTCGCTCCCAAGATGGCCCTAACCCTCCGAGTCTCGCTCCCAAGATGGCCCTAACCCAAACCACTCCAAGACAAAGCAATCACTGAACACAAGCAATCACTGAACAAAATAAAGAAACAAGCACCACTAAAACAAAATACAATACCAAGTAACAAATAACCAACCAAATAAAGCAATACTCAAACACCAAATGAAATAAACAACCAAACAACAACCAAATAAAGCAAACAAAACATTCTCTACTGTTCCATAGTGTAGGCCTGACGGCAAAACACAAGCATTCCACTACTTACCTGGCGTCCTAGCCCACTGAGGATGCTCGGTTCCTGACCACCTACGGCTCGACCTACGATAAATATTCAAACTCATTACCATCAAGCCTACATTCCCCCACTACTCTAAATACTAATTTCTAGCCCTAATCCAACTAAAACCTAACTAAACGGGCCACTAATTTGGGTTCAGTAAAAATCGACCCAAAACTTCAAACGTGCATAACTTTTGCGTCGGTTATCGAAATTGAACGAATTTTAAAACTTATTTTAACCTGCCAAAAGGAATTTTAAAACAAACAATCGTAGCTAGGTCAAATCTGGCAAAACTCGAACTGCACTAAACCGGGAATTTCATCCCTCCCGATTTTCCATCAATTTTCACTAAATTCTTCACCAATCAATCCCCCACACCCTCAATTAGCCTAAACAAATCAAAATCCCAAGGCTACACAAACAAAACCCAAAATGCCCAAATCGGGGTTGCTGGTTTTTCGCCCAAATTTGGCTCCCCATGGCCAGGCGACTAAAGCAGGCCTAATGTTTGGCAATCCCGAGCCAGGACCGCCCAAAAATGGCCGGTGATCGGAGCCAAATCGGGCTTGTCACCCTCGGCCACGAACAGAGCCGACAACAGGGCAAAAAGAGAACTTACCCGTCGGTTTGTGCGCGGAGACAGGTCGGAATCCTCTCGCCGCCGTCGTCTGGCCGGAGAGATTCGGAAGTCGCCGGTGAATGGCCGTCGATCGTCGCTCGCTTCGCGCGTCTCCCTCCCCTCCCCTGCCATCGCTGCTCGAACGACAGAATGGCTTCGGCCATTCTGTTGTTTTAGTTTTATTTTTTTTATAATTATAATAATAATAATTTCTATTAAAACATTAATAAATCATCATTTACCGTCTTGCCCTCCCGTGTTTTCAACCATTTCAAATTTTGTTAAATCTCGTTATTAAATTATAACCCACGACTTAATTTCACTGGAAAATACCCAAACCTAAATTAATAATAATAATATTATTCTTTTATTTTCTCTCCAATTTTTTCCCTTAAAAAAAATCTCGAGTGTTACACAAACACATGCATACGAACTTACCTGAAGTTCGTAGAGTTTGCAAGCCTTGAACGTATTTCCTCGGCGATTCACGAACCTATGTCACGTATAATCAAACCATAAACCACGTTACAAAAACGCTTACTAATAAACTTAGTAGAACACTACTCAAGCTCATTCAAATAGCATAAAACAATCGAATTTTGAATTCAAACAAATTTCCATTAAAAAATCTCAGATTGATTCTATTTTTAGGCTAAATTTCAAATGGTTGTAACTTTCTCGATTCCTATCCGTTTTCGACGATTCAACATGTTTTGGAAACCTCATTACATCTAGTTTAACATGGAATTATTAATTTATAAAAATCAATCCGAGAACGACTGCAGAATTCCAAATTCATGGGCTGCCCAGCAAAAGCGTTTCATTATTTCAACTTAAAATCTCACACGTTTCATTATAGAAAATTAATTCCGTTCAGTGAATTTTTGGGACAATTAAATGACCAAAAATGTCGTGTGTTACATCCCACCCACCTTAATAGAATTTTGTCCCCAAAATTTGCTTAGTCAAATAGTTCCAAATATCTATCTATTACATCTTATTGTCTCTCCCAAGTGGCTTCCTCTACATTATGGTTGTGCCATAGAACCTTTACCAATGGAATCTACTTGTTGCGCAACACTTTGATTGAAGACTCCAGAATCCTCACAGGCCTTTCTTCATACGTCAGCGTTGGCTAGATCTCTATGTTCATTGGTTCCACAATCTGAGTAGAATCACGCACGCACTTCCTCAGCATGGACATGTGAAAAATGTTGTGAACTTCATCCATAGACGTAGGTAACTGTTGTCTGTAAGCTGTGTTTCCTATTCTCTTCAAGATAGGAAATGACCCTACAAATCTTAGACTGAGCTTCCCTTTCTTACCAAATCGCACCACGCCCTTGAAAGGCAAAACTTTAAGAAATACTTCATCGCCTTCTGTGAATTCCAAGTCTCTTCTCCTCTGGTCTGCATAACTTTTCTGTCGACTCTGAGCAGTTTCGATTTGTTGTCTGATAAAAGCCACTTTCTTAGACATCTGCTGTAATATCTCGGGGCCGACAAGCCTCGCTTCTCCAACTTCATCCCAACAAAAGGGAGATCTGCACTTTCTGCAGTAAAGAACCACGTAGGGAGCCATACCAATCGTAGCTTGGTAGCTATTGTTATAAGAAAACTCCACTAACGGCAAAAACTTGCTCCAAGAAGGTTGAAATTCTAACACGCACGACTTTAACATATATTCCAATATTTGAATCATTCTCTCAGAATGCTTGTCATTTGGTGAATGAAATGTCGTCCTGAAATTCAACTTGGTACCCAAGGAGCTTTGCAAGCTCTTCTAAAACCTTGAAGTAAATCTAGGATCCCGGTTAGAAACGATTGACACCGGTATTCCATGCAACTTGATAATCTCGACGATGTATAACTCTGCATATTGATCCATAGAGAAGATTGTCTTTACAGACAGGAAATGGACCGACTTTGTTAATCAATCCACAATGACCCATACACTATTATGGCCTCTAGCTGTTCTCGGTAAGCCGACAACAAAATTCATTGTAATATTTTTCCATTTCCATTCAGGAATTGGTAGGTGTAGCGCCCCCAACTTTTTCCCCAAACTCAGGTCACTACTTCACTCGCTCTGATACCACACTGTAGCGCCCCGATTCTCCTCGACCTGATC
Organism: Begonia masoniana; assembly: GCA_022432975.1. Lineage (NCBI taxonomy): Eukaryota > Viridiplantae > Streptophyta > Magnoliopsida > Cucurbitales > Begoniaceae > Begonia > Begonia masoniana. The sequence continues at coordinate 22,150,867 of CM039515.1, forward strand.
CACTACTCACACTATTCAACCCATACTTCCAAACGCGTGAAAAATTCAAAACTTTACTCATCAACTTGAAAACAACTTCATTTAAGAAAACTAAATTATTGCAGCAGAAACTACTTTAAAACCCGTTGAAAATCATACGTTAAGGGTGGGAAATCAAAAGGGTGAAAGTCTAAAAATCTTTAAAAGCTTGCACAGGGAAATCGGTCGACACCTATCAAAACAGGTCGTGTAACACCCAGATTTTCGGGATTTTGTAAATAAATGATATAAATGGCATTTTTGTAATTATGTCAAATTAAGTCGGTTTTGTAAAAAGAAAGCGTTATTATAATCCTAATGGTTTATAAAGATTTTTAGAAAATTTCGGGAATTTTAGGAGTTTAACGCTAATTTTACGAGAATTACGTTTATCGTAATATAAAAGATACTTCGGTAAAAATAGTAAACAGAGTTCGAATTGCGAATGGACAAATTTAAAAGAACCCTAGTAATGAGTTGGAGTCATTGGTGAATTAAGGAAATTTGGAGAATCCGAATAGTTAGTTAATTAACGAAACGAATGAAGAAATAAATAGAAAATCAAAGGAAGGGCAAAATGGTAATTTGCAAAACCAAAATTTAATTTAAAATACTTGTTTCTTCTTCTTCTCTATGCCACTTTCCTCTCACCTGCAATTCTCCTCCCTCCTTTGGCGATTCAATGGCGTTCTCCTCTCCATTCTCCGTTCGTTATTTGTTCGTCCTCCGTTCTTCACGTTTTCTTCCACAAACTCAACCCTAGGTATGAATCTATGGTTTTAGAAAGATTATTAGTAGTTTTCGGAACGTTTAACGGTTAGGGTTTCATTTAGAATTTTGTGAAAAACGCGAATTAGGGTTTGAAATTCATAGGTTTGTTTTATTGGTGAGTATATTGAACGTATTAAACGTTATTGGACGAAATCTAGAGTGTATGCGGCATTTAGGTTGAAAAACGGATATTTAAGGTTTGGGAAATTTTTGTCAATGGAGTTTAGAAATCCACGAGCACGAATTGCTCGATACAATGTCTCAAAGAGCCAAGTTAGATTTTTAGGAAAATTTCCTTAGTTAAGGTTTCGTTAAATTTGGACGTTTAACGGTTTAAATCTCGTTTAATGACAATTGTTGTGTTTTGCCTCAGACAAACGACGCTCGTGGACGGAGCTCGAAGTTCAGCACGCACGAGGTAAGTTATTGTGACTTACTTGGCCGAGTGGCCTACACCGTATGTCGATGTCGCGTCGATGATCTCTGAAGAATTGTTTGTTTATATGCTTTGGTCAGGTAAGCAGGGTTAATTCTTTTATAGGTTATACTTTTTATAGTCTTGATGGTATGTATGATGTTTGTTTATTTTATGTTTATAACTGTTCATGCATCACATATTTTAAAATAGCATGAAAACGAATTTATGCACATGTTTAAGAAAATGAAATGAATGAATGTAATGAATCAATGTAATCTGTATCTGGTTACGCGAGGTGGGGCTCAGGCACGGCTGTTACGGGTGCGAGCGTGTACCCCCCCCCCCCCCCCGGTTAGGTGAAGAGAGCAGTCCGACCGTGGGATGTGTCCTCTCCATCTAATAGACTGAGACTTCGGTGACATTCTGGCTACAACGTAATGATAAGAAAATGTTGCATGATTTCGGAAACTCATACGCACAGCATGCATTGCATTTAAGAAACTTGCTGAGATTTTTATCTCATAGTGTGTCTGTACGGTGTAGGTGATTACGAGACAGGTGAGGACGACGTTCCTCCTCCTGAAGCATGAGTCTAGTTGACGAAGAATGATCGCGGGAGGGTGCTGGCGCAGTCGAGGCGTTCATGTAGCACCCGGTTCCGCTAAACCAAATTTAACTTATCAAATAATGATGTGCAATTTTTATGAAAGAATTGGGAGAATTATTTATTAGGTTAATGAGTGACTAGGCGAGGGCATTTATGTAAAGTGAGGTTTTAAAACGGATAACGTATTTAAGGGAAGTGTTAATACATTGTAGCCGCCACTATTCCCTATTTCCCTCTTTCAGTTTTCAGCTCGAGCAGTAGAGCTCTCTAGGCGATTCTCTCGCCCGATTCTCCTTCAACCTAGGTAAGTCTTCCTTGTCTTTCTTGTATTTTAGCGATTAGATAACTGAGAGAATACAATGTGAAGATTTTGAGGATGCTGTGATTGAGGGTAGGTTCGGGTTCTTGGTGATAAATGGGAATGCACGGGTAGCAGAGTTTCAAATCGGTTTCCTCAAGCATATTATTGATTTTTGGTAAGGTTTAGTGAAAGTTGAATTAATGTACTGACATGACCTTATGTGAGCGAGCTTCTGGAGTAGTTGAAACCGAGCTTTTCTAGGAGAGCCAGGTAAGTGAAGTATTGTGTGTGCCTTCGGGCCTACATCACAAAACAGTAGGATTATGCATGTTTGAGTGTTTTGCTTTATGTCATGCATCATGTTTTTGAAAGAATACGAAAATGAACTTTCATGTTGTGTTATGGAAAGGCAAGTACAGATTGAAATGCATTGGCTTTTAAGGGAACTAATTCACCCCTTAACTGATGAAGAGGATTTATAACATTGGGAGAACTGATCCCACTCCCAAGGGAACTGAGGGATCAGAATAGCTATTAAGGGAATTCAAACACCCCTTAACTGATGAAGAGGATGTATAACATTGGGAGAATTGATCCAACTCCCAAGGGAACCGAGGGATCAGATCAGTGAACGAACGAATGTGCAACTGAGATGAGAAAGTAGAAACTGCATATTTAGGATTTAGGTTTCAGCATATCATTTTATTACTGCTTCACTTATTTAGCATTAGGCTACTAGATGAGTTTTGTGATGTAGGTGAGGAAGTGACAGTAGGTGATTTCTCTGAGTTTGGCTGGTTTGAGGAGCACATTCATGCCACGAATCTGGTACTTGATGAGGCGGTTTAACTGATGTCAGTTGGTGCGAAGTTTTAGTTGACAATGTTTCAATTTAAGTATGCTGAGTTTTCATGACAGTAATGGTTTTTAATATGTCGAATACATTTTGAAATTTCCTGATAAAGGTATTCTGTTGAGTTTTTTTTTTAATGTTGGTTTTTACTGGATTTGGGTAATTGTAACGCCCCGAGTTTTCTGAACCCGGTTCGCTACATAAAGCTTGATCATGACTAAGAAATCTCTCTTTTTTTTTAAAAAAAAAAAACTTCGCCCGACAGTTAAATTCGACATTTTCTAAAAGCTCAAAATATTTAAATCTTGCAGCGGAAATTCGTTTAAACAAGAATAAAATTAACAAAGACCACGTTAAAAAAAAAGTTAGAAATCTTAAGAAACAATCGATTAAAAAGCAAAGGTTTAACTCGTGAAAATACTTTAAAAATCAGAAAAGTCAAACTCGTCGTCCGCTTGAACAAAGTCAACAAAAGGAGAAGGCTTTTTGGAGACTTCAACCGGTCGCTAAACGACAAAATATAAATTTAGTCATCCGGTCAGTCTAACAGGGACATCCACCGGTCACTAATCGACAAAATATAAATTTAGTCATCTGGTCAGTCTAACAGGGACATCCACCGGTGACGTCAGCTGGATGATCTCCTCATCCAGACGACTTTCTCTATATCAACCGGTGACGTCATCCGGATGATCTCCTCATCCGAATGACTTTCTCTATATCAACCGGTGACGTCATCCGGATGATCTCCTCATCCGAATGACTTAACCCTTAATATCTGACGAGCAAAAGCTCGACATCAACGGGCGACTAAAACACTCGACATCATCCGTTAGAAAAACAGGCACAACTCTAACTACAGACAGAAATTTTTCTTGCCTCTCCAAGACCTTTCAAAGACAATTCAAACCATTCCATTAATCAAATCCAGTAAAAACCAACTCTTAAAACTCAACAGGTTGCTAGAATTGATAATATTCAAAATATATTCGAAATACTAAAATCTCTACTATCGTGAAAACTCGACCTACTTAGACTAGATCATTATCAACTAAACCTCAACATCTGCTGACACCAGTTAGCCCGCCTCAACAGTTTACCAAGCCGAGACATGGATGTACTCCTCCAACCACATCAATCATCTGTGCACTCAGGAAACTCACCTGCAGTGTCCTCAACACCTACATCACAAAACTCATCTATTAGCCTAATGCTAAGTAAGTAAAGCCAACAAGAAATGAAACAACGAAATATAAATTCCTAATATGCAATTTCTACTTTCTCAACTCAGTTGCTCATGCTTCGTTTCTGTTCAGATCCCCCTGTGAAATTGGGAGTTGGATCAACTCTCCCAAAGTACATACATCCCTGTCTAATTAAGGGGTGGATTAATTCCCTTAACAGTGAAACTGATTCTCCTGTTCAGATCCCCCTGTTAAATTGGAAGTTGGATCAGCTCTTCCAAAGTACATACATCCCTTTCTCATTAAGGGGTGGATTAATTCCCTTAACAGTGAAACTGATTTTCATGACTGTTTCAATATGTTCAATCCTTACCATGCCAATCATGCATTCAAATTCATTTTCGTATGTTTTAAAACATGATGCATAGAATACAGATTCACACAAGTAATCATAATCCTAACGTTTTGTGATGTAGGCCCGAAGGCACAAGCAAACTTCACTTACCTGGTCTCCTGGGAAGCTTGTTGAAACCTCTCCCTCGGGAGTTTGCTCAAACCTAGTTCCACAAATCGAACATTAATTTAAACTTTCGTCAAACTTCCTTCTAGCTACCCAGAAAGCTAAGGAAAATAGTTTGGAAGCCCTAATCGTAGTGCATTCCCGATTCAACTCATAAACCGAAACTAGCACTCACATACCACATTCTCAAAATTTCATTTATCAACCCTCGACAGTTACAATGTAGCAAGAAATAGAAGCAAAACTCACCTAGTTCTGAGGAAATCGCTGGAGGGATCGAAGAGGGTCTCCTATCGCGCTCTGCTAAGCTGAGGAGCTGAGAGTGGAAGAGGAAATGAAATGAAACAGTGGCGGCTACCGCATTAACACTTCCCTTAAATATGTTATCCACAATATAAATTCGCAATTACCATCTTGCCCCTGCCTAGTCTCTTAATAACCTAACCAACATTTCACTCAATTTTAAACCATAAGATTATATACCTCCGTTTAATAACTTATTTTGATTTATATTGAAACCGGGTGTTACAGTAATGCAATGATTCGAATTATTTCTGAATGGTTTCAGTGGAGTAGTAAATTCTTTTCTGTACTTAGAGTTGTGTTTGCATAGCAAGAAATAGTTGAAATGTCGCTCTGTCCTCTATCGGTAGATGATGTCTGTCGGTAGATGTTGAGTTTTAGTTATGTTGTCTATCGGAAGATTTCTTCAGTAAAGCCATCGGATGATGTCTGAGTAAAGTCATCGGTACATGAAATTAATTCAATCGGATGATGAAGGTTAAATTCTATCGGAAGATGTAGATTTTACACTATCGGTTTGAGTGGGTATTATGCTTTGTCGTTTAGTGATCGGTGTATGCAGTTTATTCTATCGAAAGAAGGGAATGAGGGATTTTTATCGTTTTGCCGTCGATAGATGTGAGTCGTAAAACTTGTCGTTTTGCGATCGGTTGATGTCGGATTATTGATTTATCCGGCTGACGTCATCGGTAGATGCAATCCACCGAGAGATGTCTTTTGTTTCCAACTCTTCTGGTTGACGTCATCGGTAAAAGCCTCCTATTTTCTATTTCTACTTCTTCTGGTTGACTTATTTCATTGGCAGATGCGTTTGACTTCTGCAACTTCTCAAGTAATTCCACGGTTTAAACCTTTACTTCCTAATTGATGATTGTTTCTTAGCTCTTCAAACATTGTTTCGTAGTTTTGTTTAAACCCTATTGTCGCTCAAATGATTTCCGCTGCAAATTTTTAATTGTATTGAGATTTTAGAAAAATGTCAAATCTTGAATGTTGAGGGAAGTTTTAAAATATGGTTCAAATTTCTTAGTCGTGTACGGGCTTTTGTGTAACGAACCGGGTTCAGATAACTCGGGGCGTTACAGTATGGTATCAGAGACATTCAGTTAAACCGTTCAAAAGATTAATCATCGGTGCCAATCGTTGCATGGAAGTACTCCAACAACTGTAAGTGTTTAAATTAACCTTAGCTATTAGATAGTTAAGAGTGTAATCAACCTTGTGCAGGAATTTAGTATAATGGCCATACGCCCAGGAAGGCCAAGAGTGCCAAGGGAAATGCCAAATTTGAGGACTGAAGAGGATCTCGGTGTAATTAGGCAGCTAACAGAGTTAGTGCGCCAACAAACAGAGTTAGTACGCCAACAATCCGATCATGTAGGTATGCTGTTGAACCGAGAGGTGCATGGGAGTGCCAACTCGAGTTCCAGCAATGATCAAACAGGAGACAGATTCCAGTGGCTATAGCCGCCCACATTTTATGGGAAGTCATCTAATCCACTTGTCGCTAAGGAGTGGCTTAAGAAAATTGAGAGTATTTTTAGGTGTGCCAATGTTGGAGAAGGAGACAAAGTCACGTTGGCCACGTTCCATTTCGCTGGTGATGCTCAACTTTGGTGGGAGACAATCGAACCACCACCGATGTTTTGGCGATGTCTTGGTCGCAGTTCAAGGACATCTTCTATGAGAAATATTTTAACAGCACAGTCCAGGCTGCAAAGAAGGTAGAATTTTTGAACTTGAAGCAGACAGGGTCTGTGGCTGAATACGTTAGACAGTTCGAGTCTCTGTCCAGGTTCGCTGGACAACTTGTTCACCGAAATGAAGATAAGGTGTTTCAATTCATGCATGGACTGAAACCAGAAATGTACAGAGGGGTCAAGTTTTCGGGCTTTAAAGGTTTGCCTTTCAGTGATGTTGTGTCCACAGCATTGGAGGTGGAAGAAGCTGAAATGAAGTGTGCTGGACCAAAGGAAACCCCGAGAAAGTTTGTTCAACCACCACCGCTGAGAGGAGTAAAGAGGCACAATGAAGGCCAGTATAGTCAAGGAATAGAAAAGAAAGTACCAAATACCAAGACGTTTCCTCAGTGCCCGAAGTGTTCGAAGAATCACCCGGGCGAGTGTAGATTTGGGACGAAAAAGTGTTTTAACTGTGAGGAGGTTGGACACTCATTCAGGGATTGCCCAAAGCCTAGAATCACCCGTTGCTTCACCTGTAACAAAGTCGGCCATATCAACAGAGACTGCTCAGCTTTGAAGGGCAGACCTGCCAAGATTAAACCAAGAATATTCTCCATGATGGAGTCAGGTGATGAGGACCAGCCTGCTGTAGTGTCAAGTACTATATTGATTAACTCTATACCTGCTTTTACTTTGATAGATTCGGGTGCAACACATTCTTTTATAGCCTCTACATTTGCTGATTAGTTAAATGTACGGTTTACTTCTTCTGAGCATGTGTTTAACGTAGCATTACCCTCTGGCGAGCGCATGCACTCCAATCAAATGATGCCTGATAGTGTTGTATTAGTAGGAAACATGAATTTGCCTGCTGATCTCATTGTTATGGACATAATGGGATTTGATGAGATCCTAGGAATGGATTGGTTGTTTAAGCATTATGCCACAATAGATTGTAGGACTGGAGTTGTTAGTTTTCAACCCCCTGATAGTTTAAACCATACCTTCCGAGCTGTGAAGAAGAGTAAGGAAATGACTGTGATGACCTCTGTCAATTATAGACCATCCCCGTGCAGGGAATATTTGTGCTTTTTGGCCAGTGTTTTAGACACACAACTAGTAGAAAAAGCGAGCCCCAAAAATGTTTTAGTTGTCCAAGATTTTCTGGAAGTATTCCTAGATGACCTTCCTAGCTTGCCACCAGATAGGAAAATTGAATTTGTGGTAGATTTTACCCCGGCGCCGAGCCTGTGTCTAAAAATCCGTATAGACTAGCACCAACAGAACTTAAAGAATTAAAGAAACAGTTAGAGGATTTGTTGGAGAAAGGGTTCATACGCCCTAGCTTTTCACCGTGGGGTGCACCTGTCCTTTTTGTCAAAAAGAAAGATGGATCAATGCGTATGTGCATTGATTATAGAGAATTGAATAAGTTGACTGTCAAGAACAAGTACCCCTTGCCGAGGATTGATGACTTATTTGACCAGGTTAAGGGTGCAAGAGTTTTCTCTAAGATTGACCTTAGATCCAGTTATTACCAGCTGAAGGTTAAATCTGAAGATATCCCAAAGACTGCCTTTCGCACAAGGTATGGACATTATGAGTTTTTGGTTATGTCTTTTGGTTTGACAAATGCACCAGCAGCCTTCATGGATCTCATGAATAGGGTGTTTCACGAGTACTTGGACAAGTTTGTCATTGTATTCATAGATGACATTCTAATCTATTCTAGAACTAAGGATGAGCATGCAAGGCATTTGGGTTTGGTGTTAGGATTACTAAGACAGCACCAACTTTATGCTAAGTTTTCCAAGTGTGAGTTTTGGTTGGACAGAGTTCACTTTCTTGGTCACGTGATCTCTGGAGATGGAATCTCCGTCGATCCAGCCAAAGTTCAAGCGGTAAAGGAGTGGCCTCAACCGAAGAATGCCACTGATATTCGAAGTTTCCTTGGATTAGCAGGATACTACAGAAAATTTATCGAGGGATTTTCAAAGATTGCCACACCCCTCACTCAGTTAACAAGGAAAAACATAAAGCATATATGGACTGAGGAATGTGAGCATAGTTTCCAGACCTTGAAATAGAAACTAACCAATGCTCCAATTTTAACCCTTCCAGTAGAATATGGTAAATTTAGTATTTATTGTGATGCTTCCAAAATTGGTCTTGGTTGTGTGTTAATGCAGAATGGAAAAGTGATAGCTTATGCCTCTAGACAGTTGAAAACACATGAGAAGAACTATCCTATACATGACTTAGAATTAGCTGCAGTGGTATTTGCGCTTAAAATTTGGAGGCATTACCTGTATGGACAATCTTGTGAGATATTTTCGGATCATAAGAGCCTGAAGTATATTTTCACACAAAAGGAGCTAAACATGAGGCAGCGTCGATGGTTGGAATTTGTCAAGGATTATGATTTGAGATAAAATACCATCCCGGTAAAGCAAATGTTGTGGCAGACGCTTTGAGTAGAGTAACAACATCAACCCCATCTATGATTTCAATATGTCATTAGCCTTAGAGTCAGAATTCCAGAGGTTTAATCTAGAAGCAGTATCTAGTGTATCAGCTATACTCTCAGCCATAACCTTAAAGCCCACTATTCTATAGAAATAAAGGAAGCTCAGGCAAATGATGTGGAATGCAACAAGTACAAATTAAGCATAGGATCTACTGTTAATTCGGATTTCAACTATTTAGTCGATGGAATCCTTAAATTTAGAGATAGGTGGTTTGTTTCTGCCGTTAAAGACCTTCGAGATGAGATTCTTTCAGAAGCACATTCTTCCAGGTTCTCTGTTCACCCTAGGAGTACAAAGATGTACAGAGATCTCAAGCAACATTATTGGTGGCCAGGGATGAAAAGAAGTGTGGCGGAGTATGTGGAGTCCTGTCTGATCTACCAGCAAGTCAAAGCTGAACATCAGAGGCCTGCTGGAACATTGCAACCTCTACCAGTCCCCGAATGGAAATTGGAACAAATAATGATGGATTTTGTTGTGGGATTGTCTAGAACAGCAAAGGGACATGATGCAATCTGGGTGATAGTTGATCGTTTAACCAAATCTGCCCACTTTCTACCGATAAAGATAACATACTCGATGGATCAACTGGCTGAGTTGTATGTTCATGAAGTTGTTAGACTGCATGGAGTTCCAAGCACCATAATTTCAGACCGAGACTCTAGATTTACATCTAAGTTTTGGAAATGTTTGCACAAGGCTATAGGAACACAACTTAGTTTTAGCACAGCTTTCCACCCTCAAACAGATGGACAATCCGAAAGGACCATTCAAACCTTAGAGGTTATGCTCCGTGCCTGTGTATTAGACTTTCAAGGTTCATGGAACAAATACTTGTCCTTAGTTGAATTTTCTTATAACAACAGTTTTCAGGCAACAATAGGCATGGCACCATACGAGGCATTGTATGGACGAAGTGCAGATTCCCATTGTATTGGGATGAAGTTGGAGAAGCCTCCTATTTTCTATTTCTACTTCTTCCGGTTGACTTATTTCATTGGCAGATGCGTTTGACTTCTGCAACTTCTCAAGTAATTCCACGGTTTAAACCTTTACTTCCTAATTGATGATTGTTTCTTAGCATCTTCAAACATGTTTCGCTAGTTTTGTTTAAACCCTATTGTCGCTCAAATGATTTCGCTGCAAATTTTTAATTGTATTGAGATTTTAGAAAAATGTCAAATCTTGAATGTTGAGGGAAGTTTTAAAATATGGTTCAAATTTCTTAGTCGTGTACGGGCTTTTGTGTAACGAACCGGGTTCAGATAACTCGGGGCGTTACAGTATGGTATCAGAGACATTCAGTTAAACCGTTCAAAAGATTAATCATCGGTGCCAATCGTTGCATGGAAGTACTCCAACAACTGTAAGTGTTTAAATTAACCTTAGCTATTAGATAGTTAAGAGTGTAATCAACCTTGTGCAGGAATTTAGTATAATGGCCATACGCCCAGGAAGGCCAAGAGTGCCAAGGGAAATGCCAAATTTGAGGACTGAAGAGGATCTCGGTGTAATTAGGCAGCTAACAGAGTTAGTGCGCCAACAAACAGAGTTAGTACGCCAACAATCCGATCATGTAGGTATGCTGTTGAACCGAGAGGTGCATGGGAGTGCCAACTCGAGTTCCAGCAATGATCAAACAGGAGACAGATTCCAGTGGCTATAGCCGCCCACATTTTATGGGAAGTCATCTAATCCACTTGTCGCTAAGGAGTGGCTTAAGAAAATTGAGAGTATTTTTAGGTGTGCCAATGTTGGAGAAGGAGACAAAGTCACGTTGGCCACGTTCCATTTCGCTGGTGATGCTCAACTTTGGTGGGAGACAATCGAACCACCACCGATGTTTTGGCGATGTCTTGGTCGCAGTTCAAGGACATCTTCTATGAGAAATATTTTAACAGCACAGTCCAGGCTGCAAAGAAGGTAGAATTTTTGAACTTGAAGCAGACAGGGTCTGTGGCTGAATACGTTAGACAGTTCGAGTCTCTGTCCAGGTTCGCTGGACAACTTGTTCACCGAAATGAAGATAAGGTGTTTCAATTCATGCATGGACTGAAACCAGAAATGTACAGAGGGGTCAAGTTTTCGGGCTTTAAAGGTTTGCCTTTCAGTGATGTTGTGTCCACAGCATTGGAGGTGGAAGAAGCTGAAATGAAGTGTGCTGGACCAAAGGAAACCCCGAGAAAGTTTGTTCAACCACCACCGCTGAGAGGAGTAAAGAGGCACAATGAAGGCCAGTATAGTCAAGGAATAGAAAAGAAAGTACCAAATACCAAGACGTTTCCTCAGTGCCCGAAGTGTTCGAAGAATCACCCGGGCGAGTGTAGATTTGGGACGAAAAAGTGTTTTAACTGTGAGGAGGTTGGACACTCATTCAGGGATTGCCCAAAGCCTAGAATCACCCGTTGCTTCACCTGTAACAAAGTCGGCCATATCAACAGAGACTGCTCAGCTTTGAAGGGCAGACCTGCCAAGATTAAACCAAGAATATTCTCCATGATGGAGTCAGGTGATGAGGACCAGCCTGCTGTAGTGTCAAGTACTATATTGATTAACTCTATACCTGCTTTTACTTTGATAGATTCGGGTGCAACACATTCTTTTATAGCCTCTACATTTGCTGATTAGTTAAATGTACGGTTTACTTCTTCTGAGCATGTGTTTAACGTAGCATTACCCTCTGGCGAGCGCATGCACTCCAATCAAATGATGCCTGATAGTGTTGTATTAGTAGGAAACATGAATTTGCCTGCTGATCTCATTGTTATGGACATAATGGGATTTGATGAGATCCTAGGAATGGATTGGTTGTTTAAGCATTATGCCACAATAGATTGTAGGACTGGAGTTGTTAGTTTTCAACCCCCTGATAGTTTAAACCATACCTTCCGAGCTGTGAAGAAGAGTAAGGAAATGACTGTGATGACCTCTGTCAATTATAGACCATCCCCGTGCAGGGAATATTTGTGCTTTTTGGCCAGTGTTTTAGACACACAACTAGTAGAAAAAGCGAGCCCCAAAAATGTTTTAGTTGTCCAAGATTTTCTGGAAGTATTCCTAGATGACCTTCCTAGCTTGCCACCAGATAGGAAAATTGAATTTGTGGTAGATTTTACCCCGGCGCCGAGCCTGTGTCTAAAAATCCGTATAGACTAGCACCAACAGAACTTAAAGAATTAAAGAAACAGTTAGAGGATTTGTTGGAGAAAGGGTTCATACGCCCTAGCTTTTCACCGTGGGGTGCACCTGTCCTTTTTGTCAAAAAGAAAGATGGATCAATGCGTATGTGCATTGATTATAGAGAATTGAATAAGTTGACTGTCAAGAACAAGTACCCCTTGCCGAGGATTGATGACTTATTTGACCAGGTTAAGGGTGCAAGAGTTTTCTCTAAGATTGACCTTAGATCCAGTTATTACCAGCTGAAGGTTAAATCTGAAGATATCCCAAAGACTGCCTTTCGCACAAGGTATGGACATTATGAGTTTTTGGTTATGTCTTTTGGTTTGACAAATGCACCAGCAGCCTTCATGGATCTCATGAATAGGGTGTTTCACGAGTACTTGGACAAGTTTGTCATTGTATTCATAGATGACATTCTAATCTATTCTAGAACTAAGGATGAGCATGCAAGGCATTTGGGTTTGGTGTTAGGATTACTAAGACAGCACCAACTTTATGCTAAGTTTTCCAAGTGTGAGTTTTGGTTGGACAGAGTTCACTTTCTTGGTCACGTGATCTCTGGAGATGGAATCTCCGTCGATCCAGCCAAAGTTCAAGCGGTAAAGGAGTGGCCTCAACCGAAGAATGCCACTGATATTCGAAGTTTCCTTGGATTAGCAGGATACTACAGAAAATTTATCGAGGGATTTTCAAAGATTGCCACACCCCTCACTCAGTTAACAAGGAAAAACATAAAGCATATATGGACTGAGGAATGTGAGCATAGTTTCCAGACCTTGAAATAGAAACTAACCAATGCTCCAATTTTAACCCTTCCAGTAGAATATGGTAAATTTAGTATTTATTGTGATGCTTCCAAAATTGGTCTTGGTTGTGTGTTAATGCAGAATGGAAAAGTGATAGCTTATGCCTCTAGACAGTTGAAAACACATGAGAAGAACTATCCTATACATGACTTAGAATTAGCTGCAGTGGTATTTGCGCTTAAAATTTGGAGGCATTACCTGTATGGACAATCTTGTGAGATATTTTCGGATCATAAGAGCCTGAAGTATATTTTCACACAAAAGGAGCTAAACATGAGGCAGCGTCGATGGTTGGAATTTGTCAAGGATTATGATTTTGAGATAAAATACCATCCCGGTAAAGCAAATGTTGTGGCAGACGCTTTGAGTAGAGTAACAACATCAACCCCATCTATGATTTTCAATATGTCATTAGCCTTAGAGTCAGAATTCCAGAGGTTTAATCTAGAAGCAGTATCTAGTGTATCAGCTATACTCTCAGCCATAACCTTAAAGCCCACTATTCTATAGAAAATAAAGGAAGCTCAGGCAAATGATGTGGAATGCAACAAGTACAAATTAAGCATAGGATCTACTGTTAATTCGGATTTCAACTATTTAGTCGATGGAATCCTTAAATTTAGAGATAGGTGGTTTGTTTCTGCCGTTAAAGACCTTCGAGATGAGATTCTTTCAGAAGCACATTCTTCCAGGTTCTCTGTTCACCCTAGGAGTACAAAGATGTACAGAGATCTCAAGCAACATTATTGGTGGCCAGGGATGAAAAGAAGTGTGGCGGAGTATGTGGAGTCCTGTCTGATCTACCAGCAAGTCAAAGCTGAACATCAGAGGCCTGCTGGAACATTGCAACCTCTACCAGTCCCCGAATGGAAATTGGAACAAATAATGATGGATTTTGTTGTGGGATTGTCTAGAACAGCAAAGGGACATGATGCAATCTGGGTGATAGTTGATCGTTTAACCAAATCTGCCCACTTTCTACCGATAAAGATAACATACTCGATGGATCAACTGGCTGAGTTGTATGTTCATGAAGTTGTTAGACTGCATGGAGTTCCAAGCACCATAATTTCAGACCGAGACTCTAGATTTACATCTAAGTTTTGGAAATGTTTGCACAAGGCTATAGGAACACAACTTAGTTTTAGCACAGCTTTCCACCCTCAAACAGATGGACAATCCGAAAGGACCATTCAAACCTTAGAGGTTATGCTCCGTGCCTGTGTATTAGACTTTCAAGGTTCATGGAACAAATACTTGTCCTTAGTTGAATTTTCTTATAACAACAGTTTTCAGGCAACAATAGGCATGGCACCATACGAGGCATTGTATGGACGAAAGTGCAGATTCCCATTGTATTGGGATGAAGTTGGAGAAGCCTCCTATTTTCTATTTCTACTTCTTCCGGTTGACTTATTTCATTGGCAGATGCGTTTGACTTCTGCAACTTTTCAAGTAATTCCACGGTTTAAACCTTTACTTCCTAATTGATGATTGTTTCTTAGCATTTCAAACAATGTTTCGCAGTTTTGTTTAAACCCTATTGTCGCTCAAATGATTTCTGCTGTAAATTTTTAATTGTATTGAGATTTTAGAAAAATGTCAAATCTTGAATGTTGATGGAAGTTTTAAAATATTGTTGAAATTTCTTAGTCGTGTACGGGCTTTTGTGTGACGAACCGGGTTCAGATAACTCAGGGCGTTACAGTTCATGACCCGTGGGGACGTATGTAGGTATTTTGGGCTATTTTGGATAGAAACTATTTAGGGAAAATACTTGTACAGATAGATCATTTTAGGATGTTTGGTTCTGGATAGTGGATAGGTTATGTTTTTAGTTTTTGAAAAGTATTTTATAAATGTTTGATATTAGGGAAATGTTCAGTTTTTAAACATATCCTTGCGGTTTATTTTCATGAAATTAGGCTATGTTTCTAAACGTGTTTGAGTCGTTGTTTTGGATGAGATTTTGAGTGAATTTATGTTGGAGTGTATGGTTGAGATGTGGGTGAAATAGTGTTAACGAAATTGTGAAAGAATTTTGCTAGAAGTATGTGTAAGTAGGGAATGACAAAAAGAAAAGGAAAGAGGAAAGAAAAGGGGGGGGAAGCCAAGCGCTCTGGAAAGAAATTTCCAAAGCGATTGGCGATCGATCGCCCGAAATGGGCGATCGATCGCCCCTTGTGTTTAGGCGATCGCCTGTGAGGCAAATTTCTAGAGCGAGTGGCGATTGATCGCCCCTCGTGTTGTCGCCGCGATCTGTGATCGCTTCACCGAGGCGATCGCTGGCAAAACCAGCGATTGCCAATGGGCGATTGATTGCCCGTTTTGGGCGATCGATCGCCGCTTTATTTTTTGGGCGATTGCCAATTTCTGCCCCTGTTTTTGTTGGTTTTCATTGCTTCGATTGTTTTAAACTTTTATTAAGTTTTCTTTTAATAGTTTTAAATTGTTTTATAAATTGTTTTAAGGTTTGTTTTAAATGGTTTTCCGAACGACTATAACGATTTCGGTTCCAATTCCGATTTTAAAGTATAATTTCCGCTCGAACGTTTAGGTTAAAGCTTAAGTATAAATAAGTAAGTATAATATATATATATATATATATATATATATATATATATATATATATATATATATATATATATATATATATATATATTACGGGAAAAATGGGTACAATGTTAGGGTCGCTACAGGTCGACCCTTCATTCCTCTCGGGTTTCAATCCTGTGCAACTTCGGTCGACACCTCAATCCATCGGTCGACACTTCTCATGGCTTAGCGCCCTTGGGGGTCGACACCTACACACTCGGGTCAACACCCCGTTGCCTCTATTTTTAGTTTGAACAAAGACTGGTCGACACCCACTCTTTTGGGTCGACACCTGAATGCTTAGGTCGCCACCCATTCCTCTTGGGTTTCAACCCTTCGCAAATTTGATCGACACCTGAACGCTCAGGCCGCCACCCATTTTCATTTCAAAACATCTTTGTACATCAAAACGAATTTTAACGGTAAAACATCCACTACACATCAACTATACAGTTTTCATCCTATAATTCCCAATTCAAAATACAATCTCCCAAACTCTTTTCAAAATATAAATCCCGCTTGCCCTCATACCAAAATGCAGCCACACACACACTCCGGGTCAAACCGCCCTAACAATCGGTCACTTCGTCGCACGGGATGCTCTTCCAACTGCCCTACTCCTGGGCACGCTCTGAGAGCTCACCTATCAACTCGTCGTCACCTGCATCACATAACTTATCTATTAGTCTACCTCTAAGCAAGTAATGCAACAATCAATACAAACACTTCATATATCAACACGTGCAATTTCCTACCATCTACCACCTTACCCACACTCGTTTTTGTTATCGTACTTGTTCTCATTTTATTCGTTCATTCTCTTTCTTCTTACCCTCCAGCCCAAGTCCAAACCAGGATTCGTGGAGCATACCACTCTCCGGTCTGAGTCCCACCCAGAATTCGTAGAGCACATCTCCCTCCAACCCGAGTCCCACCCAGAATTGGCAGAGCACATCTCCCTCTTAATTAATTACGTAGTTTAGGATTCTATCACACCACACCATACCATACCTGTAACGACCCTAATACTGTATGTAACGACCCCTCATCCCAGCAAGATATT
This sequence comes from Begonia masoniana, assembly GCA_022432975.1. Lineage (NCBI taxonomy): Eukaryota > Viridiplantae > Streptophyta > Magnoliopsida > Cucurbitales > Begoniaceae > Begonia > Begonia masoniana. The sequence continues at coordinate 22,167,699 of CM039515.1, forward strand.
GTCCGCTCCGGGCATTGGGCCGCAGCCCAATAACGTCCCCTCACGGCTTTGTTTGGCGAGGACTTCCCAGTCGGTCACCCAACCTGGTACTACTCTCGCCGAAGCACGCTTAACTTCGGAGTTCTTATGGGATCCGTTGCCAATTGTGCTCCAAAACGCGTCTTGCTATGTTGGGAGGGATCTCTTACATATGTTTCATTTCCATGTACTTCCCCAAGCGATGTGGGTTCGTAACGGCCCCTGCTTCAACGGGAGAACCCTCCGGCCCAGGTCAGCCCCAGGATCCGCGGAGCTTTACCCACCTCCGGCCCAGGTCAGCCCCAGGATCCGCGGAGAATGGGTGGTCCCAAACATGCGTTGAAAGACGGGTCGTCACACTGTACCTAATTTCTCGTACATATTTTTTTTTATCCTTATACTTTAAATAAACTCTAAGCAGAATTAAACCGGAATCGGAATTGAAGTCTACATTTTAAACCATTTAGAACAAAACCATTTATAAATTTAAAACAATTAATAAAACACTTAAAAATTAATTAAAACAAAACAATAAAAAGGGAGGGCAGAACTGTCAAAAGCCGTGATAAATGAGAGGGGCGATCGATCTCCATATTCAGGAGATCGATCGCTGAAGGATTCTAGGGGAGGGGCGATCGATCTCCAAATGCAAGAGATCGATCGTTGATGCATTTCAAACAGCAGGGGCGATCAGCCGCCCCTCTGTGCCAGCGATTAGTCGCGGCATCAAAACAAGGAGAGGCGACCAGTCGCCCCTCACTTCCGCGACCCGTCGCCACTCCTTTCTTCTCCTTTCTTCTCTTCCATTTTTTTTTAACAAATACTCTAAAGTAAAACACTTTATAAACAAATGCTCTCTGGAATCGAACTTCCAGAGAGCAAAACCCCAACTTACTTTCTCATCTTATTCCCCTAATTAAACGATCTAAACCCACGTTAAACTTGCATAAAAACGAACTGCATGGATATATTTAAAAATTGTCAAATCCTCCTGTTTTAAATTCTATGCAATTCAAATGAAACATTATAAAATCACAGTTTATAAAACGGGTTTTCAAAGACGTTTAAAACTCCAAAACATTAACCTAACATCTAGCCAGATCCAAGCATCCTAATATGTTCTATCTTTACACATATTTATCCAAATTAACCCAGTACTCTCAAAATACATGCATACATCCCCCACGGGTCACTACGCACCGACTGCTCAACACACTCCCACGAGCCATTCTCCATCAACTGCATCATACATCAGGAGGAGGAACGTCGTCCTCACCTAGATAAATGTCATCTATCATGTCACCTACACCATACAGACACACTATGAGCTAAAGGCTCAGTAAATTTTACGTAAATGCAGATGCGTGCAGTGCATATGGAGTTCAGAAATCATGCATAACATACAGATCGTGGCAGACAGAATATCACCAAGATCTCATCCCCCTAACCGAAGGGGGCCCATCCAGCGGTCGGACTACCCCGTGCGGTTAGAGGAGGGGGGTACACGCTTACAACACGTACAGGCGTGCCTGAGCCCCACCTCGCGTGACCAGATAACAGATTACGTTCATTAATTACATTACATGAGATGTGGTATTGGTCAGACCCTTAATCGGTCCACACAATAGATCGATAGCCCCCAATTTCTGGGCCAGATCGGTTTTCATGAAAACATTGTGCGGAAATTCATTTTCATGCTTGGTTGAAATACGTGATGCATGAACAGTTATAAACATAAAATAAACAACCAACATGCATACCATCAAGACGAATAAAAACATAACCTAATAAACGATTAACCTAGCTACCCAACCAAAGCACGGTGTAGGTCATTCGGCTAGAGTAAGTCACGAGAACTTACCTCGTATCCGTTGCAGCTCAAGCTTCGTCCACGAGCGTTGTTCACCTAAGCAGTTTCACCAATTTGTCGTTAAAACGAGCTTAAATAGTTAATGTTCAAACTAACAAAATCCTTAACTAAGGAATTTCCTAAAATCTTAACTTAACTAATCGAAGTATTTAAACAACGATTAACGTTCGATAGTTTAAAACTACAATCAACGAGTTTTCCTAAAAACCCAAAAATTCTCCAATTTTAACATTTTTCACAAATTAATCTAACTTCGTCCAATAATGCTTAATACGTTCAATACATTCATAAATTATGACAACTTATCGATTTCAAACCCTAAATTTCGATTTTCGCATAAACCCTAATGAAACCCTAACATTCAAACTCCGTGAAAATCGAAAACTAACGTTCTGAAATCATAGATTCTTACCTAGGGTTGCGAGAGGAGGAGGAAACACGAAGAAAACGAGACGATCGGAGCACGATTTGGAGGTCGGCGTGTTGAATCGCCGTTGATGAAAGAGAGGAAATGCTCTCTGGAAATCAGGCAGGAAGAGAAAAATGAAGAAGAAAGAGAGTTTGTGTTATTTTATAAATTTGGTTTGGCAAATTACCGTTTTGCCTTTCTTTAGTTTTTATAATCGTTTCGTCCTTTGTTTCATTAATTGGCTAGCGATTCGGTTTCTCCAAATTTTCTTATTTCACCAATAAGTCCAACTTATTATTTGGAATTTATTAAAACTGTCTGTTAGCAATTCGGACCTCGTTTACTATTTTTACTAAAATGACCTTTATATTACGAGAAACGCAATTACTCGAAATGTAGCGTTATTACTCCGAAAATTCTCATAATTTCCCTAAAATTCCTATTAATCATTAGTATCGTAATAAAGCTTTCTTTTTGCAAAACGGACTTGATTTGACATATTTACAAAAATGCCATTATATATTAAAATAATAATATTCAGAAAAGCTGGGCATTACATTCCATCCACCTTATTTAAAATTTTGTCATCAAAATTTGACTTAACTTATAGTCCTCGATAATATTGTATTTTGTCTTGCGGCCTTATTCTTCAACTTACTATCGTCCTGTTCCTCTCGAGTCTCTTCCTTCTATCTCTCCCAAACTCGTATCCCTCCTTAAGAACTCTAATCCTATCACACTTGGGGTCAATCTCTATGGTTCTGAACTTAATCCCTTAAACCAACAACTCAACATTAGTCTTCTGATCACATCCTCCAGTTTGATTTGACTAAACACGTCCCTGGTTAGGCATCGGACGCTAATAAACTCCTAAATTTCCAATTTGAACAACCCAACTGCATTGATATGCACAATCATATTCACATATACGTTGGCTTCCATTTAATCATCCATAAGTTAAGCTTCCCTTCCTTTTTGACTTGGTCTTATATTCGGGCTTCCCCGATTGAAGCCTAATTCAAGTCCTCAATTTCCTAATGAAACACTTCAAGGTTTTCTTCCATCGAAATTTCTCTTAACCATTTCTCTAGATCACATCTATGTACGAACTTGTTAACATCAGTTAGATTGAATACCGTCTAAAATTCTTCCCACCCCAGGGCTGTAACCCAAACTTAAACATGGTTTCATCGACACCGTCCTCAGTCGGTATATATATAAACTCACATTTACCTCCTTACCATATCCCTTACTTTCAATTGGCCTAAACACGTTCGCGCTTACGCATCCAATCCTACCAATCTTCTAAGTCCTCAATCGACAATCTCTAACTGCGTACTTGACTTCTAACAACCCAAGCACGCGTTGGCCTACATTACTCGCCCATATCTTGAATTACCGTCTAAATTCTTCCCACCCCAGGGCTGTAACCCAACTTAAACATGGTTTCATCGACACCGTCCTCAGTCGGTATATATATAACTCACATTACCTCCTTACCATATCCCTTACTTTCAATTGGCCTAAACACGTTCGCGCTTACGCATCCAATCCTACCAATCTTCTAAGTCCTCAATCGACAATCTCTAATGCGTACTTGACTTCTAACAACCCAAGCATGCGGTTGCAACCCAAGCACGCGTTGGCCTACATTACTCGCCCATAACGTTAAACTTCCTAACTTATCAATTATCAATTGGCCCCTACTAAAATTGCCTCTTATCCTCAATCCTCGAAATAACTTCAACTCTTCGAATTAAGTTCCTTTAATTCTTAACTTTCTTAATCCAAAGTCCATCGAATACCTACCTAACCACTTCACGCCCTCAAAGCTCTTTTTAAACTACTTACTCCAACGCTAAATCTTAATTACACTTCTTACCTTATCCACTCATCGGGTACAACAATTTCTATGTACACATATATATATCGAAGCTGTAAACTAAACTTGTGTATAAGTTCGTTGGCCTTAATCCTAGTCACTGTTACGACTATCCGGCTTCACATTTCTCTAATAATGCCCCCATAGAGCTTCTTTATCAATAGTATTCGAATTGTACACTTTCTTAGGCACCTCGCAGGTCCTAATAAAATTCTCAACTAATTTCACGTTGCTACACTTCGCAACTATGTCATCAGAACACCTCCTGGTCTCGATGAGTCCAGCCGGAAGCTAAAGTCGCTAACCACTTAGGATCTTTGTCCCATTGTAGCGAAGTTCCTGTAAACATCACATCTCACTCTGGACTACCTTAATGAGTTCTATCACTATGTCCTTAATTAACTTTCTCTTACGTATACGTTATGCTCATTTGTTTAACTCAGTTCCTTGTTAACTCCAAGTACGATTAAATCCCCAGGTCTTGCCATAGATTCGCTCCAACTATCTATTCTAACCTTAAATCATCCATGTGTCCACCGGTCTCGACCTAATAAATATCAGTCTTTTGGAACCTTTTCTAACTTAGCTTTACTTAAATAGTTTCACGAATAAATCTTCATTCTCCCTATTCAAAATTTTGCGAATTTCACAAATCACACGACATTAGTCCTTGAACTTGAGTTTTAGTCTTAATTCTTTGTTTAATCTAACAATCCTTTGCACTATTACTCAATATCACATGAGGATTTTCTTCAAAGTTACACAATAGTCTATCCTTTTCGTTCCTCCTAGTCGGGTTCAAATAGTCTACTTGACTCCCATGCAACGATTCATCCAACAATCTTCTTGTTTGCGAACTCGTTGTAAATGAGTTCACTTCCTTAATCCAAATCTCCTCAAGTTCCCAAATCTTACTCTTCTATTTTCCTCAGACACCGATGTTCCTACTTTCTTCTCGGAGGTAAGTCTCACACATTTAAATCACTATTTGCTCTAAGCACGGTCAAGTCTCTAAATCTCCTCATTGATGCGCTCTAAGCTAGTCGTTGTAACCTAAGCCATTTATGCATTTGTTGGTCTCGTCTTGCCAAACACGAGTCGATCTCTAGAAATTTGCTAACTTAGCCTCACTTCTAAGCTTACTTAGATAGTTCCGGTGAAAATTCTCACCCTCTCTATTCTATAAATCGCAAATTTCACAATTTGCAGACCTTTAAACGCCAATCTAAGCTTCTAACCTAACCTCTCATTTAATCCAACGATCTACTTCACTTCCTCCTTAAATTCACGCAAGGCTAAATCGAATCTACTAACTAATCTTACCATCTTTCACTCCTCCTAGTTAGGTTCTAACTATTCTACTCGACAATTATTCTAAGTTTAGCTCTTGTATTCTATCTTCGTCTAGACACTCTCAACTTTGTACGAATCCCAATATACGAATTTTTTTTGGTACCCCTTCATCTATTTAATTACACTCCCGGCATTTCAACAGTCTAGGGCATCCCTCTATAGGTTTATATCCAAACTTTCATCTTTCTCGATTAGTCGTATTCTGATACTCTAAGGGGTTGTCAATTAGACATAATCCCTACCTACTTAAAAACCATACCTCATAGGGTGTATTCCTCTAATTGTTACTAAACCTTCAGTGCGCAAACTCTGTTGATTAAGTCAAACTAATCCTATTAATGTATAACTATATTTCTACATGGTCTTTATTGTCCTATATGTAGCCTACTGTCTTCTCTACGAGGTTAGCCTAGTAATTCTTCTTACCCACCTTCTATTTTCTTACATTTTTATTTTCAATCCTATCATTATCATCATTATTATTATTACCCATTTATACATTATTTTATTATTTTTTTTTTTTAACTATTGTCATACAGGTAATTGAGACAGTACCTGTAATAAGAGAAGGCTGGGCCCCATCGTCGATGTCACCAGGCACGATGAATGCAAAGACTCTCGGCACAACCTTTCTTTGATCTCTGCCTGGTTGATTTCGGTTCAATAACGGACAGTTCATGAAATAGTGGCCAGCTTCCCCACATCAGTAACACCTATCGGTACACGTCAGACAATCACCGTAGTGCTCCTTCTGGCATTCGGGACACAGAGGTTTCCGAGAAGTTCCTTGTACGCGCTTGTGTCTGCTTTGTTTGGTTTCCTCTCTGCCCATCCTCTTCGTACCACGATTATTGGGAGTGACCACTCCTTGGGTCCTTGGGCTTTCCCGGTTTGTCAATATCTCGATCTGACGAGATTGCCTAGCTATAAGTTGAGCTTGTCGATCTAAATGCTGGGCTTGACGGTCCAGAAATTTCGTAAGTCGGTCTAAGGCGTCGTCTCTAGGATCTTTTCCTCGAGTCATATTGTATAACTCCTATAAAATCTAAACAATAATCCTAAGAAATATGGAATCAAATAAAGGAGTAAACGTACTTACAGTTGAGGAAGGATGTCCGCGTAGTGGCTGTACAGTCGAGCAGTCTACAGAACCGATTTTAAAACCCGGGGGCTCTAATACCATAATTGTAATGACCCTAATACTGTACCCAATTTCCCGTACATATTTTTTTTTTTTATCCTTATACTTTAAATAAACTCTAAACGGAATTAAACCGGAATCGAAATTTAAGTCTACGTTTTAAACCATTTAGAACAAAACCATTTATAAATTTAAAACAATTTAATACAATTAATAAAACACTTAAAAATTAATTAAAACAAAACAAAAAAAAGGGAGGGCAGAACTGTCAAAAGCCGTGATAAATGAGAGGGGCGATCGATCTCCATATTCAGGAGATCGATCGCTGAAGGATTCAAGGGGAGGGGCGATCGATCTCCAAATGCAGGAGATCGATCGTTGATGCATTTCAAACAGCAGGGGCGATCAGCCGCCCCTCTGTGCCAGCGATCAGTTGCGGCATCAAATAGGTTATATGTTAACCTAATTGGAAGTCATTCAGAAAAAGGGAGAGAGAGCAGCCCTACAGAGAGAGAGACGACTTCAAGGAAGCCCGAGGAATCAGAAAGAAAATTGTGAAAGTGTGAAGGCATCTACGGCGATCAACTGAGTTCTTCTTCCCCTTTCTTTAGTTTCTTTTATTTTTATTTGTCCTCTAAATTTATGATTCTTATTAATTTTAGTTTTATTTTCTTTTTCTCATTTATGAACTAAATTTATTTTCTAGGGTTATGATGTAACTGAAACTCGACTATTTAATATTTCTAATTTAGTTTTTATTTTCCTTTTTTCCGATATCGTGTTGAGTATTCTTGTCTGTTCTTCATGCTTAATTTTGCCTGATCACCAAAGTTAAGATTTTTAGGGTTGTTTCAAAAGAAGGAAGTTGCAAAATAACTGGGCATTGATGAGTTTACCATAAACTGATTCTAGACTAGGGTGTAACACCCAGTTTTATGGGTTTTTGAATCGTGCACACAATGGCAATTTCATAAATAATTGAAATAAGCTCGTTTAGCAAATCGAGAGTTTTAATGAAGTCCCTGTAATTAATATGTAACGACCCTAAAACTGTACCCGTATTTCCCGTACTATTTTTTTTTTTTTTATCTTTAACTAAACTCTAGGCGGAACCTAAACCGAAATCGAAACCAGAATCGAAATCGGAATTGAAATCTAACTTTAAAATCATTTAAAACAATTAAATAAAACTATATTAAAACTAATTTAAATTAAAATAAAAGGGGAGGGCAGAATTGACATTCTGCCCGAAAAAGAGAGCAGCGCCCGATCGCTGGCGCGCGCGGCGCCCGATCGCTGGCAGCTATCGCGGCCTTCACGCCCGATCGCTGACCTTCGCTTCTCTGCTTCTTTCTCTCCATGCTTTCTATACTTATGCTCTCTGGAATCTCAAATTCCAGAGAGCAACACAATTCATCACAACTCTCTGGAATCGATTCCAGAGAGCAACCTCATCTGATTGATACCAAATTTTCATCAATAACCACAATGAACTCGACCCAAAATATATCCTACACTCAACCAACCTGCAGCGGACTTTGCGAAATCCAACTGCATGGATAGCTCTAAAAACCGAGCCTATCCGTAACCAATCAAAACATTTCTATAACGTTAAATAAAGCTTGAAACCAAAACGTTTTACCAATCAGTTTATAAAAACCTTAAAAACATCAGTAAGTAACCCTAACGTCTATCAAAACCAAGCATCCTATAATTTCTATACAAATTAACCAATACATCCCAAAATATCCCAAAAACCCTCAAAACTCTGTACATACTTCCCCACGGGTCAGGTAAGCCTCGACTGCGCCAGCACACCACCGCAGCCATCCTCCGTCAACTGAATCATGCCTCAGGTGGAGGAATCCCATCCCCACCTGGTTCCTCGATATCTAGATCACCTACACCATACAATACACTATGAGATGAAATCCCAGTAAGCTCTACGTAAATGCAATGCATGCTGTGCGTATGAGTTTGATAAACCATGCTTTATTTTATCTTACTATGCAATGCTCAATAGGTGTCACCGAGATCCTATCCCTCTAACCAGAGAGAGCTCATCCAGCGGGCGGACTACTCTTTCCGGCTAGAAGCGGGGAGTGCACGCTTACAACACGTACAGCCGTGCCTGAGCCCCACCTCGCGTGACCAATACAATACGTCTTTCGGCCAATACGCCTTTCGGCCAATACTATGCTCAATACGCCTTTTGGCCAGTGCTATGCTTTACGTTATCTTTAAAACTCTGTGCGAAAGTTCATTTTCATGCTTTTCTTTAAAACAAGTGATGCGTGAACAGTTCAATATCATACAGTAAACAAGCAATAATATGTACCATCAAGACTGTAAAGCGTAAAATATAAACTCCTAAAACCTAGCTACCCAAACCAAATACGATTAAACAAACGCATCTCCAAAACTCCTCGAGACGACACGACGTACGGTGTAGGCCAATCGGCCAAAGAAGATCACGAGAACTTACCTCGTGTCCAAAGCAGCTCAAGCTCCGTCCACGAGCGCTGTTTCACCTAAGCAATTTACAAGGATTGACGTTAAAACAAGTTTAAGTTAATAAACTTCCAAATTGTCAAAACCTTAACTAAAAGGGCTTTCTAAAATTCTTATCCATTTCATCGAGCTATTTATTCGAGAAATTTACGCTCGGCACCTAAATTCTCAAATTACGAACTTTTCTGAAAATCCTAAAATTCTCGGATTTTAAACTTTTTCACGAATTGATCCAACTTCGTCCAATAATGTCCAATACGTTTAATATACACTTAATCACGGCTAATCTATTAATTACGAACCCTAATTCGCATTTTTAACGAAAATAAATCGAAACCCTAATTACCTAAAACGCTACGGAACTAAAGATTTAACGTTCGAAAACTGTAGAGACATACCGAGAACGTCGATTGGAGGAAGAAACGTGAAGGAAACGAAACGAACGGAGGTCGGATCGGAGTCGGATCGTGAGAAGTCGCGCGGCTGGCAAAGAGGGTTCGCGAGTTCCAGAGAAGAAAAGAAGAAGAATGAAGAAGAAGAGGAATTTGGTTATTTTTATAAAATTGATTTGGTAAATTACCAAATTGCCCTTCTTTAGTTTTTATATAAATTTCTTCTTTCGGTTCGTTAATCGTCTAGCTATTCGGTTTCACCAAATCTCCTTAATTCACTGACAAGTCCAACTTATTATTTGGGATTTAACAGAACTGTCCGTTTGCAATTTGGACCTCGTTTACTATTTTTACTGAAACGTCATTTACATTACGATACAGGTAATTACTCGGAATATAGCATTTAATCTCCGAAAATTCCCATAATTTTCTTAAAATTCCTATTAATTGTTAGGATCGTAATGACGCTTTCTTTTTGTGAAACGGACCTTATTTGACATAATTACCAAAAATGCCATTATGTAACAAAATAACAATATAATATATTATATCTGTAATCCGTACAAGCCGGATATTACATTCTACCCTCCTTATTCAGAATTTTGTCCACAAAATTAAATCATACAAATAGATCAGGATAACTAGTCATCATATCCTGCTGTCGCTCCCATGTAGCCTCTTCCACCTCGTGGTTCCGCCATAGGACCTTGACTAGCGGAATCTCTTTGTTGCGTAGCACCTTGATGGAGGACTCCAAAATACGTACCGGCCTCACCTCATAGCTCAAGGTAGGTTGTACCTCGATATCTGTAGCCTCCACGATATGCGACGGATCACGCAAGCACTTCCGAAGCATAGACACATGAAATACGTCGTGGATACCCTCCATAGAAGCCGGAAGCTGCAATCTATACGCCAACTTCCCGATCCTCTTCAGAATAGGAAAGGGCCCCACATAACGAGGGTTTAACTTGCCTCTCCTTCCAAATCTCGCTACGCCTTTGAACGGAGAAACCTTCAAATAAACTTCGTCACCCTCTTCGAACTCTAGCTCTCTCCGTCTAGTGTCAGCATAGCTCTTCTGCCTGCTCTGAGCTACCTCGATACGCTGTCGGATAATGGCAATCTGCTCTATCGTCTGCTGTAGAATCTCTGGACCCACGATGCTGGCCTCGCCAACCTCGTCCCAATACAGTGGAGATCTACACTTTCGACCATATAAGGCTTCATACGGAGCCATACCGATAGTAGCCTGGAAGCTGTTATTATAAGAGAACTCAATCAGTGGCAAATACCTGCTCCACGATCCCTGAAACTCCAGCACACATGCTCTGAGCATATCCTCCAGAATCTGATTTGTCCTCTCTGTCTGTCCATCAGTCTGAGGATGAAATGCGGTGCTGAAATCAAGCTGAGTCCCCATAGCCTTGTGCAGACTCTTCCAGAACTTTGACGTGAATCTCGGATCTCGATCCGAAACAATAGAAACTGGCACGCCATGCAGTCTGACAATCTCCTGCACATAAAGCTCTGCGAGCTGATCCATAGAAGACGCCATCTTCACAGATAAGAAGTGGGCCGACTTTGTCAATCGGTCCACAATAACCCATATGCCATCATGGCCCTTCGTAGTCCTCGGGAGCCCCACAATTAAATCCATGGAGATCTGCTCCCACTTCCACTCCGGAATCGGCAGTGGTAACAGTGTTCCAGCGGGTCTCTGGTGCTCGGCCTTTACCTGCTGACATACTAGGCAGGTCTCAACATACTTGGCAACCTCCCTCTTCATGTTCGGCCACCAGAAGTGCTGTCTCAAATCCCGGTACATCTTGGTACTCCCCGGGTGCACAGAATATGCCGAAGAATGTGCCTCGGCCAATATCTCCTTCTTTAGATCCTCGTCACTAGGCACGTACCACCTATGCCTGAACTTCAGAATACCATCCTCTGATAAATGGAAATCTGGCGAGTCTCCCAATGTCATGCTCGATCGAAGCTCCATACACTCCATATCACTCTGCTGAGCCTCGCGTATAAGATCAAGAATAGTTGGCCTAAGAGAAATGTTGGCAAGCATATAGGACAACTCTGCCACTATCTCCACGTCGAATCTCTCAATCTCAGACCGCAGCGTAACTGACATCGCTGCTAATGATGGCTGACTCGCAGAAGGCACTCTACTCAATGCATCAGCTACCTTGTTCGCCTTTCCTGGGTGGTACTTGATATCAAAATCGTAATCATTGACGAACTCAAGCCATCGCCTTTGTCGCATATTCAGCTCCTTCTGCGTAAATAAGTACTTCAAGCTCTTGTGGTCGGAAAATATCTCGCACTGCTGCCCATATAAATAATGCCTCCATATCTTCAGTGCGAAGACCACAGCTGCTAACTCGAGGTCGTGCGTGGGGTAATTCTGCTCGTACGGCCTCAACTGCCGAGAAGCATAAGAAATAACTCTCCCCTCCTGCATCAATACACAACCGAGTCCCACTCCCGATGCATCACAATAAACACTGTACCTGACACCTTCATCAGGTAGCGCCAGTACTGGAGCAGTGGTCAATCTCTGCTTTAACTCCATAAAGCTATCATCACAAGCAGACGTCCATACAAACTTCTCGTTCTTCCGTGTCAATCGCGTAAGAGGAAGTGCGATCCTTGAGAATCCCTCTATAAACTTCCTATAATAACCGGCCAACCCGAGAAATCCACGCACCTCACGTACGTTCTTCGGCTGTGGCCAATCTCTGACCACCTGAATCTTGCTCGGATCCACAGAAACTCCATCCTGTGATATAATATGGCCAAGGAAGCTCACCCTGTCAAGCCAGAACTCGCACTTCGAAAACTTTGGATACAGATGGTGCTGACATAGGGTCCTCAGAACAATCCTCAGATGCTCCTCGTGTTCTTCCTTCGTTTTAGAGTAGATCAATATGTCGTCGATGAAAACCACCACGAACTTGTCCAGATACTCCTTGAAGACACGGTTCATCAAATCCATAAACGATGCAGGGGCATTAGTAAGTCCAAAAGACATAACAAGGAACTCATAATTCCCATACCTCGTTCGGAATGCCGTCTTCGGTATATCATCCGTACGGACCTTCAGCTGATTGTAACCCGAGCGGAGATCAATCCTGGAAAATACTCGGGCACCCTGTAGCTGATCAAATAAGTCGTCAATACGAGGCAGTGGATACTTATTCTTCACTGTGAGCTTATTCAACTCCCTGTAATCAATACACATCCTGAGGGTCCCGTCTTTCTTCTTGACAAACAGAACGGGCGCACCCCAAGGCGATACACTGGGTCGAATAAACCCCTTCTCTAACAGCTCGTCAAGCTGAGTCCTCAACTCTCTCAACTCAGCTGGTGCCAACCGATACGGGTTCTTGAACCTCGGCGCGGAGTTTGGATAGACATCGATAGTGAATTCGATCTCCCGGTCTGGTGGTAACCCGGGAAGATCATCAAGGAAAATACCAGAGAACTCTCTGACAAAGGGATGTCGCTCGGCATCAATCCGCTGAGCAACTGACAATCAAAGACAGAGGCCAAATAAATAGAGCACGCACCTTTAAACTGCTCGTTGACCATCATGGAATAAGAGATAGGCGAGCTACTCAATCTGCTCATCGCCTGATAAGAAAACTCAGCTTTACCCGGAGGTCGAAAGGTGACAATCCCGGATCGACAGTCGATGGTGGCGAAATGCTGTGACAGCCAGTCCATCCCCAAAATAAGGTCATAATGCTCTATGCCCATAACAATGAGGCGAGCATAGAGAGTACGGTCCCCAATCGAGATAATATTGCCCTGCACTACACGGCCGGACTGCATACGCTCTCCTGAAGGTAGCATCACACTATACTCGCATTCTGCTAACTCAGGCGCAAGCCTCAATCTCGACACACAAGCGGTGGAAACAAAAGAATGTGTAGCCCCCGTGTCTAACAAAGAAAATACGGGAACGCCAGTAAGTAATATAGTACCTGCTATCACGGCAGGCTGATCCTCGTTATCAACATCACCAGACTCGATAAGAGCGAAGATCCTGGGCATAACGCTCCTCTGACCACCACCCGACTGATCTAGACCACGCTTCGGGCAGTCTCTAGCAAAATGGCCCGGCTCTCCACACCAATAACATACACCCGTACCCATCCTGCACTGGCCGGAGTGTTCCTTCTGACATTTAGGACAAACAGGTACCTGAGAGGCAACCTGCACTTGCTTACCCTTACCCCGGTCATTACCTCCCTCTAGAGGTCTCTTCACACCCCTCTGCTGCTGCTGGGGCTGCGCTCTCGGCTGATACCCTCGGTTCAGAGACTGAGGACGTATCTCTCGGAAGAAACCCTTAGCTGGCTCCCTCGGCTTGACAGAACTCTGATCTACTGCCTCAATATCAAGAGCTCTAGCCACAATGTCGTCATAGGATACACCACGTACCCCTGATATCGTAAGGCGCATCCGGAACTCCTGGCTAAGTCCCTGTAAAAACCGGCGCACCTTATCCTCGTTGACGCTGACCTGTCGTGGTGCAAATCGAGAAAGAGCCTCGAACCTCCTCACATACTCGGCAATAGAAGCAGTCTGCCGTAACTGCATAAACTCAACCATCTTCGCCTCTCGTACGGTATGGCTGAAATATTTGTCGTAGAATAACTCTCTGAATCTCTCCCAGCCCATAATAGTTACATCGGTAGTCGTCTTGATGGAATCCCACCAAAACCGAGCATCCAGAGCTAAGTGGTAGGTCACCAATGCAACCTTCTCTCCATCCTCTATGCTAGCATACGCCAGCATCTCCTCCATCGTGCGAATCCACTCCTCGGCTGAAGAGGGATCCGTAGACTGTCCGGTAAAGATAGGGGCTGAAGCTTCTGGAACCTCTCCATCCCTCGGTTACCCGGAATAGCTGCCTCCCGAGCTCTAACGCCCTCTCGGGCTATCAAAGTACCCAACTGTTGAGACTGTCTCTCCATCTGCTGAGCCTGTCTCTCCATATGCTGAGACTGCTGGGCAATAAAATCCTTGAGCGTGTCAATCATATCATCTCTGTCGTCTCGATCGTTTCGTGGACGCACCATACTTATAAACTCCTATATAAAAGTTAAAACAAATATTCTGAGAAACTAGAAATCGAATAAAACTATAAACATACTTACAGTTGATGAAGAATGTCCGCGTAGTGGCTGTGCAGTCGAGCAGTCTACAGAACCGATTTTAAAACCCGGGGGCTCTGATATAATATGAATTTTAGGAGAATTATGAAAATTTAAGGAGATCAAACCGAGATATAGTGCTTAAGTTTTTGATTTTAACCCTATAGCGATTTAATTCGTAGAAATAGTAAATTAAATCCGTTTGACGAACGGAGAGTTTTATTAGAGCCCTAATAATAAGTTGGAATTATTGGTGAAATAAGAAATTTTTGGAGAAACCGAACCGATAGCCGAACCATAGGACAAACGGAAAACCAAATAGAGGGGCAAACTCGTAATTTGCCAAGCCAATTTCAATTAAATGCCAAAATCCCCATTTTTCACAACACTTAACGCTTTTCACTCTTTTCTTCCTCCAACGGCGATTTTTCTTTCTCCAACGGCGATTCCTCCATTGCTTCATCGATTCTCCTTCGTTTCAACGAGTTCCTTCACTTTTTCTTCCTCTATCGTGATTCTAGGTAAATTTCTAGCGTTTCTCGGCCTCTATTTCCAATTTTTAGCAAGGTGAATTGTTAGGGTTTTGTTGGTTTATGTCGAAAATAACCGGGTTATGTTCAAAAATGTTAGATATTGTCGTATTGATGATTATTTAGCGTTAGGGAGAAAAATAATGGATGTGTTTTGTAACACCCGGCATTTTTCCATGTAATAGTTTTCCCGGATCATTTAAACGGGATTAATATTATATTAATACAAAGGAATGTTTTGGTTGAATTATTGGAATAATTAGTGGAGAACTAAACTAATGTGTAACTAAAACCAAAGCACTAAGTTTGAAATGCATGGAAGGGAAATTTGGGGAGAGATTAAGGTTGGTGGGAGTAAGCCAATGGGTGTTTGCCAAGTGGCAACTTGTTGAGGAAGCTAAGTTCATCCTCCTACGTGAATTTTTATTCACTTCCCTGCTTCCTCCCATCTCTCTCGGCTTTCTCTCTTCCAGGCGATTGAAACAAAACTTCCACGCTTTGTTTCTCCTGTATTTTCCCGTCTTCTTCTAAAAAGGTGGGCATCTTTTAATGCTAACAAATTTGGATGAGTTTAATGTGAGATTTTACCGAAGTTTAGGGTTTCGGTATTTGGTAAAAACTCACTGTTTTTGGATGAAAACACGTTGGTGTGTTTTCTAAAGAGTTGAAATGTGTTTGCTGCTTATTCTACATGATTTTAGTTAGCATTTGTAGCGTGTTTAAATTCTGTACATGCATGCTACAGGTCCGAGTTTTCTTTCTAGAGACATCCAAGTTTTCAACCCTCCAGAAAACAGGTAAGTTCATAAGTTTAGATCCGGCCCTTAAGGCCCTACATCAAGGAGGTACTAGGTTTACTGTTCTGTCGGGTTGTTTTGGGTAGAAGAGTTAGAGTTATGTTCTGAAATGTCTGGCTTTGATTTATCTTCTGCTGTCTACTGTTTTATTCTGTTATCTGCTAGTTAAAGTTCAGGCACCGTTCATGCATACACTGTTTTCCTGAAAATTCATGCAAACCGATTTCTGTACACTGTTTGAAATTAATAGGAATAAAATCTGACTGAAATGTACCAGGTTAAGTGTGGGACGGGGACTGGCCCCTCTGGTTTTATCCCTCCCTGGGAATCTGAAAGTACTGTCCCTGGCAAGGACCCTCTGGTTTTATCCCTCCCTGGGAATCTGAAAACTGTCGTGCCTGATAGTGCACTTACTGAACCAGTTCCCCTATAAGCCCCACTTAATTCTTCTACCACTGAAATGTAATGTTCTGTTCTGTCACTGAATTTCTGAAAGTTCATGCATTGCACACGCACCACTGCATTCTGATTATGTCCTTACTGAGTTTTAGACTCATAGGTGAACTCTCTGATGTAGGTACTGAACCTGAAACCGAGGACTTTGTGCCTCAAAATGATGATCTGATGTAGTTGATGGCTCGAGCTCATGGAGGGTTGGTTGCTGCAGCCAGACATGACTGATCTGAGGTTTAAGTTTTCTGAAAAGTTTATATCTGTAAAGTCTTCTAGAAGTCCTGGTTTGGTTGTAAAACTCTTTCTTTGAAGAAATTCTGCAAGTATATGTCCTGTTCTGTACTGATTTTCAGATTTTAAAACAATGTATAGGTCTGATGTCTAAGTTTTTTGAAACCGCTGTATTTGACAGTTCAGTTATATTCTAAAGTATTCTGGAATTGTTTGGGATACTTTCTGTTAATCTGTGCATGGACGATTTCTGGTTTTAAAGTCATCCGTGTAGTTTGTCTTCTTGGAAATCTGTAAATTTTGAATCGGATTTGAAGGTCCAAAACCTTTATGCCTTCTATTTTGAGGCTCTCTATCTGTACGTCTTTCTGTTAAAAGTTGCTAAGTTTTGCCTTAGAAACTATGTCATCCGATCAAGTCCACCGCTGCCCGTTTCCTTCTGTAAAACTATGTCTTCCGGCTGACGTCATCTAGTCATCCGCCCAGTTTAAAACGATGTCTTCCGGCTGACGTCATCTAGTCATCCGCCCAGTGTATTCATGTCTTCCGGTTGACATCAGCATAAGTCTTCCGCCCAGTTCCGAACTATGTCTTCCGGCTGACGTCATCCGCCCAGTTATTTATATCATCCGGCTGACGTTGTGATGACCCGAATCTGTAAGTCCCGAATCTGTACTGGTACGATGGCTGCACGAACCGGAACCCGGATGGCGGTACGTCCGCGCGGGCGAGCTGGAAGGTGACAGGTCGTAAAGAGGGGGTCGTCACAATCCCACAGCGCTTGGGGAAGTATGTGGAAATGAAACATATGTAAAGAGACCCTCCCAACATAGCAAGACGCGTTTTGGAGCTCAATTGACGACGGATCCCATAAGAACTCCGAAGTTAAGAGGGCTTCGGCGAGAGCAATTCCAGGTTGGGTGACCTTCCGGGAAGTTCTCGCCAAACAAAGCCGTGAGGGGAGGATATTGTGCTACGGCCCAATCCCCAGAGCGGACAATATCTTGCTGGGAAACGGGGTCGTTACAAATGGTATCAGAGCCTGTACCCAACCGGAATTGTGGCCAACGAGGACGTTGGGCCCCCAGGGGGGGTGATTGTGATGACCCGAATCTGTAAGTCCCGAATCTGTACTGGTACGATGGCTGCACGAACCGGAACCCGGATGGCGGTACGTCCGCGCGGGCGAGCCGGAAGGTGACAGGTCGTAAAGAGGGGGTCGTCACAATCCCACAGCGCTTGGGGAAGTATGTGGAAATGAAACATATGTAAAGAGACCCTCCCAACATAGCAAGACGCGTTTTGGAGCTCAATTGACGACGGATCCCATAAGAACTCCGAAGTTAAGAGGGCTTCGGCGAGAGCAATTCCAGGTTGGGTGACCTTCCGGGAAGTTCTCGCCAAACAAAGCCGTGAGGGGAGGATATTGTGCTACGGCCCAATCCCCAGAGCGGACAATATCTTGCTGGGAAACGGGGTCGTTACAGACGTCACCTAAGTCTTCCGCCAGGGTAATCCCTGTATCTTCCGGTTGACGTCATCTATTCTTCCGGCTGACGTCATCACCTCCTCCGCCCAGTTTATTCACAGTTTCTGTTTACATCTTCCGCTGAACACTGTTCACCTATTTTATCTTATTCGACATCCACCGCCAATTTATCTCTTTCGCCCAACAGTATTTTATATGTTTTAAGAGTTTCATTCCCTCCTCTGCCAACCTTATGCTAATTTCTGTTCTGTTATCCATTATTGAAACCTGTTTTGCTTCCAATCCCAGAGAACTCTCTCTCTTCCCGTAAATGTTCTGTTATTCACTGTAGTTTCTTCCTCTCTGTAGAGTTACGTTTTTAGGGTTCACGTTGACAGTGCATGTTTCCTGTCATTCGATTCTATTTCTCTGTAAATATTTAAAAGTATAAAGTCCACTGTCTTGACCGATCTGTTCAAAAAAAAAAATAGTCACCGTTTCCTGTTATCTGTCCCGGAGTGATGGCTCCGATCCCGAACCCCGATCGGGTTCGATTTCGGGCTGTCACATGTTTAGCGTTTTGTACAAAAATTGGGAATTTGGAGCTTGGACACCTCCATTAATGGAGTTCTAGAATTAGTGAGCATAAATTGCTCGATGAAATGTCCGAGAGAGATTTATTAGAATTTTAGGAAATTTCCTTTAGTTAGGAGTTTTATAAATTCTCGGAACTTTGTGTTTGAGCTCGGTTTTAACAAAGGGCGCTATGGATTGATTTAGGTGATCAAGCTCGAGACGAGGAGCTCGGTGTGCACGGGACGTGAGGTAAGTTCTCGTGATCTACTGTGGCCGATTGGCCTACACCCTAAGTCAGAATTTGCGTTGAGGATTATTGGTGCATTGTTTGTTTAATTGTTTTGGTTGGGTAGTTTAGGTTCGGTTTTTCTATAGGTTGTTTGCTATAGAGTTTTGATGGTATTTGTAGAGTTTTGATGGTATGTTCGTCTTGTATGCTTTACTGTTCATTGAATTGTTCATGCATCATGGTTTAAAAACGTCATGAAAATGAATTTACGCATCGATTTATGAAAAGAATATGCATTGTAAAGGCAAGTAAAGTATCACAGTAAACAACCATGACATGGGGTTATCGGGGATGAGGTTCAGACCCGGCGTTCCGTGGTGAGCGGGTTTTCCTCCCTTCAGATGGTGTGGGCTGTCTAACCGCTTGATGTGCCCTATCCATCTGTCGAGTGTTTCCGATAACCATAGACTAACACGTACCGATAAATGAAATGATATGGACGGCTTTCATTGCATACATGAATCATGCATATACATTTACGTAGAACTTGCTGAGATTTTTATCTCATAGGTGTCTTAGTGGTGTAGGTGATTACGAGCAAGGTGAGGATGATGTCCCTCTAACCGACGAGCCTACAGCTTAACGAAGGATGTTCGTGAGGGCGGCTGGCGTAGTCAATGCGAGCACAACCCGTATGGAGCATAGGTTATGTGTTTTGGGATTTTGGGTTGCAATGGTTGATGGGGGATGATATTTAATGTTTGTATAGAACCCTTATTAGGATGCTTGGTATCTGGATAGGCTATAAATCGATATTTTGATTAGTTTCCACCGCATACAGTGAACATTGACGGAATAGAATGTTTTGATGTTTAGAATGAATTTTTGGTGAAGTAGAAATGAAAGTTGTAAATTGGATGAGTTTTGATGTTTTGAAGGTAGTTTGAGGATTTAAGTTAGAATTGAAGTTTGGTGTTTGATTTGGATGATTTTAGGTGGAATGTTCGGTTTTTAGAACGATCCACGCGGTTGGTTTTCGAGAAATTTAGATATGCTTTCGGATACGTTTTTGCACTCCGTTTTAAGTCGGTTTTTATAGATTTTTACGGAAGGTAGAGTCGAGGGTGCCGGGAATGTGCGGGTAAACTTTCAAGTGATTTGGAGGTATTTGGCTCGGGAAAATAGGAAGAAATATGGGGAAAAGTCAAAAAGGGTCAAAACGAGTGTTTTTGGGCGAGAAAAACTCGAGCCGGCCCGACCGATCGTGTAACACCTGAAATAACGACCAGGTGATTTCCTTAACCGTTTTAACGGTCGTGTTTAGTTAATGTTTCCCGGTTTAGAATATTATGCCGAGCTTAATTAATTACATGTGGATTTAAACTAGGTTGGGTGGCAAAGTTGTAATATTGGAGGTTTGAGACCGGTATTTAAAGAAAATGGAAAGGGTTCAAACTTCATTTAAACCACTGTAGCCGACATCTTCTACTCTCGGCGATTTCTTCTCTCCTGAGCTCTCGCTCTCTGTTACCAGTAATCCTTCTCGTCGACGCCCGGCTTCAGGCCTGGATTCCCTACGAATCCACGCCTAAGGTATGAAATAGGCAAGGTAGTTATCTGTTAGTTGTTAAGCTTTGTTTTCAGCTCAGTATTGGAGTTTCGGATTCTTTAATGGCCGAGTATTAATAAGGATATTTTAGAATCTGAGAGTGGTAATGTCATTCCGAATCGATTCTGGATATTTAAAAACAACCAACCCTGAGTAATCGATAGTCGGGTCTGTCTATTTCGGTTTTTGGATTCAGACTGCACTGAGTATTAGACTAAGGATTTGGGAATGACTTTAGCTATTAAATCTTAGGTTGACTTGAGATTTAGAACTACTAGGATTTTGTTTTAACTACTACAATGTGAATGTTTTATGTGAAAAAGTCTGAAGAAAAGGAGCTCAAGTTGCTAAGGAAAACAGGTAAGTGAATGTACAGGTTTCTCGGTCATTAGGACCCTACATCAAAGGATGCTAGGTAGAAACTCATACGATGATTAGTAGTTCCCTTATGTTACTGTCTAACATTATGTTGATGATTAGCTCAATGGTAAGGTCTCATGTTGAATAGTGCTCTATTCTGTAGCTTGATGATTTAAGAATTTCCATGTACATGCATCATGACTATTTTATGCATATGAAAATGTTTTAAGAACATGGTTTTCTCATGAACAAAGTAAGAAGATAAAACTTATGCAACGTGAATTAAGTGAGGGTTGGGGGCAGTTCGGCGTATGTCACAGTCCAAAAGAGGGACATATGAATACGACCCGCAGTAGGGACCAAGATCAAACACACTGTCGAACCCCCTTTACCGGCACAAATCCTCTCTTAATCCACACAACCTAAATGAAGAATATGATCAATGATTATGAATGATGAATATGATCCATGACTATGAATGATGATTACGAGTAATGATATGAACAACAAAAGACTTATGAACATGTGTTTTCAGAATTATTCATTCATGCATCCGTGTTAGTGTTGCATTCCTTACTAAGCATTAGGCTTATAGTTAAACCTTATGATGTAGGTGAAGAGCTAATAGGTGAGGATTTCCAATCCAGAGATGATGTTTAAAGCTGGATGCTAGAGGATGCTCAGTATGACAGTGCAAGGCTGGACAGGCGATTAAGTCCCCTGGTTATGCTCATAGTATGTCAGTAAAGTTTATGATAAACAGATGCCTAAGTAGAATAGATGTCAAGCCCCGGCCCAGCCCAGTCATTCCTGGGACCCCTGGAACCGAACCCAGCCCAGGCCCGTACACCTGGCACTGAATCCCCAGCCCAGGCCCGTACACCTGGCACTAGGAAGCCCAACTCACAGAACTTCCCTCTCCCTGCAGAGGATTTTTGCCTTCCTCCCCACTCGAACCCAAGACCTCAGGGTAAGTACCTGGGCTACAAGAGAGGAGTACCACTTGGGCTACTAGCTCAAGTGGTACTCCTCTCTTGTAGCCCAGGTACTTACCCTGAGGTCTTGGGTTCGAGTGGGGAGGAAGGCAAAAATCCTCTGCAGGGAGAGGGAAGTTCTGTGAGTTGGGCTTCCTAGTGCCAGGTGTACGGGCCTGGGCTGGGGATTCAGTGCCAGGTGTACGGGCCTGGGCTGGGTTCGGTTCCAGGGGTCCCAGGAATGACTGGGCTGGGCCGGGGCTTGACAACCCTGGCGAATGCAAGTTGCGTTCTGGCCGTTGTTTCAGATGTGATAAGGTTGGACATATAGTTAGAGACTGCCCCATGCCGCCAGATCAGAACCGTACAAGGGTAGCACCTAGAGTTTATGCTATGATGGAAGATGAGGAAGCCGTGCAGCATACAGTCATAACAGGTACCATTATGATCTGTGGTTTTACTGCTACACACTTATAGATACAAGAGCCACACACTCGTTTATATCAACCTTATTTGAATACAATCACAACTTAGAACTTTCGCCAGCCGAAAGGTCATAGAATATTATGTTACCATCAGGGAAGTCCCTACGTTCTGAACAGATTGTTAAAGGTGATGTTGTGTCCTTAGGAGGTAAGAAACTATATGTAGAACTGATTGTAATTGACATGAAAGGGTATGAGGTGATATTATGAATGATTTAGTTATTCAGGCATTATGCCACAATAAGTTGTAGATGTGGGATGGTTGATTTTCGACCCCCAAATGGTGATCATTATTCCTTCCAAGCTATCCCTAAGATAAGTAAAATGCCAATTATATCCTCCTTAGAGATTCATCGATTATTGAAAAATGGATGTGAGAGTTACCTGGCTAGTGTAATGGATGTTCGGATGAAGCATAGAGTAGAATTACAGGATATTCCCATAGTCCGAGAGTTCCCTGAGGCATTTTTGGATGATTTTCCTGGTTTGCCACCTGATAGGGAAATAGAGTTTGTAATAGATACGTACCTCGAGGCACTACCAGTGTCTAAGAATCCATACCGCATGGCGCCTGTTGAGTTGAAGAAATTAAAAGTCCAACTGCAGGAATTAGTAGACAAGGGATTTATACGCCCTAGCAGTTCTCCTTGGGGTGCACCTGTCTTATTCGTTAAAAAGAAAGATGGCTCCCTTAGAATGTGTATAGATTACAGGGAATTGAACAAGTTCACAATTAAGAATAAGTACCCATTGCCCCGAATTGATGACTTGTTTGACCAATTACAAGGAGCTAAAGTGTTTTCAAAGATTGACTTGCGTTCAGGGTATTACCAACTGAAGGTTAAGGAGAGTAATATACCTAAGACTGCCTTCAGGACCCGTTATGGACATTATGAATTCCTTGTAATGTCATTTGGACTGACAAATGCACCAGCAGCCATTATGGACCTGATGAATCAAGTGTTTCGTGATTACTTGGACAAGTTTGTAATTGTATTCATAGATGATATCTTAATTTATTCAATGACTAAAGCTGACCACGAGGAACATTTAAGGATAGTTTTGACAACCCTGAAACAGCAGCAACTCTATGCAAAGCTGTCAAATTGTGAATTCTGGCTAGATAAAGTCAACTTCTTAGGTCATGTTGTTTCTGCCGATAGCATATCAGTAGATCCAACTAAAATTCAGGCTGTTAAGGATTGGCCACAGCCAAGGAATGCCAGTGAAGTCCGTAGTTTTCTTGGTTTGGCAGGGTATTACAGGAAGTTTATTAAAGGATTCTCCATGATAGCTAAGCCTTTGACGAATCTAACAAAGAAGGACAATAAGTATTCTTGGACCGAAGCTTGTGAGGATAGCTTCCAAACATTGAAATTGAAGTTAACAACAGCCCCTGTATTGACTCTTCCAACCGAAGAAGGAAAGTTTAGCGTATACTGTGATGCATCTAAAGTTGGTTTGGGCTGTGTTTTGATGCAAGAGGGTAAAGTTGTAGCGTATGCCTCTAGGCAGCTAAAGAATTATGAACAGAACTATCCCACCCATGATTTAGAATTAGCCGCGGTTGTTTTTGCCTTGAAGATGTGGAGACACTATTTATATGGACAACAGTGTGAGGTGTTTTCTGACCATAAAAGTCTGAAGTACCTCTTTACACAAAAGGAATTGAACATGAGACAGAGACGTTGGTTGGAATTTGTTAAGGATTACGACTTTGAGGTCAAGTACCACCCGGGTAAGGCTAACTCTGTATGTAACACCCGAGTCAACGGCCAGGTGATTTCTTAACTGTACTAACGGTCATAAATATTTAGTCTTTACAGTTTAGGATTTATGCCAAGCTTAATTAATTACATGTGGATCTAAACTAGGTTGAGAGGCAAAGTTGTAATAATGGAGGATTGAGGCCTGTATTTAAAGAAAATGGAAAGGATTCAAACCTCATTTAAACCACTGTAGCCGACACCACCCTTTCCGGCGATTTCTTCTCTCGCAAGTCCTTACTCTCTACTATCAGCAAACTCTCCTCGACGGCCGGTTTACTCCGCCACCACTCGACCACTCTGCGCCTGAGGTATGCATTAGACAATGTGGCTATTTGTTAGTTTATTAGCCCTGTTTTCAGCTCTGCATTGAAGTTTGGATTCTTCAATGGCCGAATATTAATAAGAACATTTTGAAACCCGAGACTGGTAATATCATTCCGAATCGATTCTGGACATTTAAAACAACCAACCCTGAGTTATCATTATCGAATCCGTCTGTTTTGATTTTTGGATTTCGGGTTATATTGAGTATTAAACTAAGAACTCGGGAAGGACTCTTAGCTATTAGATCTTAGGATAACTCGAGATTAGAACTATTAGGATTTTGTTTTAACTACTGCAATGTAAATGTTTAGGTGAAGAAGTTTGAAGAGAAAGGAGCTCAAGTGCTAAGGAGACCAGGTAAGTGAATGTATTAAGGTTTCCGGCTAATAGAGCCCTACATCGTGGAAGTACTAGGTTGAGATGCCTAATGTTTACCTTATGATAATGAGCTTGTCTGCGCTTGAAGGATTTATGTATGTTGCGAGTTATACTATTTGATGACCTGCTAGTGAATGTGAAGTTGTCTGCTCTGGTATGATCCTTGTCATAGTTTGATGAGTTAAAAGTTCTCGTGTTCATGCATCATGAATGTTTCTCAAGCATAAGAAAATGTTTTAACGCATGTTTTCCATGAACAAGATATGTATGTATATAAGTATATATATATAAGACTTATGCAACGTGAATTAAGTTAGGGTTGGGGGCGGTTCGGTGTATGTCACAGTCCAAAAAAGGACATATGAATACGACCCGCAGTAGGGAACAAGATCAAACTCACTGTCGAACCCCCTTTACCGGCACAAATCCTCTCTTGATCCACACAACCTAAACAAAGAATATGATCAATGACCAATGAATAATGAATATGATCAATGACTATGAATGATGGATATGATCAATGACTATGAATGATGAATATGATCAATGACTATGAATGATGAATATGATCAATGACTATGTGCATTCCTTACTAAGCATTAGGCTTATAGTTTAAACCTTATGATGTAGGGTGACGAGTTTTCAGGTGAGGAACTCAAGGTCAAGGTATGAATGATGAATATGATCAATGACTATGAATGATGAATATGATCAATGACTATGAATGATGAATATGATCAATGACTATGAATGATGAATATGATCAATGACTATGAATGATGAATATGATCAATGACTATGAATGATGAATATGATCAATGACTATGAATGATGAATATGATCAATGACTATGAATGATGAATATGATCAATGACTATGAATGATGAATATGATCAATGACTATGAATGATGAATATGATCAATGACTATGAATGATGAATATGATCAATGACTATGAATGATGAATATGATCAATGACTATGAATGATGAATATGATCAATGACTATGAATGATGAATATGATCAATGACTATGAATGATGAATATGATCAATGACTATGAATGATGAATATGATCAATGACTATGAATGATGAATATGATCAATGACTATGAATGATGAATATGATCAATGACTATGAATGATGAATATGATCAATGACTATGAATGATGTAGGTGACGAGTTTTCAGGTGAGGAACTCAAGGTCAATGAAGATGTCTAAGCTTGGTTGCTGGAGGATGCTCAGTGTGACAGTGAAGGCTGGATAGGCGATCAAGTTCCCTTGTTATACCCATAGTAAGTCGGAGAAGTTTATGATAAACAGATGACTAAGTAGAATAGAGTTTACTTATAACAAGGAGATTCGGATTTTTAATGGTTTGACTTCAGAGTCTGTTAACGATTTTAAGGATCATTGAATGGTCTGTTTTGCTTAAGCCTTCCGCTATGTGTATCTTGTATGGGATATGGTTTTCACTCATTAGGGTTTATAATTCCCAGGTTAAGATTTGGGTGAGTTGTAGTATTTTTCTGTTTGATGATCATAGTGTTTTACTGCCATAAGATAGAAGCTGGATGAGGCATTCATCCAGCTGACGTCATCGGCAGATGTAGAGTGTTTAGCCATCGGATGATGAAAGTGCTATTTTGTCGTCTAGAGATCGGCAGATGTAGAGTGTTAGCCATCGGATGACGAAAGTGTTATTTTGTCGTCTAGCGATCGGCAGATGTAGAGTGTTTAGCCATCGGACGATGTGAGGGTTTTCTTGTCTTTTAGTGACCGGGTCATGTTTTAATTATGCACGTGGGGAGCACATGTCCATCGGATGATGTTTCCCTATTTAACCGGAAGATGAAGTATATTCCCTCACCGGATGATGTAAATAATAACTTGTCGTTTAGTGATCGGATGATATAGAGCTTGTAAGCTATCGGAAGAGGTCATAGATGAACACGTGAACATCACACGTCTATCGGTGGATGTTTTAAATTGGTCACCCGAGATGCACGTGATCGTCGGTCGATGCGAGTATTCGCATCTGCCGTTGGGTGTTTAAATGAGTCATGAGAGGTGCACGTGCCATCCGGAAGATGCAACGTCTATCTGTTGATGAATGCAGACCCATGCAACTTCTACGTCGAATGGAAGCATGTACGAGGGACTAACTTTCCAACCATTAAGTTGAAGTCTTTAAGTCTGTTAGGTATACTGTTGTAAAGAAAAAAAAAGGGAGAAGGAGAAAAGAGTTCAAATATGAGTTAAAGTTTTATGAAAAGTCAAGAATTTCGTGGCGATCCTCTCCGGGTCGTTACACTGTAGCTGATGCACTAAGCAGGATGTCAACAACAATGTAACCCGTAGTGTCAGTTATGTCCATACCTTTGAGGACAGAAGTTTAGAGATTTGAATTGGGTATAGTTCCAGAGTTATCAACCTTACTTGCCGATTTGACCATTCAACCAACGGTTTTGGAAAAGATCAAAGAGGCACAACAGAGGAATTCACAGGAGAATATCAGCATGGTGAACAAGTTGAAGGACCCCACCTCTGAGTTTAGTCTTTCCAAAGATGGGATTCTGAGGTTTAGGAATCGATGGTATGTCCCTAATGATGAGGGATTACGTAAGTTAATCTTGGTTGAGGCACATTTGTCTCCCTTTTCTGTACATCCTGGCAGCACCAAGATGTATCGAGACCTGAAGTTACTCTACTGGTGGCCAAACTTAAAAAGGGATGTTGCTAAGTATGTAGAGTCATGCTTGGTATGCCAACAAGTCAAAGGCGAGCACCAGCGTCCAGGAGGTACCCTTCAGCCTTTACCTATTCCCGAATGGAAGTGGGAACACATAGCTATGGATTTCGTAGTAGGATTACCTAAGACAACTAAAGGACATGATTGTATTTGGGTTGTGATTGACAGACTGACGAAATCAGCCCATTTCTTACCTGTAAGAACAACCTACTCGATGGACCAGCTTGCTGATCTGTATGTACAGGAAGTTATTAGGTTGCATGGGATCCCTGTATCTATTGTCTCTGATCGTGATCCCAGGTTTACCTCTCGGTTTTGGAAAGGTCTACAAGGCACACTTGGCACAAGGTTATCCTTCAGTACCGCCTTTCACCCGCAGACAGATGGTCAATCTGAGAGGACTATTCAGATACTTGAAGACATGTTGAGGGCGTGTGTACAAGATTTTCAGTCATCCTGGAGCCGATACTTACCTCTGGTTGAGTTCTCCTACAACAACAGCTACCAGTCCACCATTGGTATGGCACCTTATGAAGCACTATATGGCAGGAAATGTAGATCACCTCTATATTGGGATGAGGTTGGTGAAGCAAAACTTCTAGGACCCGAACTTCTGCAGCAAATGTCTGAAAAGATTTCTATTATTAGGAAGAGGATGATGACTGCTCAGAGCCGACAGAAGAATTATGCAGACCATAGGAGGAGGGATCTTGAATTTACGGTTGGAGATGATGTATTCCTGAAGGTTTCACCGTTCAAGGGAGTCTTAAGATTTGGCAAAAAGGGGAAACTTACTCCACGGTTTATTGGGCCCTTCCCTGTCTTGGCTAGAATTGGTAGTACAGCCTACATACAGCATTTGCCTCCATCATTGGATAAGGTTTACAATTTCTTTCACGTGTCAATGTTAAGGAAATGCATACGAGATCCGACGCAAGTTGTTCAGCCAACGGATATTGAGTTAGAGCCGACACTGGTGTATGAAGAAAAGCCGGTGCAGATATTGGAATCTGCAGTTAAGACTCTGATGAATAAAGAGATTCCATTAGTCAAAGTCTTATGGAAGAATCATGGCATCAAAGAAGCCACTTGGGAGCGACGACAGGACATGTTAGACAAATATCCAGAGATATTTGTTTGATCAATTTTCGAGGACGAAAATTTTGCTTAAAGAGGGGTGAATGTAACACCCGAAATAACGACCAGGTGATTTCCTTAACCGTTTTAACGGTCGTGTTTAGTTAATTTTTCCCGGTTTAGAATATTACGCCGAGCTTAATTAATTACATGTGGATTTAAACTAGGTTGGGTGGCAAAGTTGTAATATTGGAGGTTTGAGACTGGTATTTAAAGAAAATGGAAAGGGTTCAAACTTCATTTAAACCACTGTAGCCGACATCTTCTACTCTCGGTGATTTCTTCTCTCCCGAGCTCTCGCTCTCTGTTACCAATAATCCTTCTCGTCGATGCCCGGCTTCAAGCCTGCATTCCCTACGAATCCACGCCCAAGATATGAAATAGGCAAGGTAGTTATCTGTTAGTTGTTAAGCTCTGTTTTCAGCTCAGTATTGGAGTTTCGGATTCTTTAATGGCCGAGTATTAATAAGGATATTTTAGAATCTGAGAGTGGTAATGTCATTACGAATCGATTCTGGACATTTAAAAACAACCAACCCTGAGTAATCGATAGTCGGGTCTGTCTATTTCGGTTTTTGGATTCAGACTGCACTGAGTATTAGACTAAGGATTCGGGAATGACTTTAGCTATTAAATCTTAGGTTGACTTGAGATTTAGAACTACTAGAATTTTGTTTTAACTACTACAATGTGAATGTTTTATGTGAAAAAGTCTGAAGAAAAGGAGCTCAAGTTGCTAAGGAAAACAGGTAAGTGAATGTACAGGTTTCTCGGTCATTAGGACCCTACATCAAAGGATGCTAGGTAGAAACTCATACGATGATTAGTAGTTCCCTTATGTTACTGTCTAACATTATGTTGATGATTAGCTCAATGGTAAGGTCTCATGTTGAATAGTGCTCTATTCTGTAGCTTGATGATTTAAGAATTTCCATGTACATGCATCATGACTATTTTATGCATATGAAAATGTTTTAAGAGCATGGTTTTCTCATGAACAAAGTAAGAAGATAAAACTTATGCAACGTGAATTAAGTGAGGGTTGGGGGCAGTTCGGCGTATGTCACAGTCCAAAAGAGGGACATATGAATACGACCCGCAGTAGGGACCAAGATCAAACTCACTGTCGAACCCCCTTTACCGGCACAAATCCTCTCTTAATCCACACAACCTAAATGAAGAATATGATCAATGATTATGAATGATGAATATGATCCATGACTATGAATGATGATTACGAGTAATGATATGAACAACAAAAGACTTATGAACATGTGTTTTCAGAATTATTCATTCATGCATCCGTGTTAGTGTTGCATTCTTTACTAAGCATTAGGCTTATAGTTAAACCTTATGATGTAGGTGAAGAGCTAATAGGTGAGGATTTCCAATCTAGAGATGATGTTTAAAGCTGGTTGGTAGAGGATGCTCAGTATGACAGTGCAAGGCTGGACAGGCGATTAAGTCCCCTGGTTATGCTCATAGTATGTCAGTAAAGTTTATGATAAACAGATGCCTAAGTAGAATAGAATTTCTTATCACAATGAAATTCGGATTTGATTGATAGACTTCAGAGTCTGATAATGATTTTAAAGATTATCGAATGGTCTATTTTGCTTAAGTCTTCCGCTATGTGTATTCTGGATGAGTCTATGATTCTCACTCTTTGAGGTTTATAGTTACTAAGTTAAGATTTGGGTGAGTTGTGGTACTTTCCTGTTGATTGAAGTTGTTTGATGATTATAGTGTTTCACTGCTGTACGATAGAAGCTGGATGAGGCAATCATCCGGCTGACGTCATCGGCGGATGTCAAATGATAGGAGTTGAACAATTAGTATGTTTCCTCACCGAATGATGTAGTATGTTTAGTCACCGGATGATGGGAATGTAGTTGTCGTTTAGTCACCGGATGATGAAAATGTGGTTTTGTCATCTAGTGACCGGCAGATCAAGTGTATTTAGGTTATCGGATGATGTAAATGTCATTTTGTCGTCTAGTGACCGGCAAATCAAGTGTATTTAGGTTACCGGATGATGTAAATGTCATTTTGTCGTCTAGTGACCGGTAGATGTAGAGTATTTCAAACACCGGATGATGTAGGTGTAGCTTTGTCGTCTAGCCACCGGGTGATGTAGGGTATTTCAATCACCGGATGATGTGAGAAATTTCTTGTCGTCTAGTGCCCGAGAAATGTTTTAATTAGTCACGCGAGGAGCACATGACCACCGGTCGATGTAGTGTAAATATGAACATCTAGTGGAGAATGTTCGAGACCGGGCGATGTCTTTAATTAGACACGTGCAATGCTCGTGACCACCGGTAGATGTTTTCTACCGGGCGTCTATAACTGAGTCACGCAAGGCACACGTGACAAATCGGGTGTTATATACTTCGTCACCCGATGCATGCAAAACCATTCAAACCCCAACCGAGTAACGTCGAGTAGTCTGGGGCATTTCTTCCCTGCCCGATTAAGTCACTGATCAAATGACCAATTTTAGCCGCTCGACTCTATGTGAGATCTAGCCGACGGGATTTAAGGAAAAATCAAGTTTGTGAGGGCGAGATTCCCTTGATGTTATAACGTCTTTGTTAACAGTCTAAGAGTGAGTTGAAAAAAAAATATGTATGTAAATGTTAGATTGGAAATAGAGAAGAAAAGATAAAAGTTGGTAAATGATTAATGAAAGATTATGACTAAGTGACGGCTCCTGTCGGGGTCGTTACAGATCGGGCTCGGGGCGCGATCGGTCGCGGCCAGGGTGTTTTTGGATGAAGAAAGCCCGAGCAGGCCCGAGCGGTCGGGCCCGGGGCGCGATCGATCGCGGCCAGTTACATGCAGTGTGTAGTATCCGGCTCGTACGGATTTTTGGATTTAATATATTATATTAATATTCTAATAAATAATGGCATTTTTGTAAATATGTCAAATCAAGCCCGTTTCTCGAAAAGAAAGAGTCATTATGACTCTAACGATTAATAGGAATTTTAAGGAAATTATGAGAATTTTCGGAGTTTAGACGCTATATTCCGAGTAAATACATTTATCGAAATGTAAATGACGTTTTAGTAAAAATAGTAAACGATGTCCAAATTGCGAACGGACAGTTTTAGTAAATCCCAAATAATAAGTTGAACCTGTAGGTGAAATAAGGAAACTTGGTGAACTCGAATAGTTGGACGATTAATGAACCGAAGGACGAAACAAAATAGGAATATGTGCTAAGGGCAAAATGGTAATTTTGCAAATCAATATTATAATTAACCTAAATCTATTTCTTCTTCATTTCTCCTCCTCTGCCGCGAGAAACCAGAGGGCTTCCTCCTTCGCGACTTCCTCTCAGCCGTCGACGAAATTCAACGATCCGACCTCCGTTTTTCTCCGTTCTTCCTCCGGTTCTTCACGTTTCCTCCTCCAATCGACATTCTAGGTATGAACCTACAATCTTAGAGCGTTTATTTCGAGTTTTACGAAGTATAAACAATTAGGGTTTCGTTTAGGTTTTGATTTAAAATGTCGATTTAGGGTCTGTAATTAATAGGTTTACTGTGATTAAGTATATGAAGGACGTATTGAACGTTATTGGACGAATTTGATTTATTTACGACGAATGTTAAATTTGAGGATTTTTGGGTTTTAGGGAAAAACTCGTAAATTGTGAATTGAGGTGCCGAGCGTGAATTGCTCGATGAAATAGCT
The DNA here is from genome assembly GCA_022432975.1 of Begonia masoniana. Classification (NCBI taxonomy): domain Eukaryota; kingdom Viridiplantae; phylum Streptophyta; class Magnoliopsida; order Cucurbitales; family Begoniaceae; genus Begonia; species Begonia masoniana. The sequence continues at coordinate 22,200,224 of CM039515.1, forward strand.
CAACAAATGGAATTAAAAGTTTAGGAAGTTCCTTAGTTAAGGTTTTGTTGAATTCGGACGATTAGAAGTTTAAACACGTAGTATTGATGATCGTTGTGTTTTGCCTCAGACAAACAACGCTCGTGGACGGAGCTGGAGTTGCAACGGACGCGAGGTAAGTTCTCGTGATCTTCTCTGGCCGATTGGCCTACACCGTACTTCGATGTAGCGTCGAGGATCTTAATGGATTGTTTGTTTTAATTGCTTTGGTCGGGTAGTTAGGTTTTAAATTGTTATAGGTTATTCTGTTTCGGTCTGGATGGTATACATGTTGCTTGTTTATTGTATTGTATAGTTATATCATGTTCATATCTGTTCATGCATCACGTGTTTTAAAAGTTCACGAAAATGAATTTCTGCACGATGTTTTAAAGTAAATGCAAAGAAAGAATGACCCTACAGTATACAGTTTAAATGACCCTTCGGTTTATAGTTTAAATGGCCCTTCGGTATACAGTTATAGCAAAGCAAAGTACAGTAAAGAAATGACCCTTCGGTATACAGTTTATAGCATAGCAAAGTAAAGTAAAGCAAAGCAAAGCAAAGTAAAGCAAAGCAAAGTAAAGAAAACAATGCATGAATTACAGATTCATATGCACAGCACGCATCTGCATTTACTAGAGCTTACTGAGATTTTTATCTCATAGATGTCTGTATGGTGCAGGTGTTTACGAGGAAACAGGTGAGGACGAGCTTCCTCCTCCTGAGGCATGAGGCAGTTGACGAATGATGGATTGCGGCGGTGTGTTGCGCAGTCGATGCTTTACCGACCCGTGGGGGAAGTATATACGTGTTTTGAGGGTTTGGGTTGGGTATGTATTTCGAGGATTATCTGGATGTTTTTGGTTAAATTGTATAGACGATTATAATAGGATGTTTGGGAAATCTGGATAGGTGATAGATTTACGTTTGATATTTTAAATGTTTTGGTAAATGGTATGTAAAATGCTTTGTTAAAAATGTTTTGAAATGTTTTAGAATCGGTACGGATATGCTCGAGTTTTAGAGCTATCCACGCGATTTTTTTTTTTAGGAAATTTTATCGCTTTTAAAGTATCGCGTTAAATCATGGAAGTTGATTTTAGGTTGTTATTTGTAGAAAGAAGTATTGCTCTCTGGAAATCGGATTCCAGAGAGCAAATTGTGGTTTTACTCTCTGGAGTTTCCAGAGAGTACCGGAAAAACAAAGAGAGAAAAGTGAAGAGGAGAAAAAGAGATGGCGATCGAAAGCAACGGCGGATCGCTGGGGGATCGCTGCACAGAGTGTGCAGCGATCGATCTCTGCAAGCTGCAGGGATCGATCGCTGCATGCTGTGATCGCTGCACAGCAGTGCAGCGATCGCTGCACAGCATGCAGCGATCAGGCACTGCATGCTGCAGCGCCCGGTCGCTGCTGCATTTTGAGGGCAGAATTCCGATTCTGCCCTCCCTTCTTTTATTTGTTTCTAAAAGTTTTATTAAATGTTTTAGTTTTAATTATTATTTAAAGGTTTTGTTTTAAATGCTTTTAAAGTTCAGTTTTAATTCCGATTTCAGTTCTGATTTCAACTTCAGTTTAGATTCCGCATTAAGTTTTATTTAAAGCATAGAAAAGTAAAAAGTATAAAAAAAAATAATAATAACACGGAAATACGGGTACAGTGTCTTGGGTGTTACAATTATGGTATCAAAGCCCCCGGGTTTTAAAATCAATTCTGTAGACTGCTCGACTGCACAGCCACTACGCAGATATCCTTCATCAACTGTAAGTCTGTTTATAGCTTTATAGATTTGGTTTCTTAGGATTATTGTTTTGATCTTTTATAGGATTTTTCTAAAATGGTTCGAGGAAGGGATCCTAGAGATGACGCGCTAGATCGATTTACGGAGTTGATAGATCGCCAGTCTCAGCATATGGACCGGCAAGCGCAGCAGATTACGGACTTAATAAATCGGGAGAACCAGAGGGCCTGGGATTTGATAGTTCCCAACAACCAGGGCATGCAGAAGTTTCAGGGCCTACGACCTCCAGTGTTCGATGGTCGATCGTCGGATCCTACTGTTGCGGAGGAATGGATCCGAGTTATGGAGGATATGTTAGCTTATGCCGAGGTAGGGAACGGGAGCATGGTGGCGTATGCTACTTTTCACTTGGCGATGGATGCCCGTTTCTGGTGGGATTCAATCAAAGCGACGACGGACGTAACAGTTATGACTTGGGATCGGTTCAAGTTTTTATTTTTCGACAAGTATTTTAGCCGCGCAGTGAGAGTGGCGAAGAGGAACGAGTTCACGCAGCTGAGGCAGACAGGTTCAGTTGCAGAGTATATCCGGAAGTTTGAGGCTTTATCGCGATTTGCACCGCCCCTTGTCAGCGATAACGAGGAGAAGGTACACCAGTTTATGGAGGGCCTTAATTCAGAGATCCGGATGCACGTTGTTGTATCAGGTATTATTGATGTACCCTATTCTGACATCACAGCTAGGGCTCTGGATATTGAGGCCGCCAGAGCTACTTGTGTTAGACCGAGGGAGCCAGCTAAGGGCTTCTTCCGTGAGATACAGCCTCAGTCGCAGGACCTAGGTTGGCAGCCGAGAGCGCAGCCGCAACAACAACCACAAAGAGACGTTAAAAGGCCTCTAGAGGGAGGTAACGATCGAGGGAAAGGCAAACAGGTACAAGGAGTGTAATATCCGGCTTGTACGGACTACGGATATAATATATTATATTATTATTTTATTATATAATGGCATTTTTGGTAAATATGTCAAATCAGGTCCGTTTTACGAAAAGAAAGCGTCATCACGATCCTAACAAATAATTAGAATTTTAAGGAATTTTGGAGAATTTTCGGAATAGTGACGCTATATTCCGAGCAATTACCACTATTGTAAAGTAAAGGACGTTTTAGTAAAAATAGCAAACGAAGTCCAAATTGCAAACGAGCGGTCTTAATAAATCTCAAATAATAAGTTAGACTTATTGGTGAAGTAAGGACATTTGGAGAAGTCGAATGGTTGGACGATTAACGAAACGAAGGACGAAATGAATATATAATTAAAGCTAAGGGCAAAATAGTAATTTTGTAAATCATTTTTTTTATTAAAAAGGCAAAGCCTTCTTCTCTTCTCGGCAGAATGCCCTCCCCTCCCTGTTTCTCTCTTCCTCTCTCTCGCGAGCTCTCTGGCCGCCAAGGTTTCAAGCGATCCGACCTCCGTTTCTCCTCCCGTTCGTCTTCCGTCCTTCACTGTTTTCTCCTTCGATCGTCATTCTAGGTATGTCTCTGTAGTTTTAAAACGTTTATTTCGAGTTTTACGGAGTTATACGTTTAGGGTTTTCGTTTGGTTTTCGATTAAAAACTCGAATTAGGGCTCGTAATTAATAGGTTAGCCTTGATTAAGTATGTATTTCACGTATTTGACGTTATTGGACGAAGTTTAATCGATTTGCGAAAAAGTTTAAAATCCGAGAATTTTAGGGTTTTCGGAAAAATTCGTGAATTGGATTTCGGAGTATCGAGCGTAGATTAATGGATTAATTGCCTCGATAAGTTAAGCTGAAATGTTAGGAAATTTCTTCGGTTAAAGTTTTGATAATTTGGACGTTTAGTGATTTAGAATCGAATTTAACGTCAATATTGCATGTTGATTAGGTAATCAGAGCTCGTGGACGAAACTTGGATTGCAGCGTGCACGAGGTAAGTTCTCGTGATACTTTTCTGGCCGATTGGCCTACACCGTACGTCGAATGTCGTCTCGAGGAATTTTGGAGATGCGTATGTTATTTGCTTTGGTTGGGTAGACAGGTTTAGTTGTTTTATAGGTTATAGGTTATGTATTTATAGTCTTGATGGTATGTATGCTGAGTGTTTACTTTAAGATATAGAATTGTTCATGCATCACGTGTTTAAAGAAAAGTATAGAAAATGAACTTCCGCACATTGAATAAAGATTAAGCAAAGAATGAAAACGGTCGAAAGGCTTACAGTCACCGGCCGAAAGGCTTACAGTCACCGGCCGAAAGGCTTACAGTCACCGGCCGAAAGGCTTACAGTTCACCGGCCGAAAGGCTTACAGACACCGGCCGAAAGGCTTACAGTTTAACGGCCGAAAGGCTTACAGTTTAACGGCATAGTACAGCACAGCACAGCATAGTATGACGTAGTAGTTGCATTTACGAGCCTTACTGAGATTTTTATCTCATAGTGTATTGTATGGTGTAGGTGATACCGAGGATACAGGTGCGGACGATGTCCCTCCTCCAGAGGCTTGAGTCCAGTTGACGGAGGATAGCTGCGGTGGTGTGTTGGTGCAGTCGAGGCTTCATTGACCCGTGGGGACAGTATGTATAGATTTTGGGAATGTTTTGGGATAATCGATAGAATATGTATAGGATGTTTAGATTTGATAGTTGATAGGTTTAATTTTGAATGTTTTGGGTAACTATTTATAGAAAATATTTTGGTTTAAACAGTTACTTGAACGTTATAGAAATTCTGGAACCGTTTGGTTATTAAATGAAATGTTTTTAGGTGGTTACGGATAGCTCGGTTTTTAGAATTATCCACGCAGTTGGATTTCGCAAAGTCCGCTGTAAGTCGGTTAAGTGTAAGATAAGTTTGGGTCGAGTTTATTGTGGTTATTGTGAGAAATTAGTAAAAAGAAGGTGTGGTTACTCTCTGGAATCCAAAATTCCAGAGAGTTCAGTTGTGAAAGGCAAAACAGAAGGCAAAACAGGTGGGAGACGAGGGCTGGGTCGCTGCCATGTGCAGCGACCAGTCGCTGCATTGTGCAGCGACTGGGCGCTGCACATTGCAGCGCCTGATCGCTGCACAACGCAGCGATCACTTTCCCAAAAATGCCCTCCCATTCTTTATTTTAATTATAATTTGTTTAAATATAGTTTTTATTTAATAAATTTAATTGTTTTAAATGATTTTAAAGTTCAGTTTTAATTCCGATTTCGATTTTGGTTTAGTTTCCGCCTAGAGTTTAATTAAAGATATTAGAAAAAGAAAAATGAAAAATTTACACGGTAATTACGGGTATAGTATTAGGGTCGTTACAAGGAGCTTCCCGGTTACCTCTTTGTCCTAAATGCCAGAGGGAGCACAGAGGACAGTGCAGAGTAGGCACAGATGTGTGCTATTGGTGTGGAGAACCAGGCCATTTTGTTAAAGACTGCCCGAATCGAGGTCGAGGTCAATCAGGCGGAGATCAACATGACAGGGATCAAAGAAAAGTTGTACCGAGAGTCTTTGCATTCATCGAGCCTAACACTGCCGACGATGGGGCCCAGCCTTCTACAATTGCAAGTATTATTTTATTTACTTGTACAATGATATGTATTTGATAGATAAAATATTTAGATCTGAAATTAGTAAAGAAGAGAGTAATAGGTGAGTAGGGAGGAATTACTAGGCGAACCTCGAGGAGAAGATAATAGGACACACATATAGCAAGAAAACGCCATATAGAAGTATAGTTATACATTAGTAGGATTAGTTTGATTTAATCAACGGAGTTTGAGCACCTAGGGTTTGGTACCAATTAGAGGAATACACTCTAAGAGATATGGATTTTAAGTAGGTAGAGATTGTGTCTAATTGACAACCTTTTGGAGTATTAGATTACGACTAGTCGAGGAAGATGAAAATTGAGAAATACTAGATTGAGGTATAATTCGAGGATTGAACTTAGAATAAATGTCGAGAAGATTAGTTGGGACTAGACTAGAAGGAGCGAACAAAAATAGATTAGTCGATGAACTCAAAGTAGCCTTGAGGAATTTAGTGAAGGTAAAGTAGATCGTTGGAATAAATGAGAGCTTAGATTGGCGTTTAAAGGATAACAAATTGAGAAATTTGCGATTTATAGCATAAGGAGAATGATAATTATCACCGAAACCGTCTAAGTAAACTTAGAGGTGAGATTAAGTTAGTAAGTTTCTAGTGATCGACTAGTGTGTGGCAGGTCGAGACCAAGTAGTGCATGAATGGCTTAGGTTAGAATGACTAGTTAAGAGCGCATCAATGAGGAGATTTAGAGACTTGACCGTGCTTAGTGGAAATAGAGATTCAGATAAACAAAGGCGTGTAACGTTGGCAGTGTGAGAACTTTAATTAAGAATATAGTGGTAGAATTTAAGGACAAAACCTAGAATGGAAGCGATGTTTATAAGGAAAATTCTAGTGACATAATTCGAGGAGTATAACAGTGTAAGTTTAGTTGTGAAATCCGCCCTGAAATAACTGGCGGGATTGCAGTAAGTTGCACAGGAAAGTATGTGATTTAGGAGATTTAGTAAGACTTAATGTGTGAGTAAGGAGATGTACAATCCAATTGAGAGTAGAGATTTCGAATTTAACGCTAATGTTGGAAGGTATAGTCGACATTTTGGTTTAGAATCATAGAGATTGACCCTAGGGATGACGGGATCAGAGCTAATAAAAGGGAGTTCGAATTTTGTTATAGGGAATTCTAAGTAAATACTGACTGTAGCTCATAGTTTGACTCACATAGACAAGGTAGTATTATAGTCGTATAGTTGCAGAATATAACAATGAGGACTTAATTAGGAAACCCGTACCGAAATAGTCTCCGAAGGTCAATAGGTTACCCAGGAAGTTAGGAGACCAGTAAATCCTGTGGGTGATACAGTTACGAGGAATCGTTACTCGGGTGAAGATAGAAATTTGGGTCAACATGAGTCTCGACTACAGACGAAGCCAACGAAGTTATAGAGAAATTTAGGTAAATCAATTGGAGATTTAAGGACTTAACTAAGCTCAGTACTTTAGTAAGGAAGTGTACGATCAGATCGAAGGTAGAGAATACAAGTTTAAGGCCCATATTGGAGAGTACAGTGGATAGTTTTGGTTGAGAACCACGAGGAGTGACCGTAAGTACAAATGATAATTGAAGCATAAGGCTGCTTGACATGAAACATTAACATCAAAGGCTATAAGTTAGGACAAATTTTGAGGACAAAATTCTAAATAAGGAGGGTAGAATGTAGTATCCGGCTCGTACGGATTTTTGGAATTAATATATTATATTAATATTCTAATAAATAATGGCATTTTTGTAAATATGTCAAATCAAGCCCGTTTCTCGAAAAGAAAGCGTCATTATGACTCTAACGATTAATAGGAATTTTAAGGAAATTATGAGAATTTTCGGAGTTTAGACGCTATATTCCGAGTAAATACATTTATCGAAATGTAAATGACGTTTTAGTAAAAATAGTAAACGATGTCCAAATTGCGAACGGACAGTTTTAGTAAATCCCAAATAATAAGTTGAACCTGTAGGTGAAATAAGGAAACTTGGTGAACTCGAATAGTTGGACGATTAATGAACCGAAGGACGAAACAAAATAGGAATATGTGCTAAGGGCAAAATGGTAATTTTGCAAATCAATATTATAATTAACCTAAATCTATTTCTTCTTCATTTCTCCTCCTCTGCCGCGAGAAACCAGAGGGCTTCCTCCTTCGCGACTTCCTCTCAGCCGTCGACGAAATTCAACGATCCGACCTCCGTTTTTCTCCGTTCTTCCTCCGGTTCTTCACGTTTCCTCCTCCAATCGACATTCTAGGTATGAACCTACAATCTTAGAGCGTTTATTTCGAGTTTTACGAAGTATAAACAATTAGGGTTTCGTTTAGGTTTTGATTTAAAATGTCGATTTAGGGTCTGTAATTAATAGGTTTACTGTGATTAAGTATATGAAGGACGTATTGAACGTTATTGGACGAATTTGATTTATTTACGACGAATGTTAAATTTGAGGATTTTTGGGTTTTAGGGAAAAACTCGTAAATTGTGAATTGAGGTGCCGAGCGTGAATTGCTCGATGAAATAGCTCAACAAATGGAATTAAAAGTTTAGGAAGTTCCTTAGTTAAGGTTTTGTTGAATTCGGACGATTAGAAGTTTAAACACGTAGTATTGATGATCGTTGTGTTTTGCCTCAGATAAACAACGCTCGTGGACGGAGCTGGAGTTGCAACGGACGCGAGGTAAGTTCTCGTGATCTTCTCTGGCCGATTGGCCTACACCGTACTTCGATGTAGCGTCGAGGATCTTAATGGATTGTTTGTTTTAATTGCTTTGGTCGGGTAGTTAGGTTTTAAATTGTTATAGGTTATTCTGTTTCGGTCTGGATGGTATACATGTTACTTGTTTATTGTATTGTATAGTTATATCATGTTCATATCTGTTCATGCATCACGTGTTTTAAAAGTTCACGAAAATGAATTTCTGCACGATGTTTTAAAGTAAATGCAAAGAAAGAATGACCCTACGGTATACAGTTTAAATGACCCTTCGGTTTATAGTTTAAATGGCCCTTCGGTATACAGTTATAGCAAAGCAAAGCAAAGCAAAGTACAGTAAAGAAATGACCCTTCGGTATACAGTTTATAGCATAGCAAAGTAAAGCAAAGCAAAGCAAAGCAAAGTAAAGCAAAGCAAAGTAAAGAAAACAATGCATGAATTACAGATTCATATGCACAGCACGCATCTGCATTTACTAGAGCTTACTGAGATTTTTATCTCATAGATGTCTGTATGGTGTAGGTGTTTTCGAGGAAACAGGTGAGGACGAGCTTCCTCCTCCTGAGGCATGAGGCAGTTGACGAATGATGGATTGCGGTGGTGTGTTGCGCAGTCGATGCTTTACCGACCCGTGGGGGAAGTATATACGTGTTTTGAGGGTTTGGGTTGGGTATGTATTTCGAGGATTATCTGGATGTTTTTGGTTAAATTGTATAGACGATTATAATAGGATGTTTGGGAAATCTGGATAGGTGATAGATTTACGTTTGATATTTTAAATGTTTTGGTAAATGGTATGTAAAATGCTTTGTTAAAAATGTTTTGAAATGTTTTAGGATCGGTACGGATATGCTCGAGTTTTAGAACTATCCACGCGATTTGTTTTTTTAGGAAATTTTATCGCTTTTTAAGTATCGCGTTAAATCATGGAAGTTGATTTTAGGTTGTTATTTGTAGAAGTATTGCTCTCTGGAAATCGGATTCCAGAGAGCAAATTGTGGTTTTACTCTCTGGAGTTTCCAGAGAGTACCGGAAAAACAAAGAGAGAAAAGTGAAGAAGAGAAAGAGAGATGGCGATCGAAAGCAACGGCGGATCGCTGGGGGATCGCTGCACAGAGTGTGCAGCGATCGATCTCTGCAAGCTGCAGGGATCGATCGCTGCATGCTGTGATCGCTGCACAGCAGTGCAGCGATCGATCTCTGCAGCATGCAGAGATCGATCGCTGCATGCTGCACAGCATGCAGCGATCGCTGCACAGCATGCAGCGATCAGGCGCTGCAGTAGCCCGAACGTAAGTCGATTTTCGAAAACACCTTGGCCCGAACGTAAGTCCAAACGACATCACAAGAAATTCGTAATGTCCATATCGGGTTATGAATGCTGTCTTTGGTATATCTCCCTCCTTAACCTTCAATTGGTAGTAGCCCGAACGTAAGAAAATTTTCGAAAACACCTTGGCCCCTTGCAACTGGTCAAATAATTCATCAATTCGGGGTAGATGGTACTTATTCTTGATTGTCAGTTTGTTCAACTCCTTGTAATCAATACACATTCAAAGGGATCCGTCCTTCTTCTTAACAAACAAAACGGGTGCACCCCAGGGAGAACAGTTAGAGTGAATAAATCCTTTGTCTACTAACTCTTGCAATTGAGTCTTTAGTTCCTTTAATTCAACCGGTGCCATACGGTAGGGATTCTTAGACACAGGTAATGCCTCAGGATATGTATCAATCACAAATTCAATTTCTCTATCGGGTGGTAACCCGGGAAGTCATCCAAAAATACCTCAGGAAATTCTCGGACCATGAGAATATCTTGAAGTTCTACCTTACCTCTCACCCATATATCAATTATGCTAGCTAGATAACTCACACAACCATTTTTCAGTAATCGCTGAGTTTCTAACGAGGATATAATTGGCATCTTACTTGATTTCGGGATTGCTTGAAAGAATACCAATCCCCATTCGGGAGTCGAAAATCAACTAGACCAGTCCTACAGTTGATTGTGGCATAATGTCTGAATAGCCAATCCATACCCAAAATGACTTCATATCCTTTCATATCAATTATAATCAACTCTATGTATATCTCCTTGTCCCCTACTAATACAATTTCACCATTTACTACTTGTTTAGAATGTAAGGATTCTTCCGATGGTAACATGACACTGAACGACTTATCGGCTAGAAGAGTCCGTAAATTATACCTGCATGCAAATGTAGTTGCTACGAAAGAATGGGTAACACCGGCATCTATAAGTGTGTATGCGGGTTTACTACAAATCTTAATCATACTGTTATAACCGTTTGCTTCTCCGCATCATCATCTTTCATCATGACAAAAACTCTAGGTGCCACCCTCGTACGATTCACATCCAGCGGTATTGGACAATCCTTAAACACATGGCCAACCTTGTCACACCTATAACAACGGCCCGTGTATTGTTTGCATTCTCCATAATGATTCTTTTGACAGGTAGAACATAGAAAAGCTTGAGGTCATTTTCCTTTCCCTTGGTCATCATTTGGATTGAAGGGTCTCTTCACACCTTTCTGTTGTTGCTGTGGTCCCCTGTTCTGTTGTGGCTGCCAACCTTTGCCCTGGCGTGGTGGTGGCTGAGCTTCTCTGATAAACTTCCTTGGCAGATCGCCTTGCCCCTGCACTGTTATCTCAACATCTTCTAATTCCAAAGCCTTAGCAGCCACCTCAGAGTAAGGTATATTATGGATCCCTACAGTCTTCACTCCCCCGAACAGGTTTGGCTTCAATCCTTGAACGAATTGGTGAATCTTGTCTTCTTCATCATCCATCAAATGGGGTGAAAATCGTGACAATGCTTCGAACTTACAAATATAGTCTTCCATAGAACCAGTTTGGCCTAGCTGCATAAACTCTATCTTTTTGCTAGCCCGAACCGTTCGGCTGAAGTACTTGTCAAAGAAGGCCGTCTTGAACCATGCCTAAGTCATAGTTTCCATGTTAGTAGTGTTTTTAATTGAATCCCACCAATGCCTTGCACCCATTGCAACATGAAAACAATACATGTGATCTTGTCCCCCTCATTGACCTTGGCATACATGAACATGTCCTCAATTGTTCGAATCCATTCCTCAGCATAGATAAGATCCGAAACTTGACCATTAAATGTTGGTGGTTGAAATCGGTGAAAACGTTCGCCACCATGGTCATGGGTTGCATTCGAACTAGAGTTCCCTTGCTCTTCCATAGTAGCCACAAGCTGTTCGATTTGGCGGGACTGGCGAATCACCAACTCCGTTAATTGGGCAATAGTGTTACTATCCTCGTTGTCTTCTCTATGCTGACCTCTCACCATCTTGAAAATCCTAACATATTATCATAAACACATCTTAACTTTGAATGACATTACTAAAATCATAAACACTTACAGTTGCTGGAGAGTACTCATGCGGTGATTTGTGCTGGTAGGCAGTCTACGGAATTGATTTTAAAACCCGGGTCGCTCTGATACCATAATTGTCAAGACCCGAAACCCGACGGGTCGAGAATTTTGTATAATCATATTCGTAATCAAAATATCAACCCAATTCTTTTTTTTTTTTGTATATATATAAATACGTTTTTAAAGAAATTTCAATCAAATTCAAAGTCATTTAAAATCATTTGGAGAAAATATCTATTTAAAGAAAAGAATCAACAGACAATCGAATTAACCTCTATCGTCCACATTCACCATTCTCATCTAACAAGTGACATCCACTGCTCAACAGTGATATTCCTCGTCTACTGATGACGTCAGCCGGAGGACTCACACGTCCAGCATCCACCGATCACTTTTGCTGAGCAACATCCACCGCTCAATAGTGATATTTCACATCTACCGATGACGTCAGCCGGATGACTCCTATGTCCAGCATCCACCGATCCTCATAAACACTCCACATCCACCGGTGAACAATAACACTCAACATCCACCGGTGAACAGTAACACTCAACATCCACCGGTCAGACCACGTGTTACCCACGTGACTTCATTAACTCGGCAAACGACATCCACCGATGATGTCAGCCGGATGACTCAATTACCCAGCATCCACCGATCATTTTTGTCGAGCGACATCCACCGCTCAACAGTAACATCCCACATTTACTGTAACGTCCCTAATACCGTACCCAATATACCCGTACTATTTTTTTTATCTTTATACTTAATTAAACTTTAAGCCAGAACTAACCGAAATCGAAATCAGAATCGAAATCGGAATTGAAATCTAACTTTTAAAGCTTTTAAAACAAACATAAAAACAATTAAAATAAAACTATTTAAAACAATTAAAACTATTTAAAACATTTATCAAATCGCACAGGGGCAAAACCGAAAAACAGAGGAAAAATGAAGTAGCGATCAGTCACTATAGGTGCTGCACTTTGCAGCGACCAATTTTCTCTCTGGAATCCAGGATTCCAGAGAGCTAACCAACATTTCCCTCTCTGGAATCTGATTCCAGAGAGCAAACTTCGACATTTTCTTTATACTTCTTCTATACCTTCATGAAAACCGTCTATAAAACAACCCTCTCCTTCCCTACTTGCAAATCGCAAAACGCACACAACTCACCTTTAAAGCGAGCCAATTTTAAGAAAAAGAACCGCGTGGTTCTGTTTAAAAACTGAGCCTCCCCTAATACCATATGTTTACAAAATACATTTCAAAATGTTTTATAAACAACTCTAAACATAACCTATCCACTACCAGAACCAAGCACCCTAAAGTATCTATACAATTTAACCAAAAAAAACATCCTGATAGTCCTCAAAATACATACACATCCCCACGGGTCAAAACGAGCCGACTGCTCAGCAAACTCCCACGGGCCATTCTTCGTCAACTGCATCATACGTCAGGAGGAGGAATGTTGTCTTCACCTAGCTCAATGTCACCTATAACGTCACCTACACCATACAGACATCTATGAGACAATAAAATCTCAGTAAGCTTCGTAAATGCAGATGCATGCGTGCGTATGCCATTCCGAAAACATGCAGATTACTGATTCAGATACAGATACAGATACAGATACAGATACAGATACAGATACAGATACAGATACAGATACAGATACAGATTCATTTTTATTACGTCGCAGACAGATTGTTACCGAGATATCAGCCCTCTAAATGGAAAGGATACATTCCGCGGTCGAACTACCACTTTCCACCTAGAGAGGGGGGGTACATGCTCACAAACCCTACAGCCATGCCTGAGCCCCACCTCGCGTAACCAGATACAGATTACGTAGATTAATTACAGAGGTTCATTTCGTTTCTTAAAAACACGTGCGGAAATTCATTTTCATGACATTTGAAATATGTGATGCATGAACAGTTAATAAGCAGAAAGGAAGCAATCAACATACATACCATCAAGACAAATAAACGAAACCTATAGACAACTAACCTAACTACCCAACCAAAACGTATAAACAAACAACACTCCAATGATCCTCGACGCGACATCGACGTACGGTGTAGGCCAATCGGCCAGAGTAAGTCACGAGAACTTACCTTGAGCGCGCTGAACTTCGAGCTCTGACCACGAGAGTCGTTCACCTAAGGCAAAACACGACATTCGCCGTTAAAACCAATTTGAGCTATTAAACGTCCAATTAACAAAATCTTAACTAAGGAACTTCCTAAAGTTCTAATCCAATTCATTGAGCTATTAATTCGAGCAATTCACGCTCGGCACCTAAATTCACAATTTACGAGTTTTTCCCTAAAAACCCGAAAATCCCTAATTTTTAACTTTTTCACAAATCGGTTTAAATTCGTCCACTAACGTTCAATATATCCTTTATATCCTTAAACACGATAAATCTATTAATTACGAACCCTAAATCGACATTTTTAACAAAACCTAAACGAAAACCCTAAACGTATAACTCTACGAAAACCAAAATCTAAAGTCCGGAAACTATAGAATCATACCTAGGGTTGAGAAAGGAGGAGAAAACGCGAAGGAAACGGATCAATCAGAGGTTTGATCGTCGAAGTCGCCGTGAGAGAATAATGCTCTCTGGCGTTCGTGAATTCCAGAGAAGGAAAAGAGAGGTGAGGGAGAGAAATAGATTTAGGTTAAATTTATAATATAGAATTAGTAAATTACCAAATTGCCCTTTTCTTTGATTTTATATAAGCTTCGTCATTCGGTTCGTTAATCGTCCAGCTATTCAGTTTCATCAAATCTCCTTATTTCACCAATATGTCCAACTTATTATTTGGGATTTAATAAAACTGTCCGTTCGCAAAGCGGACCTCGTTTACTATTTTGACTAAAACGTCCTTTACATTACGATAAAGGTAATTACTCGGAATATAGTGTTATTATTTCGAAAATTCGCTAAATTTTCCTAAAATTCCAATTAATCGTTAGGATCGTAATGACGCTTTCCTTTCGTGAAACGGGCTTGATTTGATATATTTACGAAAATGCCATTTATATTAAAATAATAATATCTCGAAAAGCCTAAAATTCCAATTAATCGTTAGGATCGTAATGACGCTTTCCTTTCGTGAAACGGGCTTGATTTGATATATTTACGAAAATGCCATTTATATTAAATATCGTGAAACGGGCTTGATTTGATATATTTACGAAAATGCCATTTATATTAAAATAATAATATCTCGAAAAGCCTAAAATTCCAATTAATCGTTAGGATCGTAATGACGCTTTCCTTTCGTGAAACGGGCTTGATTTGATATATTTACGAAAATGCCATTTATATTAAAATAATAATATCTCGAAAAGCCTAAAATTCCAATTAATCGTTAGGATCGTAATGACGCTTTCCTTTCGTGAAACGGGCTTGATTTGATATATTTACGAAAATGCCATTTATATTAAAATAATAATATCTCGAAAAGCCTAAAATTCCAATTAATCGTTAGGATCGTAATGACGCTTTCCTTTCGTGAAACGGGCTTGATTTGATATATTTACGAAAATGCCATTTATATTAAAATAATAATATCTCGAAAAGCCTAAAATTCCAATTAATCGTTAGGATCGTAATGACGCTTTCCTTTCGTGAAACGGGCTTGATTTGATATATTTACGAAAATTCGTAATGACGCTTTCCTTTCGTGAAACGGGCTTGATTTGATATATTTACGAAAATGCCATTTATATTAAAATAATAATATCTCGAAAAGCCTAAAATTCCAATTAATCGTTAGGATCGTAATGACGCTTTCCTTTCGTGAAACGGGCTTGATTTGATATATTTACGAAAATGCCATTTATATTAAAATAATAATATTCCGAAAAGCTGGGATATTACATTCCATCCACCTTATTTAAAATTTTGTCCTCAAAATTTGTCCAAGCTTATAGTTCTTGATATCAACTCCTCGTGTCTCGTGGCGTTCTACTTCGGTTAATCGTCTGTACTTACGGTCCTTTTTCGTGGTTCTAAACCAACATCCTACTATATTCTCCAACATTGGCCTTAATTTGTATTTACTACTTTCGATTTGATCGAACCCGTCTTCTTTCACGTACTAAGCATAATCCAAATTCTCAAATCTCAATCACTTAACCCGACAACATATTTGTCGCTTTAACACTTGCGCATGTACCAATTTTCGACTTTCATTTAATCACTCACAGATCAAATCTCTTTATAATACTAACTCCAAAATTTACTCTTTATCGACGTCTTTCTTCCGCTGTCCCTTTTTGGTCAAAGTTATACCTATGCTTCCTAACGCCAGTCAAATTGAATGCCTACAACTTCATCCAATTTTTGGGCTGTAACTCGTACCTCAACACAATTCTCTCGATCCTGTTCACAATGGGGATACACCAACCGAATTTCTACATTAACTTCCTAATCGTAGTCCTCATTTTCAGTTTACGCATCAAATCTTACCAAATCCCTAAGTCTTAACCAAACGACCTCTAACTGTGTACTTGACACTTAACGTCCAGAGCACGTGTTGGCTTGCATTTAGTCACCCAAAACATTAAACTCTCTCTCACTTATTAATTGGTTTCTACTAAAGATTGTCTCTTATCCTCAATCATGAAAATAACTTTAACTTTTCGACATCATTTGGGTTGATTATCGTTCAAGGACTCCTAACAACACCCAAGTTGCAATTCGAACTCCCCTCTATTTTAACTTCAACTCCTTGAATTGAGTTCCTTTAGTTTCTATCTTTCTTACTCTCATTTCTACCGAATAAATACCTAACCACTTTACGCACTCAAAGCCTTCTCAAATTACTTACTCCCACGCCAAGTCTCAATTCACCCTACGACCTTACCCACCTATCGGGTATAACAATTTCTATATATATTTGTTGGAGCTGTAAACTAAACTCGTGTATAAGTTTGTTGGCCTTAACCTTAGTTACTATTACGACCACCCGAGTCCTCATTCCCCTAGCAAGGTTCCCATAGAACTTCTCCATCAACAGTATCCAAATTGTACACTTCCTTGGGCTCCTTGCAGGTCTTAACAAAATTTTTCAACTAAGATTTAAATCTCTAAATTTCACAAACCACCTCGTCGAGATTACCCCAAGGTCTCGGCAAGTCTAACTGGGAGTCAAAGTTACTATCCGCTAGGGACTCAGGTCCCATTGTACTAGGATATTCTAAACATCATATTTCGTTCTAAACTACCTCAATGAATTCTATCGCTATGACTTTAACTAATTTCTCTCACTATCTATATTATGCTCATCTGCCTAACTCGAATCCTTATTAACTCAAGACACAATTTAATCCTCAAGCTTCGCCACAGACTTGTTCTAAGCTGTTTATTTTAACCTTAGATTATTAATGTGTCCCTAGGTATCGACTTGTTAACCGTCAAACTTTCGGAACTTTTCTAACTTAGTCTCTCTCTCTAAGTTTATTTAAATGGGCTCAATGCAATCTTCATTTCTCCTATTCAAAATTTTGCGAATTTCACAAATCACACGACATTAGTCCTTGAACTAGAGTTCTAGTCTTAATTCTTTGTTTAAATCTAACAATCCTTTGCACTATTACTCAATATCGCATGAGGATTTTCTTCAAAGTTACATAATGGTCTAACTTTTTCGTTCCTCTAGTCGGGTTCAAGTAGTCTACTTGACTCCCGTGCAATGATTCATCCAACAATCTTCTTGTTTGCGAACTCGTTGTAAATGAGTTCACCTCCTTAATCCGAATCTCCTCAAGTTTCCAAATCTTACTCTTCTATCTTTCTCGTACACCAATGTTCCTACTTTCTTCTCGGGAGTAAGCCTCACACATTTAAATCACTATTTGCTCTAAGCACGGCCGAGTTCTAAATCCCCTCATTGATGCACTCTAAACTAGTCGTTTTAACCTAAGCCATTTATGCATTTCTTGGTCTCGTCTTGCCAAACACGAGTCGATCTCTAGAAATTTGCTAACCTAGCCTCACTTCTAAGCTTACTTAGATAATTCCGGTGAAAATCCTCACCCTCTCTATTCTATAAATCGCAAATTTCACAATTTGCAAACCTTTAAACGCCAATCTAAGCTTCTAACCTAACCTCTCATTTAATCCAACGATCTACTTCACTTCCTCCTTAAATCCACGCAAGGCTAAATCGAATCTACTAACTAATCTTACCATCTTTCGCTCCTCCTAGTTAGGTTCTAACTATTCTACTCGACAATTATCCTAAGTTTAGCTCTTGTATTCTATCTTCATCTTGACACTCTCAACTTCGTACGAATCCCAATATACAAATTTTTTTTTTTTTTTTTTACTATTGTCATACAGGTAATTGAGACAGTACCTGTAATAAGAGAAGGCTGGGCCCCATCGTCGATGTCACCAGGCTCGATGAATGCAAAGACTCTCGGCACAACCTTTCTTTGATCTCTGCCCGGTTGATTTCGGTTCAACGACGGACAGTTCATGATATAGTGGCCAGCTTCCCCACATCGATAACACATATTGGTACGCGTCAGACAATCACCGTAGTGCTCCTTCTGGCATTCGGGACACAGAGGTTTCCGAGAAGTTCCTTGTACGCGCTTGTGTCGGCTTTGTTTGGTTTCTTCTCTGCCCATCCTCTTCGTACCACGATTATTGGGAGTGACCACTCCTTGGGTCTTTGGGCTCTCCCGGTTTGTCAATATCTCGATCTGACAAGATTGCCTAGCTATCAGTTGAGCTTGTCGGTCTAAATGTTGTGCCTGACGGTCCAGTAAC
Organism: Begonia masoniana; assembly: GCA_022432975.1. NCBI lineage: Eukaryota > Viridiplantae > Streptophyta > Magnoliopsida > Cucurbitales > Begoniaceae > Begonia > Begonia masoniana. Next base: position 22,218,528 of record CM039515.1, read on the forward strand.
TCCGTAAGTCGATCTAGCGCGTCATCCCGAGGATCTTTTCCTCGAACCATATTTTATAACTCCTAAAACTCAAAGCAAATAATTCTAAGAAATCTAAACCAGACAAAGCAGTAAACATACTTACAGTTGAAGAAGGATGTCCGTGTAGTGGCTGTGCAGTCGAGCAGTCTACAGAACCGATTTTAAAACCCGGGGGCTCTGATACCATAAATGTAACGTCCCTAATACCGTACCCAACATACCCGTACTATTTTTTTTATCTTTATACTTAATTAAACTTTAAGCGAGAACTAACCGAAATCGAAATCAGAATCGAAATCGGAATTAAAATCTAACTTTTAAAGCTTTTAAAACAAACATAAAAACAATTAAAATAAAACTATTTAAAACAATTAAAACTATTTCAAACATTTATCAAATCGCACAGGGGGAAAACCGGAAAACAGAGGAAAATTGAAGTAGCGATCAGTCGATGTAGGTGCTGCACAATGCAGCGCCCGATCGCTGCATTGTGCAGCGACCAGTCGCTGCACTTTGCAGCGACCAATTTTCTCTCTGGAATCCGGGATTTCAGAGAGCTAACCAACATTTCCCTCTCTGGAATCTGATTCCAGAGAGCAAACTTCGACATTTTCTTTATACTTCTTCTATACCTTCATGAAAACCGTCTATAAAAGAATCATCTCCTTCCCTACTTGCAAATCGCAAAACGCACACAACTCACCTTTAAACTGAGCCAATTTTAAGAAAAAGAACCGCGTGGTTCTGTTTAAAAACTGAGCATCCCCTAATACCATATGTTTACAAAATACTTTTCAAAACGTTTTATAAACAACTCTAAACATAACCTATCCACTACCAGAACCAAGCACCCTAAAGTATCTATACAATTTAACCAAAAAAAACATCCTGATAGTCCTCAAAATACATACACATCCCCACGGGTCAAAACGCGCCGACTGCTCAGCACACTCCCACGAGCCATTCTTCGTCAACTGCATCATACGTCAGGAGGAGGAACGTCGTCCTCACCTGGCTCAATGTCACATATAACGTCACCTACACAATACAGACATCTATGAGATAATGAAATCTCAATAAGCTTCGTAAATGCAGATGCATGCGTGCGTATGCCATTCCGAAAACATGCAGATTACAGATTCAGATACAGATACAGATACAGATACAGATTCATTTTTATTACGTCGCAGACATATTGTTACCGAGATATCAGCCCTCTAAATGAAAAGGATACATTCCGCGGTCGAACTATTACTTTCCACCTAGAGAGGGGGGGTACATGCTCACAAACCCTACAGCCATGCCTGAGCCCCACCTCGCGTAACCAGATACAGATTACGTAGATTAATTACAGAGGTTCGTTTCGTTTCTTAAAAACACGTGCGGAAATTCATTTTCATGACATTTGAAATACGTGATGCATGAACAGTTAATAAGCAGAAAGGAAGCAATCAACATACATACCATCAAGACAAATAAACGAAACCTATAGACAACTAACCTAACTACCCAACCAAAACGTATAAACAAACAACACTCCAATGATCCTCGATGCGACATTGACGTACGGTGTAGGCCAATCGGCTAGAGTAAGTCACGAGAACTTACCTTGAGCGCGCTGAACTTCGAGCTCTGACCACGAGAGTCGTTCACCTAAGGCAAAACACGACATTCGCCGTTAAAACCAATTTGAGCTATTAAACGTCCAATTAACAAAATCTTAACTAAGGAACTTCCTAAAGTTCTAATCCAATTCATTGAGCTATTAATTCGAGCAATTCACGCTCGGCACCTCAATTCACAATTTATGAGTTTTTCACTAAAAACCCGAAAATCCCTAATTTTTAACTTTTTCACAAATCGGTTTAAATTCGTCCAATAACGTTCAATATATCCTTTAATCCTTAAACACGATAAATCTATAATTACGAACCCTAAATCGACATTTTAACAAGCTATTAAACGTCCAATTAACAAAATCTTAACTAAGGAACTTCCTAAAGTTCTAATCCAATTCATTGAGCTATTAAACGTCCAATTAACAAAATCTTAACTAAGGAACTTCCTAAAGTTCTAATCCAATTCATTGAGCTATTAAACGTCCAATTAACAAAATCTTAACTAAGGAACTTCCTAAAGTTCTAATCCAATTCATTGAGCTATTAAACGTCCAATTAACAAAATCTTAACTAAGGAACTTCCTAAAGTTCTAATCCAATTCATTGAGCTATTAATTCGAGCAATTCACGCTCGGCACCTCAATTCACAATTTATGAGTTTTTCACTAAAAACCCGAAAATCCCTAATTTTTAACTTTTTCACAAATCGGTTTAAATTCGTCCAATAACGTTCAATATATCCTTTATATCCTTAAACACGATAAATCTATTAATTACGAACCCTAAATCGACATTTTTAACAAAACCTAAACGAAAACCCTAAACGTATAACTCTACGAAAACCAAAATCTAAAGTCCGGAAACTATAGAATCATACCTAGGGTTGAGAAAGGAGGAGAAAACGCGAAGGAAACGGATCAATCGGAGGTTTGATCGTCAAAGTCGCCGTGAGAGAATAAAAATGCTCTCTGGCGTTCGTGAATTCCAGAGAAGGAAAAGAGAGGTGAGGGAGAGAAATAGATTTAGGTTAAATTTATAATATAGAATTGGTAAATTACCAAATTGCCCTTTTCTTTGATTTTATATAAGCTTCGTCATTCGGTTCGTTAATCGTCCAGCTATTCGGTTTCATCAAATCTCCTTATTTCACCAATATGTCCAACTTATTATTTGGGATTTAATAAAACTGTCCGTTCGTAAAACGGACCTCGTTTACTATTTTTACTAAAACGTCCTTTACATTACGATAAAGGTAATTACTCGGAATATAGTGTTATTATTCCGAAAATTCTCTAAATTTTCCTAAAATTCCAATTAATCGTTAGGATCGTAATGACGCTTTCCTTTCGTGAAACGACTTGATTTGATATATTTACGAAAATGCTATTTATATTAAAATAATAATATCCTGAAAAGCCTAAAATTCCAATTAATCGTTAGGATCGTAATGACGCTTTCCTTTCGTGAAACGGACTTGATTTGATATATTTACGAAAATGCAATTTATATTAAATAATAATATCGAAAATGCAATTTATATTAAAATAATAATATCCTGAAAAGCCTAAAATTCCAATTAATCGTTAGGATCGTAATGACGCTTTCCTTTCGTGAAACGACTTGATTTGATATATTTACGAAAATGCTATTTATATTAAAATAATAATATCCTGAAAAGCCTAAAATTCCAATTAATCGTTAGGATCGTAATGACGCTTTCCTTTCGTGAAACGACTTGATTTGATATATTTACGAAAATGCAATTTATATTAAAATAATAATATCCTGAAAAGCCTAAAATTCCAATTAATCGTTAGGATCGTAATGACGCTTTCCTTTCGTGAAACGACTTGATTTGATATATTTACGAAAATGCTATTTATATTAAAATAATAATATCCTGAAAAGCCTAAAATTCCAATTAATCGTTAGGATCGTAATGACGCTTTCCTTTCGTGAAACGGACTTGATTTGATATATTTACGAAAATGCAATTTATATTAAAATAATAATATCCCGAAAAGCCGGGATATTACATTTACTGATGACGTCAGCCAGATGACTCCTTCACCCAACATCCACCGGTCATCTCTGTCGAGTGATATCCACCAGTCAACAGTAACCGAACATCTACTGATCACATCTACGTTGAGACTTCAATTCTTTTCTTTTTTTTTTAAAGAACTTAATTCCTTTTACCAAAAATCCCCATACACATAAACTTCGCAATTCTTAACTTAAGTTCATAGATCTCTTGTCGGAGTGATATCCACCATGTCAACAGTAACCGAACATCTACTGATCACATCTACGTTGAGACTTCAATTCTTTTCTTTGTTTTTTTAAGAACTAATTCCTTTTACCAAAAATCCCCCATACACATAAACTTCGTCACTTTCTAACTTAAGTTCATAGCGGAAGACTTATCACCTAAACGAGATCCTTTAAATTCCGAAGTCGTTTATAAATTTAAACTCGTATCTTAATTAAGTCAGTATCTGTTAACATAGAGAAGAAGTTCTTTTCCTATTATGCATCATATCATAAATCTTACTAAATTGTACTGAAAGCAACACTCCGCGGGTTAAAATCGCTTCCTAGCCACAAATCATCACCGTGACCAGCAACCAGCAACCAGACCTAAGCATTTCCTTCTAGACTAAAGTCCTCACCTGCTGTTTCGTCACCTACATCATAAGGTTCAAACTATAAGCCTAATACTTAGTAAGGAGTGCAACAAACACATGAATGCTCATGAATGCTGCATAAAATCATGTTCACATCTTTTACTCAAATCGGGAATCATGCTTGTGTTCATATTCACTTTCAAATTGTGGGAATCATATTCTTGTTCATCATTTTCATATCATGGATTAAGGAGGAGTTTGTGCCGAAGGGGGGTAGGCAGTGCGCGTGTACATGGCCCTTGCGGGCAAGAATCATGGTCCATTCTTGGACAGTGACATGGCCAAAACTGCCCCCAACCCTTACTTAATTAAGGTTTCACACATTTTGTTTTCTTGTTTCATCCATAAAGGAGTATGCGTGTAAAACATTTTGTATACTCGGTAAATAAATCATGATGCATGGACATAAACATTCTCCAACATGAGACCATGGAAGGAGTTGTTCATCAGAAAAACAGAGCATACACTATTCCAAACATTATACTAAAATAGACAACTTCCCAAACATAATCGAATATCAGAAAACAAATTCAACCTACTACCCTTGTGATGCAGGGTTCTAATGGCCGAAAATCTTAATACACTCACTTACATGGAATCCTTAGCAATGTCTTTCCTTCACTAGGAGTTTTTTTTCCACCTAAGACATTTCACGTATTAATGTAAGAAAAAAAATTCTAAGTAGTCTAATATTCCAAAATGGTAGCTTTCTAACTAAGTATATATCCTAGAAGTCTAACTTATTTCCATTCGAGCATTATATCAACCACCTAGTGTGCATAAAAATCTCAGCTAAACGATAATGGTGTTCGGGTTCACCAACTACCCAGGCTCATCCAACGTTCATTATTTCTACTTATTATCTACTACAATCATAAATGCTATGTTAATAGCTATATCTACCATGATACATCAACTTCCTCAGAAAACCCAGATCTAAATCTCTAATCAACTCTCAAATGACTAATCAGTAAATACATTGTCCAAATCTTACCTCGAGCTTGGAGTATCGGAAGAAATCCGAAGGAAGTTGATCGCTGGAGAAAGAACAGAGAAGGGAGCTGAGGGGAGAGAGAGTCAGCTGAGAGGGGAAAGTCGGCTGGTGGATGTTTTTGTGAGGTTTTAGGATTTCTATTTTCTATTTATACACTTAATGAGCCAGGCTTAATTACAAGTTTTCCATCAAACCTAATTTTATAAAGAAAACTGATTAAACTTTGGCGCCTAATTTTTGACCAAAGAAGAATATGTACAGATGGCAGTTAATTTTGTTTTCTTAAAAGAAAATTCACATGTCTGACGATGTCGGGTGTTACACCAAAGCTATCAAACGAGATTCTTCAAGCGTGACTTGAAGAAGATCATGTTCTTCGCAAAGAACTAAAGAGAAATTATCTCTAAAAAACTCAATCTTTAATTCAAACTTGTTCTCCTATTAAATCATAATAGTTTTGCCATTAAATAGGCTACATATTTAAATAAAATAAAATGCTAAAATAAAATAAATAAAACGATAAAATAACTAAGAATTTTTGTAGTATAAAGATCCTTTGGATGATTAGATGTCGTCTCTTATTTAAACTTTGTTTGAACGTGATTTGAACTGATTTGAGTAGATTCGGCTGGATAAGATCTTTTCCTACGAGATTTGTGTGATTTGCATGCACTTGTATGTGCTTGTGCATGTGATCTTTTTAATACTTGTATACATATGTGCTTGGCGCATGTCCTCTTTAATTCCTACATATGCATGTGTATGGCACATGTGTTTTTAATTCTTACATGTGCATGTGGATGACACATGTATTTTCAATTCTTACATGCGCATGTGCATGGAACCCTATCTAAATCTTCATGTATCTTCGACCTCCTTTACTTTAACTTGATTTTGATTATCTTCAATCCTCGACACATTCAATAATTTTAGATTAAGTTGTCACGGCTCCTCTCTCCCTTGGATCTCTAAAATCAATCCTTGCAAGGCCTAACGCATCTTTTTAGCTTTGGACGTGTCATTGGGCCACCTGTATCTTCAATTGGATCCTTGTTCATGAGCTTTGACTTGGTCTCAACTTGGATCACATCATAAACCAAGTTATGTGGATCTTTATCTCTTTCCAACCCACGTGAATCTTTATCTCTTTGTAGTTTGCGTAGATTTTTACCCTTCTTTCTCCAATTCATGGGGATTTGTAGGGCCCAACTCCGTGCCTTATGGGTCTTCTTTTGCCAATTTTGTGGAGCCCACTTCCATGCTACAAAGCTCTTTATTTTCATAGTCTTTTGCTTTTGTTGTGATGGCTCTTATCTTCGGATTTCCACAACTACACCATGTGAAACTTTGTTCATTGGACCTTCTTGATCTTCTAATAGATAATGGTCCTTGACAATAAAATTTATCGCTCCTCGGTTCACATAAGAGGGAATAGGGTTTTAGGTATTTTCTCGAACGTTGAATTGATCTTCTTTACCTAAAAATTAGGAATGTTTAAATTTCTTCTTTCTTCCTAAAATGATTATTTTGAAAGTAATAAGGGTAGAAATTTCTTACCAATAAAAACCTAGCATTGAATTTTTGGATCGATTTTGACGTCCTTAACAATAAAAAAATATTCAGTTTATAGGAATAGTTTAGTGTCAATTGAGACGATTGGGGTCAATTGGGTTGGTTCAATCTGGTTTTGAACTGTTGGTCTGGTTCAGTTCTCACGTTGGCCCCGGTCAATTTCCTTGATGGTCTTGTTTAGTCTAGATTTTTAAAAGAAATCAGTCCTTCTTCATCCTTTACCTTCGCGAGCAGAGGAAAACAGAGAGAGCAGGTGAGAGAAAGAGAGAGATAGAGCGAGAGGGGAAGAAAGACAAAGAGAGAGAGAGATTTACAACACAAAAAGTATCAATCCACGAAGAAGGATTCAGTCGAGAGGGAGTTTTTGCCAACGGGAGTCGTTCGAACGAAGGTGGAGTCGGTGCTACCCTTACAAATTCCAAATTCCACAGTGCTACTCGTAGTGGTCAGAGTGGTTAAATGGTGGTTGTTCTGGCAAGGTAAGTTGTAGTACCCAGCAAATTATCGGCTCAAATGGTAATGAATGTGTAGTGATGTACATTTTTATGGAAATGAAGTGAATGTGAATAATGGAGGAATGAGTAAATTTAATTAAAGAAAGGAAGTTTTAAGGAAATAAAATTGAAAAGAGAATGTGAAATTGGTGTAAAAGTAATGAAATTAATTAAAATAAAAGAAAAGGGGAAAGATGAGCAATTTCACGTGAAACACCCCCCCCCCCCCTCCTCTTCCTCTCTTTTCTCTCCCTTTCTCTTCCCCTTCTAGTGAACGAGCAGCAGATGACTTCTCCCTCCCCTTCTCTGATTTTCTTCCACTCTTCAATCTTAAGGTAAATCTCTAGCACATTTGTTATGGGTTTTGGTTTCTAGGTGGAAAGAAGAGTTTAGGAAGTGAGTTATGTTGAGTTTTAGGAAAGTCTAGATTAGGGCTTTGTGGGAAATCAAGTGTTTCATGAAATTTGGGGTTCCTAGCTAGTTTTCCTTGATTTTTGGATGTTTAAGGATTATTAGGGGATAGTATGGATGAGGGGTTTGATGTTTGGAGGAAAACTAAAGATTTCGATTTAGTGGACAGGGCAATTAGGGTTTTGTGAAAATCGACCGAGCCATTTGTGTTATTTGGCTTAACGGTCCCAACCTTTTAGAAAGTAGACATTCTAAGGAGTCCGTAGCTTCTTGAATCGTCCAGAATGGATAAGTGTAGAATTAGTTACGTGAATTTGAAATTTGACCAAAAATTGAGAATTTCAGGTTTTGTGAGTTTTTGACGAACCATTAGCTTTCTTTTGAGAGTTTGATGAATGAGGTTTAGTGGAGATTAAATTAATGGTATATGTTGTGATTTTAGGTCCGAACGAATTCCCGACGTAGCGTACAGTTAAGGATTGCTCAGGAAACTAGGTAAGTAGAGTATGCATGTGCCTTCGGGCCTACATCACATAATAGTAGAGTATGTGCGTGTTATTGTATGTTTTTGGTGTGTCATGCATCATGTTTTGAAAATAATACAAAAATGAATTTGCATGTAGTAGAAATGGCATGGTATGGTATGAATGAAAGAAGACCGGCATGAACCTTTGAGGGAAGTAATCTGCCCCTTAAATGAGACTGGGGATGTATGATTTGGGAAAAGTGATATGCTTCCCATCTAGTATGAGGATCAACACGTAGCCTTGGGGAACTGATCCGCCCTCCAATGGCGTATGAGGATTTGAGTAGTGTATGATTTGGGAAAAGTGATTCGCTTCCTATCTATTCAAAGGATCATCGACAAAAGGCATGGGAACGAACGCAAATAAAAATGAAACGTGAAAGTAGAAACCGCATGTGTAACGGCCCAATCCCCTGATCCACTCCCCCAGCCCAGGCCCGCGGCCCAGCAACCGGCGAGAGTGACCAGCCTCATGTCCGTGCAACACTGCCACATGGCAGCCACACAGGCCCACCACGTGTACTCACGATCTTCCCTCTGCAGGGAGAGGATCAGGGGCAGGTACTAGTCCCTGAGGTCTTGGGTTCGAGTGAGGGGGAAGGCAAAAACCCTCTGCAGGGAGAGGGAAGATCGTGAGTACACGTGGTGGGCCTGTGTGGCTGCCACGTGGCAGTGTTGCACGGACATGAGGCTGGTCACTCTAGCCGGTTGCTGGGCCGCGGGCCTGGGTTGGGGGAGTGGATCAGGGGATTGGGCCGTTACAGCATGAGTAGGATGTATTATTGTCGTTGCATTTCATTCATTATTCTATTTATTTAGCATTAGGCTAATAGGTGAGTTCGGTGATGTAGGTGACGAGACGATAGTAGGTGAGTCTTCCGAGCATGTCCAGGACTAGAAAGAAGTTGGGGGAGTGCGCTCGTGTGACATTCAGCCAGCTATTAGGGCGATTTAACCGTGGGGGGGTATGTCTTGTTTTTGGGGCCATTCTGATGTATAGTCTGATTTTTAAAATTTTAGTAATTGCTTTGATGTATAAACTTGTTTTGGAACTGAATGGGGATTTATTTTTAGAGTAGTCTTTTGGTAGGTTTGAAAATGCAGGAAGTTTTGGTTTTGATAGTGATTTGCTCTTATGATTTTAAACATTATGTTGTCTGATTTTGAAAGTTTTAAGTAGCAGTCAAGAAGGAGGTGTCGACCAGAACGTGTGGGTGTTGACCCTTGATGGTGTTAAGCCGTGTAAGGTGTCGACCTATTTTTATAGGTATCAATCGGGTTACTAAAGTGTCGCAACTAGAGATGATTGAAGTGTCGACCGCGCCTATGGGTGCCGACCGATCAATGTACAATCAGAAAACAGAGACAAGTGAGGTGTCAACCTGTGCCTACAGGGGTCGACCGATTAGGCTAGGTGTCAACCCAGAAGTTCGACAGATGAAAACATAGAGTAATGAAGTGTCGACCCATGCCTTCAGGTGTTGACCAGTGCCCTCAGGTGTCGACCCATGGTGTAACACCCGACATTCTCAGTCAGGTGATTTTTCTTAACGGAATTAACGGTCACCTCTTTATTTGACCTTTTATCTAATAATTATATGCCAAAACTTATTGGATTTCTATTGTAGTGGCAGAATTGTAATTAGGGAGGAACTTATCTGGTATAAGTAGAAAGTGGAAACCTTAAACCCCAATTAAACCTCACTGTAGCCGACACATTTACTCTCGGCGATTTCCCTCCTCCCAGAACTCTCTCTCCCAGCAAGTAGCCTTCTTCATCAACAGCCGATTCTCCTTCGTTCTCACCGATACTCAGCTTACCAGGTAAGACTCAGTGAATGTAGTTACGGGTTATCTCTTTGAGCTCTGTTTCTGGTTAGAACCCGAGGTTTCAGATTCTTTAATGGCAGAGTAATAATATGATCATTTCTAATACGCGTTTAGTAAAGGCTTTTCTGAATTGATTCTGGACATTTAGATAGCTGTATGCGATTAGTTACTGGGTTGAATCTGGTTATTTAGATTGTATAAATTTAATCCACGCACACAAGGTGCTCGGCTGATGAATGTAGAAAATACGAGTAGGATAAGCATTAGGATGATTTTGGTTAGCATTATTAGGATTTTATTTTTAACATGGTAATGTGAAATGATTCAGGTGAAGAAGATTTGAAAGGAGTTTTCCATTTGCGAAGGACACTAGGTAAGTGAATGTATTAAGACTTCCGGCCAATAGTGCCCTACATCACAAGGATATTAAGTAGGTTTCAGTTGTCTGATGTTTGTTTTGTGTTAGTGAGATTTCTTGTATTTGGATGATTTATGGATGTTGAGAGTTTTGTTATGTGACGTTCTGGTAGAGTTTATGAAGTCGACTGTTCTAGTATGATACCTTCTATAGTTTGATGATTCCATAGCATCCATGTTATGCATCATGATTTACTTTTCAAGCATATGAAAATGTTTTATGAGCATGTTTTTTCCATGAACAAGATATGACAACGAATATGAAACTTATGCAACCGGATTAAGTGAGGGTTGGGGGCGGTTTGGCGTATGTCACTGTCTAAAGAGAAGGACCATGAATACGGCCCGAAAGGGACTATGTACACTTGCACTGTCATCCCCCCCTTTACGGCACAAATCCTCTCTTAATCCATACGATGAAAGTGATGAACAAGAACACGAATAAGAACAAGAAAAGAGCATGAAACGAACATGAACATGATTATATTGTAACTATGCATTCACGTATACATGTTAGCATTGCATTCCTTACTAAGCATTAGGCTTATAGTTTAAACCTCATGATGTAGGTGACGAGATATCAGGTGAGGATTCCAAAGCTAATGAAGATGTCTGAGTCGGGTTGCTGGAAGGTGTTCGGGGTGCAATTCTGTGGCTGGATGGCGATTGAGACCCCTGGTTAATGCTCTATGATTTTATTATGATTAAGAATATGGTAGTTTAAGCAGGATGAGTTTATTTTTATAATATTGAGTTTTGAAATTGTCTGGTTGACTACTGAGTCTGGGAATGATTATAAGGATTATTAAATGACCTGTTGTTAAGTCTTCCGATATATGTATTCTGGATGAGCCTCTGGTTTTCATTTATAAGAGTGATTAGTCAATGAAGTTAGAAGTCTGTACATAGCTATGCCCACAGATAGCTGTACTCCATCAGATGATGTTAGGAAATTGCATCCACCGATAGGTGCTCCCTATCGGAAGATGTATGTGTTTGCATCAACCGATAGATGTCCCCTATCGGAAGATGTATGAGAAGATGTATGAAGAGATGTATAAGCTTGCATCCACCGATAGATGTTCTCTATCGGAAGGTGTATTAAGTGAACACGTGAATTGCACATGTCTATCGGTAGATGTAAGGTATTTCAAATACCGGATGATATAGGAGCTATTTTGTCGTCTAGCGATCGGTAGATGTAAGGTATTTTAAATACCGGTTGATATAAGAGCTATTTTGTCGTCTAGTGACCGGAAGATGTTTTGCCATCGGTCGATGTGAGCCTATTACTCCATCGGCAGATGCAGTCTATGAGATGTTTGAAAAACAGATGTGTCGCGTGGTGGGCACGTGACCATCGGTCGATGTGAGTCTATGACTCTATCGGCAGATGCAGCTTAGGAGATGTTTATAAAAAAAAAATATATAACAATAATAATGAACGAGGTGCATGAAGTAAGAACCGATTGATTAAAAGGTTAAGTTATGAACTACGTGGCGACTCCAATTGGGGTTGTTACACATGGGTAGAGGTGTCCATCGAAAAGCTTGAGCGAGCACGCGATATGTGCGCCGGGTGAGTGCGCTCGCATCGTATGGGCGACGCGCGCGCGGCTCTGCAACAGTGTGAATTTTTATAGATTTTTGTATTTTCACCCTTTTCATTTTCAATTTCGAGCGAGTATTTTTCAACGTGTTTTAAAAGTAGTCTTCCGCTGCAAGGGTTTATTTGTTTTTAAACGATGACGTTTTAAGTTGACGGATAAAGTTTTAAATTTTTCACGAATTTTTCAGTACAAGTATGTAGTAGAAGTAGTGGACCGGGTTCAGACAACCCTGGACGCTACATAAGTTCTCTAGTAACTTCATTGTCTTCTCAGAAATTTAAGAGATTTTGTTTGCTTGATGTGATTTTCCTCTTATAGAGCTCCTCAATTTATAGAGGGAGGAGCTCAACTCTTTCCACAAGGGAGGAACATGAATCTAACCTCCAAATGGGCAGATTCAGTAACGAAAAAGGAATTATTTCCTTGTCGTTACAAATTGGAAATCAATTCCAATTAAGATTGATTATTTCCTAACGTTGCAGAGTAATCAGCTTGAATTTAGGGTTAAATTATTCCATATGTTAATGATTGTGTAAATCAACGTTAATCGGATTGTTAATTGAAAATAAATCTTTGATTTTGTGTTAATCGATTATTCAAAGTTGCAGAATAAATTTCAAAATTAGGGTTTGATTTTTAGCTGAAATTGGAGAAATCAATTTAATTGGTTGTTAATTAAGGCTAGATTGCAGAAATTGAATTTTAATTTAGATTGATTTGAGGAAGAAATTCGATATGTTACAATAAGTAAAGTTGAAAACAAGCATTTATTTACATGTTCATCAGTATTAACAGAATTCAAGTCATTAGCATTTAGAAATAATATAAGAATAGAATGGTAAGACTTTTTAGGTCAGCAGAAAATGGTCGGCCAAGCTTTATTCTTTTTGCGATGACAACTTTTTCTTTTCAAGCTTTTTTTCCCCCTATCTTTTCTGAATACGTAGACGCCATTGGAGACAGCTCAAAGCTCATGCCCATGCTCAGCCTTTATTGAAAACCGGATTCGGATTGTGTAACCATTTGCACTCACCCCATCATCTTCACATGCTTACCATCCCCTCTCTTGTACTTTTATTTATTCATTTTTTTAACTTAAACACCAAATTTATTAATATTTTTTATTCATAACCGTTAGGACCCGTAGACAAAATGTTATTATATGGTTGACGAAATGAAATTGACAACCAATGATTCTAAAGTGGTCATAAAACTTTTGAAAACAAACGTCTTCACTAGATTTGAAACTCCTAGATTAACAATTAGTGATGAAGGCACTAATTTCTGGAATATGATCTCAAAGTTCTGCTCACAAAATACAATGTAACCCACAAAAGTGAGACAACTTATCATTTGTAGACAAGGGGACAAGTGAAAGTGTCTAACATAGAAAGAAAATAACCATCATAAAAAATAATCAACTCGAATGGAAAAATTGGATGATGTGTTGTGAGAATTCTGCATAGTTGATAAAACTACGACTGGGATGTCCCTCTAACGATAAGTTTTCAGCAAGGCATGTCAGCTTACTTGTAGAATTGAAACATAATGCATGCACATTGGGCCCTTAAGAAGTTGAATTTTGATCAGTATGTAGTCCGTAATAAAATGTCTACTTACATTAGATGAGATGGAAGAATTTCGGCGGCAAGCCCACGAAGATGGCAAGCTATACAAAGAAAGAAAAAAGAAATTGCATGACAAAAAAATATTAGAGCGAAAATTCAAGTAGGGATGACAAGTGTTGCTCTATAATTCTCGATGGAAACTTCATCCTACAAAGCCCAAATCTAGATGGTTTGGATAGTTTAAGATTTCTAAACTTTTCATCTATGAAGCAGTATAAAATGAAGAACAAAGTATACATCAGCAGATCAAAGTAAATGGACAACATTTTTTAAGTATTGAAAGATTAAAATCAGTTATGCAATGTCACACAGAGTGTTTCGTGTGATACCGATAATTAATGCAATGATGGACAATTATAAATACGCAAAAATTAAAAAGACAAGAGATTGGTAACGCAGTTCAACAATTCGCCTACATCTGCGGGGCCACGTCCAGATATAAAAATATTTCACGAATTCACAAAGTTACAAGACAAACGGATTTAAACAAATAAAGACTTCCTCTTATCTTTGTCGCCACTACTTCCTAACTTCTCTAATAAAACTATTTTTGCAAGTTCTCTTCGACTTGAAATCGATCTCTTCTGAGATATAAAAGCAACAAGATCCCCTTGTTGTTGATGACTCCTCCCGGAATTCGTGTATAACAAGATCTCCTTGCCCACGATCAACATGACAAGCTCCCCTTGTTGATAAACAGAACTCCTCCCGAGTTCCAATACAGCCTCCTCCCGAGACTGAGCTTCAATGAATAATAAAGAAGATCGCTTCCTATGACTAGGGGTGAGCAGAACCAGACCGCGGACCGGCAACTAGACTGGACCAGCAATTTCGGTCCCAAGAGGATGGACCACAGTCCGGTCCTCAATCCTTGGTCCCTGGAACCGAAGATAGTCAGTCCGGTTCTCGGTCCACAGCCCGAATTCCTGAAAATACCAGACCGGATCGAAAGTTAAAAAAAAAAAAAAAATCTCACTGTTTTTTTTTTTTTGCTGAACGGTTCAGCAACCGTTCAATTCAATTTTGAATTGAACTCTGAACCTTCAGAGTCTGAAACTGAAAGAAAACCGAGCGTTGAGCGAGACCCAAACTTCTGACTCTCGAGCGACTCCTGTCCCCAGCGACCATCGACGCGTCCTGCTCCCGACTCCCATGGTGGTCAAGTCTTCCGATTCGCAAGACGCAAAAATCCGGTCTAGTGCAAAGGCTGGAGCAGAAGCCATCGACTGTCAAGCGCAAGGGCGACAGAGCAGAGGGCGACGACGACGAGCATGATGGCGAGTGGCAACAGAGAGAGCGATGCAGACATTTTTCACGGGCTTTATTTGCGTGAGTGCTCAATTCAATTTTGAATTGAACTCAGAACTTCAGAGTTCAGAGTCTGAAACTGAAAGTGAAGATTGAAGAAGTCTTGCTCCCGAGCATCGAGCGAGACCCAAACTCCTGACTCCCGAGCGACTCCCGTCCCCAGTGACCAGCGATGCGTCCTGCTCTCGACTCCCGTGGTGATCGAGTCCTCCGATTTGCAAGACACAAACGTCTAGTCTAGTGCAAATGCTTAAGCAGAGGCTCTTGTAAAGAGGCAAGAAAATCAAGGGAAAGAGAGGAGAAGAAGAAAGGATGGGAGAAACCAGAACCGAACTGGGACCGGACCAAAAAATTTGGTCCGGTTCTGGTTCGGTCCTTGTCCCTCCCAGGACTGGTTCCGGTCTTCGGAAAAAAATTCGGAAGGCACGATCCGGTTTCGGTCTGGGCTCGGGACCAGACCGGACCAAACTGGCCCGTGCCCACCCCAACCTACGACACCGTCTGTGACACCAGTTCGTTGTCTTCGGACACAATAAATCAACACACTCGAATAATCGATGAATTCCAAAGTATAAATAGAGTGTGTAAAATAATCATTCAAAAACTGAATGAACAATCACAAACCCATACGCATAAGCGTTGGGAGAGAAAGAACGGCGCCTACTCAACAATGAAGAAATATCCTTTCAAGAATAAAAAATTCGTCAGTCACTTCCTTAGAAAATGAAGGCTTAAATATCATTGGTAACTGTCTTATTTGAAATTTAATTCAAATACCAAATCAAGATTTAAAGCCGCAAAGAATAAGAAGACCAAATTTCACTAAATCGGTTGAGTGACACCTCGTGTGATATTTTAGGAAAGTATCGCCAACTACTTGAATATGGATCCTAAAAACTTAGGAAAGTATCTCATAATTAATTTAATCGCAAGGCCTGATATAATTTATCAAATCGGCATTCCAAAACAAAGTTTTCCAAAAAAACTAATGTCTCTAGATTTTCATCTATTTTCCTTAATCCTCAAGTTTCCTTATTTTTATTTTCACCAATATCTTCATGATTTCTAATATCTGTCCATTCAATAATTTGAATAGATTATTTTTTGATTACCAAAAAATAAACTACCAACTTGAAAAATAATAGAATAAAATACTATTACCTTAAATGCAATTTGTCAAAAAATTAATGTCAACATATTTACAATATATTTACATTTACAAGTATTATTGGCGAGACTATGCCAATAGTTAAAACACATCTATCACGCTTGTTGAGCTAGAGTAATAAGAGACAAAGTCAGTTTGATGAGGCAAAATGCTAAAGATTTCTTTAAGTTGTCTCAAATCTTTTTTAAGGATCTGACCAGCCTAGGAGTTAACGTCAAGCAAATTAATTAGGTGTAGGGTCCTTCAAATAAATTAGAAGATTCATTTGAAGGCCATGGCTTCGACCAGTGTCCGTGTCAGGGGTGAGCCAAAAAATCGAGAACCAAAGAACCGAACCAGAATCGACTGTTTGGTCCGGTTCTGGGTGGTTCTGAAAAAGAAAAAAAATGATTTTCGGTTCTGTAATGACCAGAACCGAAAATCCCGGTCCGGTTTCGGTTCTAATGAGTCAGCTCATGTAGAACCAACCTGGACCAATTTTTTTTCCCTAAGTTTCAATCATCGGGCTCGAGCTTCAGTTCAGTCTTCAGAGTTCAGAGACATTTTCAGCTTTCTATTCTAATCTTGGCGAATCGCTGACGCCGACGCTCTCGCCCTCGCCCAGTCGCTCTCGCCCTCGCCGTCTGTCGCAGTCTCCAATCGCCGACTCGCAGTCCTATGTCGCACACACCGGCTTGCCGTCTCGCGTAGTCTCGCAGTCTCCAGTTGCCGGCTCGCCGCTCCACCGACGAAGGTAAGTTAAAATTTTAAAAAGATTTTAAGTTTCCTGTTTCGATTTGGCCAATTCCTCTGTTTCTGATGTATTGGTTTTTCTTGTTAAGAAATAGATACTTTGAAAATCTGTTTAAGTGAAAGACAAAGCAATTCATTCGTGGGATTTGTGGGATTTGCATAATTATTGTCGGAAAAAAAATAAAAAAAAATAAATGGGAGTACCAGAACCGACACCAGAATTCTGGTCCGGTTCTGGAAAAATGTTTAGGCTTGCTGGTGTAAAAATTTGAAAACCGAATTTAGTAGTCTGGTTCTAATTTTTCCAAAAACCTAACCGAACTGGACGATGATCATCGCTATTGCATGCGGCTTGCAGCCTGAACTAGTATTGCATTGTTCAAGGAAGAGATCTTGGGTTCAAATGTGAAAAAACATCTTTAAAATATTCTCTCTCTCTCTCTCTCCCCGCAATGGCGCTTTCCGCAGCATTCAGGGAACGGATTGAACAGATGGAGCACACAAGGAACGAACGTCTCGGTCTCCTCCAGGTTTGCAAATGACAAATTCATAGTCTCCGTACTGTAGATTTGTAGTTCGTCATCCAGAGATTTACGCAATAGATAGTGTTTTCAGGCGGAGAAAGAATTGCAGGTTAGCAAGTCGAAGGCCTTAGCATTGAAAGTCGCGAAAAATAGGGCGATGGAACAGAGGTGTTTGATGCTCGATCGGAGAATGGCGATGCAAAACTTCAGTATTTTATCCCTCAAGGCTGATATGGAAAACCTCGATGCTATGTACCTTAGATCTTTAAAGGAATATAGGTGAATTTTGGTTTACATTTCCTTGCTTCTGCTGAATTGGATAAAATTGGACTTTATATGATGCAAATTTTTAGAGTTCTTGAAGTTGAGATCGAGGAGCTTGAGGAGATGGAAAAGGAGGGGCAGAAGTTCTATCATTCGAAGAGTCTTGAAATGAATGAATTTAGAGGTAATACGGACTCATATGTAGTAGAAACTCGAAAGCAAGTTGAGCAACTGAAAAACCAAGTAATCAAGGTAATTGAAATCACCACCCAATTATCGTATTTTGAATGAGGGTGCTTGTATGATGTTAAATTTGTTACTTTGTTTCCTGAATTTGAAGAGAATTCAGTACATATATATTCCCTTACCCATAATTAAATGTTAGATTAAAAGAGAATCAAATAAAATTTAAGTTTGGCCCGAAACAAGGCGTCTCAGAATGGATCAAGTCTAAATGGGTACTTCAACTAATTACCCTTGAATTAGGAGCTTTTCATAAATATATTTTTATTGTGATACAAATAATCCCGAAAGTTTAAGTTGTTATGAAAGGAATTTAATAACTTAAATCATATCTTACATTTCCTTCCCGAATCGATTATTTAATTTTTGGTAAGGTTAAAGTATTAAAATATGAATTCAAATTTAAGTTCATCTACTCTACATTGAAAAGTTAAAAGTGAACTTGATTGATAAGCAATAACTGGATAATGGTGTTTGCACTTGTAATATTGTAAGGTTTTATTTTGGCTGGATGTTAACGATGAAGACTAATATTTTAAGGTTTTAAAGTAGTCTAAGTGATGGGTGACTGTGTTTCAGTATTAGCAGCCAAATATAAGTATTTTGTAAGCTAATTCCTGAGACCCTATGAAAACGATAGAACTCAAGATTAGATTGTCAACCTTATAGTTGTTAAAGAAGCCTATGCCAAATCTAGTTTCTCAGATTGTTTAAAACCTCCTGCAAAAGCACAGGTTATTTCATTTGGTAAGTTATCAACGGTTCATCTTCTCCTGGTAAAGTGCATAAACTATATGTGTTGAGTTGTTTAGTCTGAGGCTATCTTGAAGTTTAAATCAAATCCTTCATTTTGCTGCTCTCAACTTGCATCTAAATGTTGAGAAGTTTAAAATCTTGTTATTTACTATTTATTAACAGTAGTTATTTTTCCGCAGCTTAAGTCAATCTTCACGAGTTCTCAAGGTAGGAATGCCTTTGAAAACAATTCCGAGATTGCTGAAGCCGAGTCGAAGAAGTCTGAGTTGCAAGCAATAAAGGAAAATTTAGAGAAAAAATTGGCATTTAATTACAGAACAAGAGCTCAGCTGCAGAAGCAACTAGTGATTATGTTGATGAAAAGGGATAAAATAAGCAGATAATGATTCCAATTGCCTGAGAAACACTAGAATGAAAAGTTGTCCATTTGGACTGTTTTCCATATGTTTTTCCTCGACCTTTCCCTCTTCCTTATTTTCTGTTTTGTCACTTTCTTGCTCTTCTACTCTTGCTGAATGGCACACCCTTGTGATGGCCGATGTAACGACCTTAATGACATGTACTAGGTTGCGCTGGCAGATGAGAAATTATAGAATGTCTGCTGCGACAACCGTCCTCTATCAAAATCGAACTTTTAAAATGAGTTGAATATCAAGTATAGGAATAAATCACAATAAATGTTGGTGTGAGAAAAGTTAGCGTTATCAATCATCTAATCATTCTTGATGCAGTGAAAGATTTGTTTCTCAAAGAGGAATAATTTTATTGATTGTCAATAGTTTATTTTCTAATATGACTCTAGGTCTTTTAAAATAGAGATTATGTTATCATTTAAACATTCTAATAAGATTAAGTAAATTTCATGGTCTTATAGGCTTGAGTGAGTCACAACGATGTGATGCATTAATCTCCTATGCTTGAAGAAAACTCGACTTCAAGTTTTATAGTTGCAAAAAATTCATTTAAGAGAAAATATTCTTTAGATGCTCGAAAATGTAGCACCAAAAACCTTCCTATCAAACCACCAAAACACGAATGTATTATCTCCATCTTTGCAAGTTGCTTCAACATTATATACCTATGGTTGTCCGAGTAGGATATGACATGCATCAATATCCATCATTTACATTTGGCTTCATCTTGGTAATACGTTTACATTGACCTTAAAATCTTGCAAACTTTATGTTTTTGAACTTTTGAACATTTTTTAATTCATGAAATTTGGTATGGGAAATGATGTTTTTTAGTCTACAAATTTAGTTGGTCTTTACCAAAGCCTCTAAATCAATATTTGCAGTCCTCTAATGCGTATGGATCTTCAACAATTTCTCGAGAACAATGGACGTTGAAGAGGAACTTGTTGTCAGCAGGAATGCTTGGACAAAATGGGTGCATATAAAGGTTGAAAAAGGGACCATGAAGATTTCACAAGACATTTTGACTGTCATGAAGAGTAATCTATAGAACGGTCTTTATGCCTTGATGGTAAGACAATCTCAAGAGAAGCTACCAACGTGACTGACTTTCCGAGTGACAAAACATATTTGTGGCATTTAAGAATGTGACATCTCAACTGTAACGACCCTCATACTATTCCTAATTTCCCGTACGAAATTTTTCTTTTTCCTTTATACTTAATATTTAAGTGGAAAACAAATTAATAAAACGTTTAAAACAATTCTTCTTTCTTTTATCACCTAAATATGACTTCAACATCTTACACCCTAACGCCCTTCTATACCATTTCATAATACAAATTTTGCCTACATAACAATCATACTTTTCACAATACAATTCAACGTATAACCGCTCTATACTCTCACTCGAAACGACTCGGGACATAGTTAAATAAAACACGTTTTCACGAAAACAAACTGCGTGGTTACGTTTAAAACTATTCAAATCCTCCTGTTTTCAAAACAAATACCAAGCAGTTCCAGAATACATTTTAAAACGTTTCAAAACATCAAAACATGAACCTATCATCTACCAGACCAAGCATCCTAATATGTTCTATTCAGTTTACCAACAGCCCATCCATAACAACCTAAAAACATTTCAAAACATTTTCATAACATTTAATTTAAACAGTCAAACAGTTCCAGAATTTCAAAACAAATGTCATTACCTAACATCCTAAAATATCTTTACAATTCATAAACCCAAAATACCCCAAGAGAACCCTCAAAACCTATACATACGTCCCCACGGGTCAGATGAACCTCGACTGCGCAACACACCACCGCAACCCATCCTCCGTCAACTGCCTCATGCCTCAGGAGGAGGAAGCTCGTCCTCACCTGTTTCCACGTAAACACCTACACCATACAGACATCTATGAGATAAAAATCTCAGTAAGCTCTAGTAAATGCAAATGCATGCGTGCGTATGCCATTCAGAAAACATGCTCAGATTTAAATACAGATACAGATTCATTTATTACTTTGCTTTGCTTTGCTTTGCTATAAACTGTATACCGATTGCTTTACTTTGCTTTGCTATAAACTATATACCGATTTCTTTACTTTGCTTTGCTATAAACTGTATACCAATTGCTTTACTTTGCTTTGCTATAAACTGTATACCGATGGGCCATTTAAACTATATACCGAAGGGTCATTTAAACTGTATACCGAAGGGTCATTTAAACTATATACCGAAGGGTCATTTAAACTGTATACCGAAGGGTCATTTAAACTGTATACCGAAGGGTCATTTGAACTATATACCGAAGGGTCATTTGAACTATATACCGAAGGGTCATTTGAACTATATACCGAAGGGTCATTTGAACTATATACCGACGGGTCGTCTTTACTTTGCATTTACTTTAAAACATTGTGCGGAAATTCATTTTCTATGCGTGCTTTAAAACCGTGATGCATGAACAGTTCATATAAGCAGAATTTAAACAAACAACATGCATACATTCAAGACAGTAAAGCAGAACCTATAAACAACTAACCTAACTACCCAACCAGAATAACATAAAACAAACAGTTCCTCGAGTATTCTCGAGACGACGACGGAGTATGGTGCAGATCTTTGGGTCAAAGTAAGTCACGAAAACTTACCTCGTGCACGCTGCAATCCAAGCTTCGTCCACGAGCACTGTTTACCTAAGCAATTTACAAGAATTGACGTTAAAACGCGTTTGAGTTAATAAACGTCCAAATTGTCAAAAAAAACCTTAACTAAAGAAATTCCTTAAAGTTCTAATCCAATTTATCGAGCTATTTATTTGAACAATTCACGCCCGGCACCTAAATTCTCAATTTACGAGCTTTTCTGAAAATCCTAAAATTCTCGGATTTTAAACTTTTTTCACGAATTGATCAAACTTCGTCCAATAACGTTCAATACGTCCTTTATATCGTTAATTACTATAAACCTATCAATTTCGGACCCTAATTTGGGTTCGGTAAAAACCGACCCGAAACTTCGAACGCGCGTAACTTTCGCGTCGGTTATCGGAATCGAACGATTCCAGCGGCCACGTACTCCTCTAATAACCTATTTTAATCTGCCAAAAGGAATTTAAAAACAAATGACCGGAGCTAGGTCAATTTAGCAGAAACCCGAACTGCCCATTTTTTCCCCAAAATTTCTCTTTTCGATTTTTCATCAAATTCTACTTATTTCCTCTTCAATCAACCACCTATACCCTTAATTAGAATAATCTAACCCAAAATCGAAGTTTCAATTCACAAAACCCGAATTGCCCTAATCGGGCTTCATTGAAATTTCGCCCAATTCGGGCACTCCACAACCAATTGACGATAGCCGGCCCTAGGGTTGGCAAACCCACGCCGGAAGCGACCTAAAACGGCCGGCGATCGGAGCTCAATCGAGCTCGCCACCGCCAGCCCCAAACCGAACGAAAACAGGGCACGAAAACGAGCATACCGGTCGGGTTTGTGCGCGAGAACGGTCGGAAATGGCGGCCCTGGAGTCGCCGACGATGTCTGGCCGGAAAATGTCGAGGTTGGACGTCGGCGTTCGTCGGAGTCGCCGCCCTCGTCGCCTGTTCGCTCGGCGTCGCGAAGAACTGAATGGCGTCGAACGCCATTCAGTTATTTTTAACTTAAATTATAATAATAATAATAATAATAATAATAATAATAATAATAATAATAATAACAATTATAACTAAAACTATTTCTTTAATTTGTCTATCGATTTAGTCTCTTTGCAATTTTCTTATTTCTCCAAATATTCCAATTTAATCTTAGAGTTCTAACAAAACTCACCGTTTCCAAAACGGACTTATTTTGCTATTTTTACAATTTAATCTACTAAAAGGCTAAAACGGGAATTATAGCACTATTCTTCTCGATTTGGGTTTCTAAAATTTCACTTATTCTTCTACAAATTCCCGTAAATTTCTAGGGTCCTAATAAAACTATCCGCTCGCAAAACGGACCTAATTTACTTATTTACGAAAATAACCTCGGAGCGGAAACCCGAAAACTCGGGTGTTACATCAACAACAAGGATTGATTGAATTGAAAAGACAAAACCTTCTAGGCGAGGACAAAATCAAATTTTGTGAAAATTGCATCTTAAGCAAAAGTTGTTGGGTCAAGTTTAGTAAGACAATTCATCCGTCAGAAGGCATCTAAGATTACATCCACTCAAACATGAATACGCGGGGATTGAAGGTGGATAACTATTTTATGTTTGTATAGATGATTATCATGGAGGCTTTGGGTATACTTGTATGAAGACCGAATATTAGGTCTTTTGAAACTTTTAAAGTCTGGTGGAGTATTGTGTTAAAAACCAAATTAATAAGAAATTGAAGAAACTGAGAACTTATAGTAGAATATAATAGCACATATATCATGTACATTGAAGTTTAAAGTTATGCATGGCCATTTTGGTGGGGACTTCATTGTGCAATATTATATTCCATTATTAGAACTGTGAGGAAGATGAAATATCATGGCATCACAATATCAATTGACTACCAACTCACTAACATAGAACCAGAAGAATTATCAACCCTGTACAGAGGCTAGGATATGCTGATTTGAATTGCATATGCTCATCTGATTTCAATATACTTGTAAACTACGAAACAACAAGTTTCTATAAAGCAACGTGTCAAAGTGATTGCTCAACATGATTGAAGATAATGGAAAACGAAATGGATTCACTCTATAAGATTATATAGAGTGCAAGTGGATTTCTAAACTTTAAAAATGGAATTCAGGGAGCAGACAAATCAAGATAATGAAACTATAGAAATTAGAAGTAGTGTCTGCAATAGCTTTGTCTACAATGAAATTAGAATATATATATATAATAGCTATGGGAGAAGAATTAGAGAGGTTGTTCTTGGTAGAAATTCTCGAAAGGTCAGAGCCTAATCTCTTCAAATTAATTCTTGACCCAAATATTGTTTTCATAATGCTAGTCTACGGCTTAAACCTCAGCTTCCTTCACATTCAACATCACTCAAGATATTGTAGTGATATTTAATTGGAAACATTGTAATTTTTAGAGCATCTAAATGAGAACTCTATTTATTTGAAAATGTTTCTTTCAAATATAAAAGTTCTCCCATCTTAAGAAAATCAATTTCCTGAAATATGTTTTGATTATGAATCAAACTTTTTAATTTTCCGACGTAAATTTGGTCTTAGAGCCAAACTTATTCAAATTATATTCTTGATCCAAAATATTTTATTCGATAGGAGAATTATTACTTTTAAAGCATTTAAATTAGAACTCTATTTATTTCTCATATTTTTAGAAACGAGAAGATGATGGGTTTAATGAATCAGAAACCCTTGAGGACATAAACGTGGTGAATGCAAACCTAGCAGAAGGAATTTAAGGAGCTTGTGAAAAAGATTCAAAAGTCCTACTTTTCATTCTACAATGATATTTTCTTGGAATCTTGAATTCTAGATGACCTAAAGATGTTTAAGATACTTTGAAATATGAATTTCAAGATCGTCCCATTTTGTCTCTTTAGGTTAGCGTTGAGATTTTTCTTCTGTCTCAATTGGCATGTTTGGGCTGGTATGTATCGGGACGAGAGTTGGGCGTGATGGGTGGATTAAATTAGTGTTTTGTATTTGTGTGTGTATATATATATATACACACAAATACATGTTTGAGAATATATATATAAGTAAGTTTATTATATTATATTATTTAAATAAAATAAAGTAATATATTAGATTAAAAAATAATAATAATAAAGAAGAAACAGAAGAAGGGTTTGGGTGCGCCGCGAACAGAGGGGCGAGGAGAGAGAGAGAGCCGTGAGGGAGGGGCCAGAGGTTCTCGATCGTCCGACCTCCGTTTTCGACGTAACTAGTTCTGTTGCGTTCCTCTCATGATGCTCTACCTTTCTCGTGAAGAAATCTCGAAGGTTAGTCAATTATTTTTCCCCGATTTTTCGTTGAACGTTTAGGGTTTTTAGGTGTTTTCATTTTTCACTTAAAAACCCCGTTCAACTCGGGATTTTTGAGTATTTAGATTGGAATATTGGTTTCAGATATTTTTCAGGTGAAGAATCGAGAAAAAAACGGCCGGATATTGGCCGAAAATCGCAGCTCCGGTAGGCTGCAATTTGGGCCTAGGCCAGGCCAGGCAGCCCAAGCCAGGAAGGCCCAGGGCCTAGGCCCAGTATCGGCTAGGGTAGGCTAGCCGCCCATGCCAGGCCCACGCCCAGCCCAAGGCAAGTCAGTCTAGTTCGGCCCGAACCGGACCGGACTGGACCGCTCGAAGGCCCGATTTTTTTCGTTTTCCACCCTTCTTCTCTTCTTTTCCTTGGTTTTTAACTAGTGTATTTTCGTCATTTTCGGTGATTTTGCAAGAAATTTGACCGCATTTCGGGACAGCCAAATGATATTGGAAGTCTTCCCTCACAGCGTATTCTGACTCGATTAGGTGTTTTGTACTCGATGGCCGTGTCAATTCGTTGAAATTCTGTCCTGTTTGTTGTGCATGCAAATCGAGGTAAAAACACCCTAAATTCTATTTTTGGCGTATGAGTTATAGCCTTGCTAGATAGGGTTGTCGGTATTGTGTTGGGATTGATTCGAGATTCAAAAATGATATTTTTTGGATTTCGAAAGTCGAGCTTTTGGCGTATGAGTTATCAGCCTTGCTAGATGTATGAGTTATCAGCATTGCTATATGTATGAGTTGTAGCCTTGCTAGATAAGGTTGTCGGTATCGTTTTGGGATTGATTCGAGATTCAAAAATGATATTTTTTGGATTTCGAAAGTCGAGCGTACAACATCCAAACTTTGGATGTTTGTTGATGTTGAACATGTGTATCGACTACGCGCTTAGTAAATCGTGGGTTGTCGAGATTAGGGTTCCTAGTTCCGGTTCAGGCGTCCCTTCTTGTTGCCCTATATTGGATTAGAAATTCTGATGTTGGTTTTCATCATATGTTTCGTCAACAACTCTTTAACCGAGGGTGTGATTTCCCATAACTTAAAAGTTCGTTCCCGAAAGCGAAGAGAAGAAGCTTGAAGTTTTCGAGCCAGACAATGAAGAGGGCGATGGGGTCTTTGAGATGACTTGCGATAATGCGAGAGATAACAACTTCGTTCATCTGTGATCTCTTTTCTTAGATTTTCTTTGACGGAGTTGATTAATTGTTGTTGCGACAATTGTAGTTTGTTGACTCTTTTTTTTTTTATGTGAAATATTAGTCAAGGACTTTACCGCAACTGCTATTAGCCAAGGACTCTAACGAGCATCCTGCGCCACACCATATACAATCCTCTCCTGCGGCTCTCCACCTTTTACTTGGAAAGAAATTGGGCCCCACTGCTAGCTCGGCTCGCTATTGTAATAAGCCAAGGCTAGCTCGCCCGTTAAGCATATCTAATTACAAAAGAATGAAAATATATTCATCATTGCAGCAAGTGCGGTAGTGTCCATGGCTAATATTTCACATGAAAAAAGAGGAGTCAACAAACTACAGTTGTCGTCTCAATAATTAATCGACTGCGTTAATGAAAATCCAAGAACAAATATCACAGTTGAACGAGAATGTTATCTCTCGCATTATCGCAAGGCCTTCGACTGGATAATAATCAATGATATAGCTGAAGAAAGAAATTATCATTTCCAAGCAAAGTGAGTGTATGTCAATGTGACGTAAGGTAAGTAAAACAAAATAATATTGTTTTTCTAATTATTTTTTAATTTGCGTAATTATTTTTTTAATTATAAGTGATATTGAAAATCAAAGATCAAAAGAAAATAACCATGAATAATTTAGACTACTACATCTGTCGCCAACTAGTTGCTATAAGAGTACGTATTATAAAAGAATTTGAAAACATCGGTAAAAATAATAACTTGTAGCATCCACATTTTATTATATTTTATTTAATAACAATATAAAATTTGAAAATGCAAAAAATCTACAAGAGACCTGTAAACATGAAAGATTTATTAAAGAAACCACGACATGCAGTTTTAGCAATTAGATTTGGAGTCAACGAAGAAGGTAAAAAATTGTGGATAATTAAAAATTCATGGGCAAACGACCTATGGTGATAACAGATATGGCAAAATAAGTCAACAACTAATTAGAGTTGATACCATAAAAGATGAAAAAAAAGATAAATAGGTATCAAGTTTATTTCCTAAAATTTTTTTTACGACTAGTATTATGGCTCTCTTAGTCTAGATTGAGGCATTCTACGAGTTTGTTTCTTCTTCTCAAATGTATTTGCTAATATTCATTATGGTTGGTAGGATTTGTGTTAAATATATTTTCATACTTTAGTAATTAGAGATGTTTAACTGCTCGCTACAGTAGCGGGCCGAGACAGCAGTGGGGCCCACTTCCTTTCCATGTAAAAGGTGGAGAGCCGCAGGACAAGATTGTATACGGTGGAGCGTAGGATGCTCATTACCATGAGGCTCCATATTCTTCTTCAAAACTTCTACAGTGAGGTCGCCAGGTAGGGTTTTATCGAACTGCGGTTCCAACTCCATTCTAATCAGATTCTTTGCCGCTGTTGTTGCCAATATTATGTCGAGCATGAATTAGATGTGAAAGCTGTACATAAGTAAAACGACTTTCGAATGTATAATGGATCATCGCAATTATAATATTGATGATAATGATATGAAGGAAATTAGAGAATTAAATCCTACATTTTCTGTGCGACAATAATCTACACAAGCATCTGCTTCATCTTGAAAAAGAAGACAACTTCGGATCTATGGAAACATTTTGATTTAAAAATGTTAAAATTTCTAGCAAAATAAAAATTAGAGCCTATTAGAGATGTAGCCAGCCTGCCCGCTCGGCCCGCTACAGTAGCGGGCCGAGTCTGGCTCGGTCCCCTTAGGCAGGCCGAGCTGAGCCTAAAATTTCGGCTCGCGAGCCCGCCAGGAACTGGGCCAAACGAGCTGTCTAACGAGCCGGTTCGTTAGCCCGGCGAGCCACCCCGCCCGCCCCTCCCCTTCCCAGTTCCCCCCAGCCCTGCCTCACCCACCGAATATTTTATTAAAGATATAATTTTTAGCGTAACTCTTGATAATGTTAGTGCTAATGATGTTGATATTTCTCAATTTAAGGTTTGTTTACAATTACATGTTAATCGTGTTCGCTTTTTTTTTACATGAAATGAGTGTCATTTTAAATTTGGTTGTTAAAGATACTGTGATATATATTTTATCTCATATTGAATTAATTAGGTAAGTAATTTTTTATATTGTTGGGTCTAATTCAAATAAAAAAGAATATAAAGATTTTTGTAAAGCTACCCAAATTAAATCAAAAAAATAAAAAATCGACGTAGATAATAGGTGGAATTCAATTTATTTGATTATGTAAAATCCTAGGTCATATTGATAAGTTATTTGTGTTTTTATTAATGATAAGATACAAAATATTAACTTTGATAAATGTAGTTTTGATATTGTTAATATCTTTCTTGATTTTTTAAAATCTTTTTATGATGCTACAAATTAAATTCTGGAATTTATTATCTCAGTTTTAATATTATTTATTCTATTTTTGTAAATTTAATGTGTAATTTTACAAAAGATCGATTAATAGATGAATTTAGTAATATTTTAAATAAAATTAAAATAAAATTTAAAAAATATTGGTATAACATTCTTCTTATTTTGTGCTATGCATGAATCATGGAATCATATATTTAAATTAAAAGAAGTATGTCTTATGCTCAATAGAATTTCTATGAATTTATGTATTACCTTTAAATTAAATGAATAAATAGAGTTAACATATCATTATTAATATTTATTTTAATTTTAAGTAAGTTTTTTTAAAAAATCTATATTATATTAATACAAGTGAAAAATATTTATATATGTTCACTCGTTTAACTCGTTAAGTTCGGTGAGTCAGACTCGATCGACTCGTTTGTCACATGTAACTCCAGCCCTCAAATCTTGTGGCTATTTTCAACAAAACTTCAAAACATTTAAACTTGTGCAAAAAATTCATCTTCCTCCAATTTTTTTCCATTACATTCCTCCTCTCATGGAATCCAACCCATATCAAGTCCTCAATCCGAAGACGTAGTTGCTTCAAACCAGCAAGTTTTCCATCTCAAGAACTCATCGCCATGCTTCTTGCACAAACAAGAACATATCAAGAACGAAAGAAAACAGAAAATGAGGAAGAATATGTAGAACTTGAAGAACAGATTGTTCTCCGTAATGCTTCCAAAAGCCTTTGTCCCTCCCTCCGGTTCGTCATCTCCTTGCCACAACGACAACCCATTTTACTGTAATCTTTTTGTTCCAAAACCTTAAAGTTATGTTCAAAGAACGTTAATGGAGTTTCTTTTTTCTCTAGGAGTTTCTTTCTTTTTTTTTTTTCAATTTTTGCATTTGAAAAAATCTTGTTTTGAATAATATGATAAATTTTTTGATGGCATACTATTTTTCTTATACATATATTTGTTTTTTGAGATGAACGGATTAGATCGAACTCTGGAACCTGTCCATAACCTTCGATTTTCTGTTTGTGTATAAATTGTGAGGCAATAATCTTGGTTATTAAGTCATGTAGTTAAATTTTTTAACGATAGGATAGAATGTAAAATTGTTATTACTAGTAACACAGACAAACTTTCTTGGACGTGTTCATGAGATGTTTGTTGAAACCTGAGCTTGTTCCTTATCATTCCTTCTCAATGTTTGATAAATGTTAAGTACAATATAAGATATGATTTTAGTTTTATATGAAAGACGAGAAAAAGGGAGAGATTGCACGTAGAATTTTGCATGTTTTAAGGTGTGGTTTCTTCATTTTCTGCATGGATTGAAGGGATTTTTGCAGCGTGCACTCCACCCATACGTGCATACACAATTGATAAATTGTCAAATATATAAATTGATTATAATGTGGGGAATCTTTAAGTTTAGTTTTTAATTGTCAAATGATTGCAGAAAATTTTTGCCGCATCGATTTAACAAGCTGAGCTAGGTTGAGTTACTCGTTTAGTTAATCTAATCAAAATGAGTCGACTCAACATACACATTCTAGTGGGGGCATGATCAAAAAATTGGCTCGCAAAGTGACCTTGTCATTAGCCAAGTCCAGCTATCACTAATTCATAGAAAGAAGTCAACCGAAGTTTAATTTTTATGGATTTATTCTTATATTGCATTTTACATTTAAGTTTTTGATATCAGTGATATCGAAATTCACATATTTAGTTATACTTCCAAGTATATAATACGTTAATAGACTAAATATGTATATTAACTATATACTGGGAAGTATCATGGGCGATGACTAGGTGAGGTGTAACACTCGGTTTCTATTAACCGATTTACCTTTTTCCAATTATAGAGAATGTTGTAAAATTGAATTTTGGGTGAATTAGTGATTAGGTTAATAGGTGAATGAGTAAGGACAAAATGGTAAATTGAAATTTATTGTGGATAACGTATTTAAGGAAGGGTTTAATGAGGTTTAGCTGCCACTGTTCCTTCATTTTTCCTTCTCGGTATTCAGCTCAAGCTCAACAGAGCTATAGGCGATTTTCCCCCTCCGATCTCCATTTCCTCAAACTAGGTAAGTTTTCCCTTCGTTTTCTCGAGATTTAGTGACTAGATAGCAAATAGAGTGCAATGTGTGTATTTTTAGAATGCTGTGAGTAAGTTGAGTTTGGGTTAGTGTTGAATCAAGAGTGTGCGATGATCCGAACTTCTAAACTAGCTCCTTAGGTTTATGAATGATGTAGGATGAGGATTAGTGAAGATCTGAATGGTATTTTGTTTATGACATTAGGTGAACAGGGCTTCCAGAGTAGTTGGAACCGAGCGACTTCCAGGAGACCAGGTAAGTGAAGTTTGCTTGTGCCTTCGGGCCTACATCACAAAACACTAGGATTATGTTTATTTAAAAGTGTCTGTGTATTATGCATCATGTTTTTAAAAAATATATGAAAATGAATTTGAATGCATGTTGGCATGGTAAGGAATGAACATATTGAAACAGCTATGTGAACAGATACACTGTTAAGGGAAATAATCCACCCTTTAATGAGATAGTGGATGCTTATACTTTGGGAAAATTGATCAAATTCCCAATTTCACTGAGGGATCTGAACAATTATGTGCATCATATTTACTATTAAGGGAATTAATCCAACCCTTAATGAGTCAGTGGATACTTGTACTTTGGGAGAAGTGATCCAACTCCCAATTTCACAGGGGGATCTGAACAGAAACGAATACAAATGCAACTGAGATGAGAAAGTAGAAACTTGCATGTCTAGGAATTTATGATTCAGCATTTCATTTTCTTACTGCTTTACTTACTTAGCATTAGGCTAATAGATGAGTTTTGTGATGCAGGTGTTGAGGATACTGTAGGTGATTTTCCTGAGTGCACAGATGATTAGACATGGTTGGAGGAGTGCATTCATGTTTCGGCCTGGTAAATTGATGAGGCGGTTTAACTGATGTTCGTTGGTGTGAAGGTTTAGTTGACAACGTTTCAGTTTAAGTATGTTGAGTTTTCATGACAGTAGTGGTTTTTAATATTTTGAATACGTTTTGAGATTTTCCTGATAGTAGTATTCTGTTGGGATTTGATGTTGGTACTTACTGGATTCTGAGTAATGCTTGGGTTTGAATTGTTTCTAAATGATTTTCAGTGGAGTAAGTAAATTCCTTTCTGTAGTTAGAGTTGTGTTTGTATAGCAAGGAGTAGTTAAGATGTTGCTCTGTGGTCTATCGGAAGATGTCTTCAGTAAAGTCATCGGATGATGTCTCAGTAAAGTCATCGGTACATGAAGTTTAATCAATCGGATGATGTAGGTTTAATTCTATCGGAAGATGTCTTCAGAAAAGCCATTGGATGATGTAGGTTTAATTCTATTAGCCATTGGATGATGTAGGTTTAATTCTATCGGAAGATGTCTTCAGAAAAGCCATTGGATGATGTAGGTTTAATTCTATCGGAAGATGTCTTCAGAAAAGCCATTGGATGATGTAGGTTTAATTCTATCGGAAGATGTCTTCAGAAAAGCCATTGGATGATGTAGGTTTAATTCTATCGGAAGATGTCTTCAGAAAAGCCATTGGATGATGTAGGTTTAATTCTATCGGAAGATGTCTTCAGAAAAGCCATTGGATGATGTAGGTTTAATTCTATCGGAAGATGTCTTCAGAAAAGCCATTGGATGATGTAGGTTTAATTCTATCGGAAGATGTCTTCAGAAAAGCCATTGGATGATGTAGGTTTAATTCTATCGGAAGATGTCTTCAGAAAAGCCATTGGATGATGTAGGTTTAATTCTATCGGAAGATGTCTTCAGAAAAGCCATTGGATGATGTAGGTTTAATTCTATCGGAAGATGTCTTCAGAAAAGCCATTGGATGATGTAGGTTTAATTCTATCGGAAGATGTCTTCAGAAAAGCCATTGGATGATGTAGGTTTAATTCTATCGGAAGATGTCTTCAGAAAAGCCATTGGATGATGTAGGTTTAATTCTATCGGAAGATGTCTTCAGAAAAGCCATTGGATGATGTAGGTTTAATTCTATCGGAAGATGTCTTCAGAAAAGCCATTGGATGATGTAGGTTTAATTCTATCGGAAGATGTCTTCAGAAAAGCCATTGGATGATGTAGGTTTAATTCTATCGGAAGATGTCTTCAGAAAAGCCATTGGATGATGTAGGTTTAATTCTATCGGAAGATGTCTTCAGAAAAGCCATTGGATGATGTAGGTTTAATTCTATCGGAAGATGTCTTCAGAAAAGCCATTGGATGATGTAGGTTTAATTCTATCGGAAGATGTCTTCAGAAAAGCCATTGGATGATGTAGGTTTAATTCTATCGGAAGATGTCTTCAGAAAAGCCATTGGATGATGTAGGTTTAATTCTATCGGAAGATGTCTTCAGAAAAGCCATTGGATGATGTAGGTTTAATTCTATCGGAAGATGTCTTCAGAAAAGCCATTGGATGATGTAGGTTTAATTCTATCGGAAGATGTCTTCAGAAAAGCCATTGGATGATGTAGGTTTAATTCTATCGGAAGATGTCTTCAGAAAAGCCATTGGATGATGTAGGTTTAATTCTATCGGAAGATGTCTTCAGAAAAGCCATTGGATGATGTAGGTTTAATTCTATCGGAAGATGTCTTCAGAAAAGCCATTGGATGATGTAGGTTTAATTCTATCGGAAGATGTCTTCAGAAAAGCCATTGGATGATGTAGGTTTAATTCTATCGGAAGATGTCTTCAGAAAAGCCATTGGATGATGTAGGTTTAATTCTATCGGAAGATGTCTTCAGAAAAGCCATTGGATGATGTAGGTTTAATTCTATCGGAAGATGTCTTCAGAAAAGCCATTGGATGATGTAGGTTTAATTCTATCGGTAGATGCAGTCCACCGAGAGATGTCATTTGTTTCCAACTCTTCTGGTCCACGTCATCGGCAGAAGCCTTCTATTTGTTGTTTCTGCTTCTTCCGTTGACTCTATCCATCGGCAGATGCGTTTGACTTCTGCGACTTCCCAAGTGTTTTCACAATTTAAACCTCTATTTCTTTTTAGCCGTTTATTTCTTTCATTTCAAACAATGTTCATAGTTTTGTTTAACTCTATTGTTGTTCAAAAGATTTCCGCTGCAAGTTTTAAATGTTTTGAGACTTTAGCTTATGTCAAATGTTGAATGTTGAGCAAAGTTTCTAAAAAAAAAAATAATAATACAGTTGAGATTTCTTAGTCATGTACGAACTTCTGTGTAACGAACCGGTTCAGATAACTCGGGACCTTACAGTATGGTATCAGAGACATTTAGTTAAACCGTTCAAAAGATTACTCATCAGTGTCAATCGTTACATGGGAGTACATCAACAACTGTAAGTGTTTATGTTAACCTTAGTTATTAGATATTTAAGAGTGTAATTAACCCTGTACAGGAATTAAGTACAATGGCCAGACGCTCAGGGAGACCTAGAGTTCCAAGAGAGACGCCTAATGTGAGAAGTGAAGAGGAGCCTAGTGTGATTAGGCAGCTGACAGATTTAGTGCGTCAATAATAATACAGTTGAGATTTCTTAGTCATGTACGAACTTTGTGTAACGAACCGGTTCAGATAAACTCGGGACCTTACAGTATGGTATCAGAGACATTTAGTTAAACCGTTCAAAAGATTACTCATCAGTGTCAATCGTTACATGGGAGTACATCAACAACTGTAAGTGTTTATGTTAACCTTAGTTATTAGATATTTAAGAGTGTAATTAACCCTGTACAGGAATTAAGTACAATGGCCAGACGCTCAGGGAGACCTAGAGTTCCAAGAGAGACGCCTAAGTGCGAAGTGAAGAGGAGCCTAGTGTGATTAGGCAGCTGACAGATTTAGTGCGTCTTAGTGCGTCAGCAACTGATTTAGTGCGCCAACAGTCTGACCAACTAGGAGTACTGCTGAACCGAGAGGTGCAAGGAAGTGCCAACTCGGGTTCTAGCAATGAACATTCTGGAGACAGATTCCGGTGACTAAGACCACCCACGTTTGATGGACAGTCATCTGATCCAGTTATTGCTGATGGATGACTTAGGAAGATTGAAAGCATGTTTAGGTGAGCCAACATTGGAGAAGGAGACAAAGTCACATTGGCAACATTTCACTTGGCTGGCGAAGCTCAACTCTGGTGGGAAACAATAGAGACCACCACTGATATTTTGGCGATGCCTTGGTCATAATTCAAGGACATTTTCTATGAGAAGTATTTTAGCAGCACAGTCTCAACAGCGAAGAAATTAGAGTTTTTAAACTTGAAGCAGACAGGGTCTGTGGCCGAATACAGTTGACAATTTGCTTGTCCAGGTTTGCTGGACATTTTGCTCACAAGGACGAGGATAAAGTGTTTAAATTTGTGCATGAACTGAAGCCAGAAATCTACCGAGGGGTTAAATTCTGTGGTATTAAAGGTTTGACATTCAGTGAGGTTGTGTCCACTGCTCTGGAAGTGGAAGAAGCTGAAGGGAAGTGTGCTAGACCAAAGGAGGTCCCACAAAGGTTCAACCAGCCCCACCAACTAAGAGGAACGAAGAGGCCAAGTGAAGGCCAAAATAGCCAAGGAGCAGGAGGGAAGGTACAGAATGTCAGGAAATTTCCCCAGTGTCCTAAGTGTTTGAAGAACCACCCGGGGGAATGCAGATTGGGCTTTGGGAAGTGTTTCAACTGTGAGGAGGTTGGACACACGTTCAAGGAATGCTCAAAGCCTAGAATCACCAGATGTTACAATTGTAACAAGGTCGGCCACATTAGCAGGGATTGTCCAGTTCCTAAGAGTGGCCCTGCTATGATTAAACCAAGAATATTCTCCATGACGGAGTCGGGTGAGGAACAGCCTGCTGTTGTGTCAAGTACTATATTGATCAACTCTGTGCATGCTTTTACTTTAATAGATTCTGGTGCAACGCATTCATTTATAGCCTCTGCATATGCTGATAAGTTGGATGTACAGTTTACTCATTCCATGCATATGTTTAATGTTACATTACCTTCTGGTGAACGTATGCACTCTAACCAAGTGATGCTTGACAGTGATGTGTTAGTAGGGAACGTAAGTTTACCTGCTGATCTTATTATTATGGATATTATAGGATTTGATGTAATCCTAGGAATGGACTGGTTGTTTAAACATCACGCCACAATTGATTGTAGAACTGGAATAGTTAGCTTTCAACCCCCTGGTAAATTGAAACATACCTTTCAAGCTTCAAAGAAGAGTAAGAAAATGTCTATAATGACTTCTATTAACACTAAACCTTCCCTATGTGTAAAGTACTTGTGCTTCTTAGCTAGTGTTTTAGACACACAACGTATAGGAAAAGTAAATCCTCAAAATGTCTTGATTGTCCAAGACTTCCCTGAAGTATTTTTAAATGACCTTCCTGGTTTACCGCCAGACAGGGAAATTGAATTTATTATAGATGTTTACCCCGGAGCCGAGCCTGTGTCTAAAAACCCATATAGATTAGCTCCAAACGAACTTAAGGAATTAAATAAGCAGTTGGAGGATCTGTTGGAGAAAGGGTTCATACGCCCAAGCTTCTCACCGTGGGGTGCGCCTGTCCTTTTTGTCAAAAAGAAAGATGGATCAATGCGTATGTGCGTTGATTATAGGGAATTGAATAAGTTAACTGTCAAGAATAAGTATCCATTGCCGAGAATTGACGATTTATTTGACCAACTTAATGGTGCAAGAGTTTTCTCTAAGATTGACCTTAGGTCCGGTTATTATCAGTTGAAGGTTAAATCTGAAGATATCCCAAAGACTGCCTTTCGCACAAGGTATGGACATTATGAGTTTTTGGTTATGTCCTTTGGATTGACAAATGCGCCAGCAGCCTTTATGGATCTTATGAATAGGGTGTTTCATGAATACCTAGATAAATTTGTCATAGTGTTCATTGATGATATTATGATCTATTCCTGTACTAAAGATGAGCACGCTAGGCACCTGACCTTGGTGTTGGAAGTGTTAAAACAGCACCAACTTTACGCCAAGTTTTCTAAGTGTGAATTTTGGTTGGACCAAGTTCACTTTTTAGGACATGTTATCTCTGAGGATGAGATATCTGTTGATCCAGCTAAGGTTCAGGCAGATAAGGAATGACCTCAACCAAGGAATGCTACAGATATCAGGAGTTTTCTTGGACTTGCTGGGTATTATAGAAAGTTCATTGAAGGATTTTCGAAGATTGCTACACCTCTTACTAAGTTAACAAGGAAAAACGTGAAGTATATGTGGACTGATGAATGTGAACATAGTTTTCAGACCTTGAAACAGAAACTGACCAATGCCCCAATTTTAACCCTTCCAATTGAAGATGGTAAATTTAGTATTTATTGTGATGCTTCCAAAATTGGTCTTGGTTGTGTGTTAATGCAGAATGGAAAAGTGATAGCTTATGCCTCTAGACAATTGAAAACACATGAGAAGAACTATCCTACACATGACTTAGAATTAGCTGCAGTGGTATTTGCACTTAAGATTTGGTGGCATTACTTGTATGGACAATCTTGTGAGATATTTTCGGATCATAAGAGCCTGAAGTATATTTTCACACAGAAGGAACTAAACATGAGGCAGCGTCGATGGTTGGAATTTGTCAAGGATTATGATTTTGAGATAAAATACCATCCCGACAAAGCAAATGTTGTGGCAGATGCTTTGAGTAGAGTAACAACATCAACCCCATCTATGATTTTTGATATGTCATTAGCCTTAGAGACAGAATTCCAGAGGTTTCATCTAGAAGTAGTATCCAGTGTATCAGCTATACTCTCAGCCATAACCTTAAAGCCCACTATTCTTGAGAAAATAAAGGAAGCTCAGACGAATGATGAAGAGTGTAACAAGTACAAGTTAAGCATGAATTCTATGGACAAATCAGATTTTAACCATTCTGTCGATGGAATCCTTAAGTTTAGAAATAGGTGGTTTGTTCCTACCATTAAGGAACTCCGTGATGAGATTCTTTCTGAAGCACACTCTTCCAGATTCTCTGTTCACCCTGGGAGTACAAAGATGTACAAGGATATTAGACAGCATTATTGGTGGCCAGGTATGAAACGAAGTGTGGCAGAACATGTGGAATCGTGCCTTGTTTGTCAACAGGTTAAAGCTGAGCATCAAAGACCCTCTGGAACATTGCAACCTTTACCAGTTCCTGAGTGGAAATGGGAACAAATAACGATGGACTTTGTTGTAGGACTGCCTAGAACAGCAAAAGTACATGATGCAATTTGGGTGATAGTTGACCGCCTAACCAAATCAGCTCACTTCCTACCGATAAAGGTGACTTACTCGATGGATCAGCTTGCTGAGTTGTATGTGCACGAAGTTGTTAGACTACATGGAGTTCCAAGTTCTATAGTTTCAGACTGAGACTCTAGATTTACATCTAAGTTTTGGAAGAGTTTGCACGAGGCTATGGATACGCAGTTTAGTTTTAGCACAGCTTTTCACTCGCAAACAGATGGACAGTCCGAGAGAACCATTCAAACATTAGAGGATATGCTTTGTGCATGCACATTGGATTTTCAAGGTTCATGGAGTAAGTACCTACCCTTAGTAGAATTCTCTTACAATAACAGTTTTCAGGCAACAATAGGAATGGCACCTTATGAGGCATTGTATGGACGAAAATGCAGATCACCTTTGTACTGGGATGAAGTTGGTGAAACACAGTTGCTTGGTCCTGACATTGTGCAACAAACTGTTGAGAAGGTTGCCCTCATCCGACAGAGAATTTTGGCAGCTCAGAGCCGACAGAAAAACTATGCAGATTGCAGGCGTAGAGAATTGGAATTTGAGGTAGGTGATGAAGTTTTTCTCAAGGTGTCACCATTCAAAGGAGTTGTCAGATTTGGGAAGAGAGGCAAGTTGAACCCCAGATTTATTGGACCGTTCACTATTCTGAAAAGAGTTGGGAGAGCAGCCTATCAGTTGCAGTTACCGGCTTCTATGGAGGGAGTACATAGTGTGTTCCATGTTTCTATGTTGAAGAAATGCATAAGGGATTCATATCAGATTGTGGAACAGCAGAACATCGAAATTCATCCTACTCTTATCTATGAGGAGAAACCAGTAAAGATCTTAGACTATGCAGTTAAAGTATTGCGCAACAAAGAAGTTCCTCTAGTGAAAGTCTTATGGCACAACCAGAACTGTAACGCCCCGAGTTATCTGAACCCGGTTCGCTACCCAAATTACTCGAACGTGGCTAAAAATTTTGAATAATAAACTTTAGAACTTGCAGCGGAAAACTTTTAAAGTAAATAAACTAAGCCGTACTGTGAAAGACATTTTTGAAATAATTGTTGAAAATGTTAAGAAATTATTGGCCAAGGGAAAAATAAAGGATTAAAATATAGGATACTCGGAAAAATTTCGACAGACAAGCACCTCTACCGACGACCGTGTCAACGCAAGAAATAGAACAAGGTCAAGCTCGTCTGCCGACGACTAAGTCAACGGAAGAAGCGGATATAGAAAACCGAAGACTTCTGCCGATGACGTCAGCCGGAAGGAATGAAAACAGAAAGGCATCACTCGGTAGACTTCATCTACCGGTGACGTGTACAAACAACGCAACACCCTCCGCCGATAATGTCAATACAACTCTTTCCGATAGAATTAAAATACACACTACATCTTCCGATCAATTAGACTACATCTGCCGACACGTGCTTCACGCGTGACTCCTTAAGACATCTACCGGTAGACTTTCATCTCCCGATAGACTTACACACCGCATCTACCGACAGACTTTCATCTTCCGATAGACTTACACACCGCATCTACCGACAGACTTTCATCTTCCGATAGACACCAAACCACAACTCAATACCTGCCGGTAGGCATCACCTACCGATAGAAACAGAGCGACATTCCGAATACTCTTAACTATACCTATACGACCCCATCTAAGAAGAGAACCTGTTTGCTCTACTGAAATCGCTTTATAACAAATCAGACCGATGCATCACTCTACATCCATCAAATAATAAATTTCAAATTTCCAATAAAATACCAACATCAGAAAGTAAAACTCAATTTGTCCGAAACACTGAAATCACTACTGTTATGAAAACTCAATCCATCTAAAACGAAGCATTAACAAATAAACCTTCACTCCAACAGACATCAGTTAAACTGCCCCATCAGCTGCCAGATTGTTACAAAGGCGCACCCCCCCCAACCAGTCTAGTTCTCGGCAGATTCAGTAAACACACCTGCTAAATCTTCTTCACCTACATCACAAAACTCATCTATTAGCCTAAGGCTAAGCAAGTAAAGCAAAAATGTATGAAAAGCTGAAAACACAATATCTTAATATGCAGTTTCTACTTCTCTCATCTCTGTTACATATTCATCGTTATAATCGGATTCCTCTCTAAATTGGGAGTTGAATCACTTCTCCCAAAGTATGAACATCCCTGTCTCATTAGGAGTTGGATTAATTCTCCTAACAGTGAATATATATATACTGATCAATGTTTAGATCCACTTCGAAATTGGGAGTTGGATCAGTTTTCCCAAAGTATGATCCCTGGCTCATTAAGGGTTGGATTAGTTCCCTTAACAGAAAATGTTTCGCATAAATCACTTCAGAATGTTCACTTCCTCACTATATCAAAACATGTAAACTCATTTTCGTATACTTTCAAATATATGATGCATGAAACAGGAAAATATTCAAACACACAAAATCCTAATGTTCTGTGATGTAGGCCCGAAGGCACAAGCAAACTTTACTTACCTGGATTCCTAGCAAATGCTCGGTTAAGAGCTACTTCGGGGGTTTGTTCACCTATATTCATAAACAGAATGTTAAACCTTAATCTAAGCTATTCAGAAATCTAAGGAGTTAGTTTGGGAACACTACTCATAGAGCATTCCCGAATAAACTCCAAACCCGAACCGCTATTTCTCTCAACTTTTCCAAAATACTCACATTGTCCTAATTCGGTTATCTATTCATCATTACACGAAGAAAACTAAAGAACTTACCTAAGTTGAAGGATATCGGGAAGGGAAATCGTCTGGAGAGCTCTACTGGGTTGAGCAGAAAAATCGAGAGTGAAATGAGCATTGACGGCTATACCTCATTTACTCTTTCCTTAAATACGTTATCCACAATATAAATTGACAATTACCCTTATGCCCTCACTTAGTTACTCATTAACCTAATTGCTATTTCTCCCTATTTCATTCTATAAAATTCACACTTAGAAGATTAATTGGTTATATTAATTCTAATAAACCGGGTGTTACAAGAACATAGAGGAGACAACCTGGGAGCGCCAGCAAGACATGATGGACCAACATCCAGAATTATTCAGGTACTGAATTTTTAGGACAAAATTCTTTTAAGGAGGGTAGATTGTAACACCCGGTTTCTATTAACCGATTTACCTTTTTCCAATTATAGAAAATGTTGTAAAATTGAATTTTGGGTGAATTAGTGATTAGGTTAATAGGTGAATGAGTAAGGACAAAATGGTAAATTGAAATTTATTGTGGATAACGTATTTAAGGAAGGGTTTAATGAGGTTTAGCCGTCACTGTTCCTTTATTTTTTCTTCTCGGTATTCAGCTCAAGCTCAACAGAGCTCAAGGCGATTTTCCCCATCCGATCTCCATTTCCTCAAACTAGGTAAGTTTTCCCTTCGTTTTCTCAAGATTTAGTGGCTAGATAGTAAATACAGTGCAATGTGTGTATTTTTAGAATGCTGTGAGTAAGTTGAGTTCGGGTTAGTGTTGAATCAGGAGTGTAAGATGATCCGAACTTCTAAACTAGCTCCTTAGGTTTGTGAATGGTGTAGGATGAGGATTAGTGAAGATCTGAATGGTATTTTTGTTTATGACATTAGGTGAACAGGGCTTCAAGAGTAGTTGGAACCGAGCGACTTCTAGGAGACCAGGTAAGTGAAGTTTGCTTGTGCCTTCGGGCCTACATCACAAAACACTAGGATTATGTTTATTTGAAAGTGTCTGTGTATTATGCATCATGTGTTTAAAAAATATACGAAAATGAATTTGAATGCATGTTGGCATGGTAAGGAATGAACATAT
The DNA here is from genome assembly GCA_022432975.1 of Begonia masoniana. Taxonomy (NCBI): domain Eukaryota; kingdom Viridiplantae; phylum Streptophyta; class Magnoliopsida; order Cucurbitales; family Begoniaceae; genus Begonia; species Begonia masoniana. Next base: position 22,260,418 of record CM039515.1, read on the forward strand.
TGAAACAGCTATGTGAATAGATACACTGTTAAGGGAAATAATCCACCCCTTAATGAGATAGTGGATGCTTATACTTTGGGAAAATTGATCCAATTCCCTATTTCACAGGGGGATCTGAACAGTTATGTGCATTATATTTACTGTTAAGGGAATTAATCCAACCCTTAATGAGTAAGTGGATACTTGTACTTTAGGAGAAGTGATCCAACTCCCAATTTCACAGGGGGATCTGAACAGAAACGAATGCAAATGCAACTGAGATGAGAAAGTAGAAACTTGCATGTCTAGGAATTTATGATTCAGCATTTCATTTTCTTACTGCTTTACTTACTTAGCATTAGGCTAATAGATGAGTTTTGTTATGTAGGTGTTGAGGATACTGCAGGTGATTTTCCTGAGTGCACAGATGATTAGACATGGTTGGAGGAGTGCATTCATGTTTCGGCCTGGTAAATTGATGAGGCGGTTTAACTGATGTTCGTTGGTGTGAAGGTTTAGTTGACAACATTTCAGTTTAAGTATGTTGAGTTTTCATGACAGTAGTGGTTTTTAATATTTTGAATACGTTTTGAGATTTTCCTGATAGTAGTATTCTGTTGGGATTTGATGTTGGTACTTACTGGATTCTGAGTAATGCTTGGGTTTGAATTGTTTCTAAATGATTTTCAGTAGAGTAAGTAAATTCCTTTCTGTAGTTAGAGTTGTGTTTGTATAGCAAGGAGTAGTTAAGATGTTGCTCTGTGGTCTATCGGAAGATGTCTTCAGTAAAGTCATCGGATGATGTCTCAGTAAAGTCATCGGTACATGAGGTTTAATCAATCGGATGATGTAGGTTTAATTCTATCGGAAGATGTCTTCAGAAAAGCCATCGGATAATGTAGGTTTAATTCTATCGGAAGATGTAGATTTTGCACTACCGGTATGAGTGGGTATTATGCTTTGTCGTTTAGTGATCAGTATATATAGTCTATTTTATCGGAAGAAGGGAATGAGAGATTTTTGTCGTTTTGCCGTCGGTAGATACGAGTCGCAAAACTTGTCGTTTTGCGATCAGTTTATGTTGGATAATTGATTTATCCGGCTGACGTCAACGGTAGATGCAGTCCACCGAGAGATGTCTTTTGTTTCCAACTCTTCTGGTCCACGTCATCGGCAGAAGCCTTCTATTTGTTGTTTCTGCTTCTTCCGTTGACTCTATCCATCGGCAGATGCGTTTGACTTCTGCGACTTCCCAAGTGTTTTCACAATTTAAACCTCTATTTCTTTTTAGCCGTTTATTTCTTTCATTTCAAACAATGTTCATAGTTTTGTTTAACTCTATTGTTCTCCAAAAGATTTCCGCTGCAAGTTTTAAATGTTTTGAGACTTTAGCTTTTGTCAAATGTTGAGCAAAGTTTCTAAAAAAATAATAATAATACAGTTGAGATTTCTTAGTCATGTACAAACTTCTGTGTAACGAACCGGTTCAGATAACTTGGGGCCTTACATGAGGTGAGGTCAATTAACTTATAGAGAGGACACTCCCAAGATTTTTTTTGGTTTTATGTTTGGTTTTTTGAGTTCACTCTCGTGGCAGATAATTACCTGTGTTCAACATTGATAATGTGTCGCAAGTATTTTATGAAAAGATACAAACTAATATAAGGACTTTTAAAATAATTATGCGACTAACAAAAATCATTTTTATCATATTTATTTAAGTAATTATCAAAATAAACTCTAAAGTACGATGATACTTTGATTAGGCAACAACAGACGCCTTGCCATTAACATCCATTATATTTTTGGTTAAATCTCTCTCTAAAACTCACTTCCCTCTTGCGTGGTGGTCCCTGTTTCCTCAGCTTCACCCGTGACCATTATTCTCACTACCTTTTCAATCCCCCTTTGTAAAATCTCTTCGTCTTTCTTCACCATTTAGTACCTGATCGAGTTTGCTTCGCGTACAGTTCCTGAACCTCTATCTCTTGCCAGACTTAAAAACGTGGGCGGTTCTGGAATATCTCGTTATTTTGTCTTTAGTGTCTTTGCCTGAGACCCACGACATTATAATTGAGAACATTCCTAGGTGAAGCGCAGGCGTTTGAGGTATGGTTTCGTAGCTGGACCCTTCAGGATTAGGGGTGATCGTGGTCCGATTCGGTCCGATTTTTGACAAATTTAAGATTGGACCACTAAATTTGATTTTTAATTTTTTGCACTGTAACACCCAGAAAGTTCGTTTTAAAGATTTCGAGCAAATAAGTTTAGAGTTTAATACTTGGAGCAATTATAGAACGATAATTCGTAGGAATAATGAATTAAGTCCAAATGGCCAACGAGAAGTATCGTTAGGACCCTAAGGATAAATAGAATTATTGGGAGGAATAAGGGAATTTTGGAGAAATTAAACCGATGGATGAAATAATGATTTAAGTTAAAGAAATAGGCTAAGGGCATTTAGGTAAATTTGTTTTAAAAGTCAAAAATTTAATAAAAGGCAAAAAGCCTTCTCTCTCTTTCTCACTTTCTCCTCCACGCACGAAAACCCCTCTCCTTAGGCTATTTTCTCTTCTCCCCATCGCCGATCCTCAACCTTGGCCATTCTCCTCCATTTTGGCGATTCCCTCCCTCAAGTTTCTTCCCCAACTCGACTCTTAGGGTAAGCTCTACGTTTTGGTCAAGTGATTTGTTGGTTTTAGGGTTTGTTTTGAGTTAGGGTTTGTGAAGAAATTAGGGGTTTTGTTAGAAATTGTTAGGGTTGTTTAATTATTACTCATTGATGATATATTAATGATTGTTGAAGTTGTTAGAGAAGATTAATGGTGTTGGTGGTTGTTTTAATGTGAAGACTTGGTTATTGGAAATGTAGTTGAAGGACATTAATGGAGTTTTGAAGTTTTGAGCACTAAGTGTTCGATGAAATGCCCGAAAGAAAAGGGATTAAAGTTTTAGAAGGATTTGTCCTAGCTAGAGAAGTCGATTGTTTATATTCGATGTTTGAAAATCGATATTAATGATGTGATGTTAAATGCTCTAGGTAACCCAAGCTCAAAGGACGGTGCCCGGCATATTTAGGACGCCAGGTAAGTGAGTGTTAGGTTTCCGGCCACTAAGGCCCTACGTCGTAACGATGTCGATTATGTTTATTGTGACGAGGTTAGATGGTTACATGGGTTGATGGTAAGAAGGGTAGTTAAGTAGTGCCTTAGCAAAGTTTAGTGGTTGTTCGATAGATGTTTCTATGTATGTCTCCTCACGCATCATGTTTTCTTAAAGTGCATACGAACTGTTTATGAGCATATTTTATGAAAAGTTAAATGAAAGAACGATCAGTTGAATGTTGTATGATTCGCACGTGTATGTTTCTCACGGGACTAAATGAATGGTTCTCACGGGACTAAATGAATGTTTCTCACGGGACTAAATGAATGTTTCTCACGGGACCAAATGAATGTTTCTCACGGGACTAAATGAATGTTTCTCACGGGACTAAATGAATGTTTCTCACGGGACTAAATGAATGTTTCTCACGGGACTAAATGAATGTTTCTCACGGGACTAAATGAATGTTTCTCACGGGACTAAATGAATGTTTCTCACGGGACTAAATGAATGTTTCTCACGGGACTAAATGAATGTTTCTCACGGGACTAAATGAATGTTTCTCACGGGACTAAATGAATGTTTCTCACGGGACTAAATGAATGTTTCTCACGGGACTAAATGAATGTTTCTCACGGGACTAAATGAATGTTTCTCACGGGACTAAATGAATGTTTCTCACGGGACTAAATGAATGTTTCTCACGGGACTAAATGAATGTTTCTCACGGGACTAAATGAATGTTTCTCACGGGACTAAATGAATGTTTCTCACGGGACTAAATGAATGTTTCTCACGGGACTAAATGAATGTTTCTCACGGGACTAAATGAATGTTTCTCACGGGACTAAATGAATGTTTCTCACGGGACTAAATGAATGTTTCTCACGGGACTAAATGAATGTTTCTCACGGGACTAAATGAATGTTTCTCACGGGACTAAATGAATGTTTCTCACGGGACTAAATGAATGTTTCTCACGGGACTAAATGAATGTTTCTCACGGGACTAAATGAATGTTTCTCACGGGACTAAATGAATGTTTCTCACGGGACTAAATGAATGTTTCTCACGGGACTAAATGAATGTTTCTCACGGGACTAAATGAATGTTTCTCACGGGACTAAATGAATGTTTCTCACGGGACTAAATGAATGTTTCTCACGGGACTAAATGAATGTTTCTCACGGGACTAAATGAATGTTTCTCACGGGACTAAATGAATGTTTCTCACGGGACTAAATGAATGTTTCTCACGGGACTAAATGAATGTTTCTCACGGGACTAAATGAATGTTTCTCACGGGACTAAATGAATGTTTCTCACGGGACTAAATGAATGTTTCTCACGGGACTAAATGAATGTTTCTCACGGGACTAAATGAATGTTTCTCACGGGACTAAATGAATGTTTCTCACGGGACTAAATGAATGTTTCTCACGGGACTAAATGAATGTTTCTCACGGGACTAAATGAATGTTTCTCACGGGACTAAATGAATGTTTCTCACGGGACTAAATGAATGTTTCTCACGGGACTAAATGAATGTTTCTCACGGGACTAAATGAATGTTTCTCACGGGACTAAATGAATGTTTCTCACGGGACTAAATGAATGTTTCTCACGGGACTAAATGAATGTTTCTCACGGGACTAAATGAATGTTTCTCACGGGACTAAATGAATGTTTCTCACGGGACTAAATGAATGTTTCTCACGGGACTAAATGAATGTTTCTCACGGGACTAAATGAATGTTTCTCACGGGACTAAATGAATGTTTCTCACGGGACTAAATGAATGTTTCTCACGGGACTAAATGAATGTTTCTCACGGGACTAAATGAATGTTTCTCACGGGACTAAATGAATGTTTCTCACGGGACTAAATGAATGTTTCTCACGGGACTAAATGAATGTTTCTCACGGGACTAAATGAATGTTTCTCACGGGACTAAATGAATGTTTCTCACGGGACTAAATGAATGTTTCTCACGGGACTAAATGAATGTTTCTCACGGGACTAAATGAATGTTTCTCACGGGACTAAATGAATGTTTCTCACGGGACTAAATGAATGTTTCTCACGGGACTAAATGAATGTTTCTCACGGGACTAAATGAATGTTTCTCACGGGACTAAATGAATGTTTCTCACGGGACTAAATGAATGTTTCTCACGGGACTAAATGAATGTTTCTCACGGGACTAAATGAATGTTTCTCACGGGACTAAATGAATGTTTCTCACGGGACTAAATGAATGTTTCTCACGGGACTAAATGAATGTTTCTCACGGGACTAAATGAATGTTTCTCACGGGACTAAATGAATGTTTCTCACGGGACTAAATGAATGTTTCTCACGGGACTAAATGAATGTTTCTCACGGGACTAAATGAATGTTTCTCACGGGACTAAATGAATGTTTCTCACGGGACTAAATGAATGTTTCTCACGGGACTAAATGAATGTTTCTCACGGGACTAAATGAATGTTTCTCACGGGACTAAATGAATGTTTCTCACGGGACTAAATGAATGTTTCTCACGGGACTAAATGAATGTTTCTCACGGGACTAAATGAATGTTTCTCACGGGACTAAATGAATGTTTCTCACGGGACTAAATGAATGTTTCTCACGGGACTAAATGAATGTTTCTCACGGGACTAAATGAATGTTTCTCACGGGACTAAATGAATGTTTCTCACGGGACTAAATGAATGTTTCTCACGGGACTAAATGAATGTTTCTCACGGGACTAAATGAATGTTTCTCACGGGACTAAATGAATGTTTCTCACGGGACTAAATGAATGTTTCTCACGGGACTAAATGAATGTTTCTCACGGGACTAAATGAATGTTTCTCACGGGACTAAATGAATGTTTCTCACGGGACTAAATGAATGTTTCTCACGGGACTAAATGAATGTTTCTCACGGGACTAAATGAATGTTTCTCACGGGACTAAATGAATGTTTCTCACGGGACTAAATGAATGTTTCTCACGGGACTAAATGAATGTTTCTCACGGGACTAAATGAATGTTTCTCACGGGACTAAATGAATGTTTCTCACGGGACTAAATGAATGTTTCTCACGGGACTAAATGAATGTTTCTCACGGGACTAAATGAATGTTTCTCACGGGACTAAATGAATGTTTCTCACGGGACTAAATGAATGTTTCTCACGGGACTAAATGAATGTTTCTCACGGGACTAAATGAATGTTTCTCACGGGACTAAATGAATGTTTCTCACGGGACTAAATGAATGTTTCTCACGGGACTAAATGAATGTTTCTCACGGGACTAAATGAATGTTTCTCACGGGACTAAATGAATGTTTCTCACGGGACTAAATGAATGTTTCTCACGGGACTAAATGAATGTTTCTCACGGGACTAAATGAATGTTTCTCACGGGACTAAATGAATGTTTCTCACGGGACTAAATGAATGTTTCTCACGGGACTAAATGAATGTTTCTCACGGGACTAAATGAATGTTTCTCACGGGACTAAATGAATGTTTCTCACGGGACTAAATGAATGTTTCTCACGGGACTAAATGAATGTTTCTCACGGGACTAAATGAATGTTTCTCACGGGACTAAATGAATGTTTCTCACGGGACTAAATGAATGTTTCTCACGGGACTAAATGAATGTTTCTCACGGGACTAAATGAATGTTTCTCACGGGACTAAATGAATGTTTCTCACGGGACTAAATGAATGTTTCTCACGGGACTAAATGAGTGAAATTTCAAACCAAAGGGTTTGAAAAGTCAAACCTATGAACCCAATGAAATGCAAAGGAATTTATATGCATTAAATTGAATGGAAAGTGATGAATTTTGAAGTGGCTTTCACGTTGGCTTTTGAAGGAAGAAAAAGGTGTGGTGTGGTAGATTTGTAATTTTAAACGTTAAATGGAGGAAAATTAAAAGTAAATGAAAGTTATGGTTAAAGTTAGGTTTTCATTTCTTTTTCTTCATCTTCACGAGCTTCTCTCCTTCTCTCCATAGCCATCGATCCCCTTCCTCCTTTCTTCCTCTATTGACGACTTTTCAGGTAATTTCTCTTGGGTTTTGGGTTGTGTACATTTAGATGGGTTTTAGAAGTGTTTTTATGTATTTTGGTTGAGTTGGTGAAATTAGGAAACCCTAGGTAAGGGATTCCGAAAAATTGAGTTTAGATGTTAGATTTCTTTCCTATTTGGTAGTTTAGTTGTTGAATGGAGTGATTTAGATTGTTAGAGGGGTTAGATGGAAGATTGAAAGAGTGTTACACAAAAACGGTTTAAGAGCACTTTAGGGCCGATTCTGTCTTTGGGAATTTCGGGCTGGCCAAAGTATTTGTTTGGTTAATTTGAGTGATGCAATGGATAGTAGACGTGTAGAGGTTTCCGAGTTGGGGTGGCACGTCGAAATCCGTTGAAGAACGAGAAAGTTATGACCGTTTGAAGTTGGACGGTCAATTTTGGTGTCAAAATCGGGGTTGGAGTTAAGTTGTGGGTTTAGGTTAAATGTGTGATTAGTTTAGTTAGCAAAAATCGTTATAATTTACTTAGTTTGTTATTAAGTGAATTTTTGTTATTTGTTAGGTGATCGAACGTGTGATTTAGTTGGACGAAGTGAACGTATCGAGCAACCAGGTAAGTAGTGGGTGCTTTCTTTCGCCTTCGGGCCTACACCACAGGACGGTAGGGCTATTAGTTATTGTTTCGCTCCATATTGCATTGTGTTATTGCTTTGCATTGAGTTTAGTCGAGTTGTGGTGTGTGTGTGAATGTTAAGGCACTTCGGTGCGGGCAAATAAGGCACTTCGGTGTGGGCAAATAAGGCACTTCGGTGCGGGAAAATAAGGCACTTCGGTGCGGGTAAATAAGGCACTTCGGTGCGGGCAACTAAGGCACTTCGGTGCGGGCAACTAAGGCACTTCGGTGCGAGCAATTAAGGAACTTCGGTGCGGGCAAATAAGGAACTTCGGTGCGGGCAACTAAGGCACTTCGGTGCGGGCAACTAAGGCACTTCGGTGCGGGCAACTAAGGCACTTCAGTGCAGGCAACTAAGACACTTCGGTGCGGGCAATTTGTGTGTGAAATTGTTTGTTGGTTGATGCTTGTGTTTGGTGCGATTGTAGTGTGCATTGTGCATGTTTACATTCGTCGTTCATTACTTGCTAAGCGTAAAGCTTACGTATGTGTGTGTTCTGTGGTGTAGGTGACGGAGCGTTCTCAGGTGAGCTCGAGAGTGATGATCATGATTAGGAGGCAGTCGGAGATCCATGGAGCTCGCCGGTGCAGGTCATTTGTCGGGGCGCTTCGACCTAGTTCTCGGCAGGGGTTTGTGGTAGTGCATGTTTTGAAAACTTTGAGTTATTAGGAGTGGATTTGGAAATGTTTGGGTGTTGCTAGATTGGTCATGTTTTGAGTATTTTGAGTTGAAGTGTATAGTTATTTTGGTGTGTGATAATTGTGGTGAAATGTGCATGTTGTGGCCGGGATTGGATCTCAGAGTCATTTGGTTAAATTTTGTTTGATGTGTGTAGTTGGATTGATCTGGTCATTTGGTAGGTTAAATCGTGTTTGAAAGGTATTGTCTTTTCAGGTTTTTGGATTTCAAAAATTTAGCCGTGATATTGTCGATTTTTGGTTTTCAAACCCATAATGTCGGGTTGAGTTCTCTATTTGTTTTTGTTAATTGTTTTAAGTCGGTTTTTCAAGAAATTTATGGAACATGAACTTATGGGTGTCGGAATGACGTGGTTAAAGTTTCGTGATTTTTGGAGGTGTCGGGATTGTAGAAAAGTGTATAAAAGCGGGAAAAGGTCAAAATGGGTATTTTTGAGTGTTTTTGGTTGTGAAAAACCCGAGCCGGCCCGATTGGTCGGGCCCGGGGCACGATCGGTCGCGGTCGGGATGTTTTTGAGTGAAGAAAACCCGAGAAGGCCCGATCGATCAGGCTTTGGGCCGCGATCGGTCGCAGTGGCCAGGTTGGGGCGCGCAGGCGCGCCCCAGCGCGCGCGCTGGCGTGCTGTCTGAGCGCGCGCGGCGCCCAGCGGCCCTTTGAGGCAAATTTTTGTTTTTTTTTGTTTTTTTTCCGACTCCTACAATATTTTGACCCAATATTTTTCCGACATATTTTAAACATATTTTGGCACGTTTTCCAACAAAAATCGAGGGTTCGAAAAAAAAAAAACCGAAAACTGAGTCGAAAAATTTACGAAAATTGTTTTAAACGTCGTTTAAACACGGGATTTGTTTGCAACGTAACGCTTCGGGCCCGGGGCGGGTTCGGGGCGTTACAGTGTCGGTTTTGAGTGTTTGAGTAAGTGTATGAGGAGAGTATTTTATGGAGATAGGTATGATTTTGGGTGAGTTTGTAGTGAGAAAAGTGATGAGATAGGTGTTGTGGGTTTTTGGTATTTAAGAGAGGAGTACAGGGGCGAAGGATGAAGAAAAAGGAAAGAAGAAGAGGAAGAGGAAGAGCTGGACTCTCTGGAGTCCAGAGAGTCTGGCGATTGCTCGCCTCCCAGAGGCGAGCAATCGCCTCTTCCTCTGGCAATCGCTGGAGAAGCGATTGCCAAGAGGAAATCGCCATATGGCGATTGCTCCAGCGAGAAATCGCCTAGGGCGATCACTCGCCAGTTTTCTGGCGAGTGATCGCCACCTCCTCGGCCCATAAAAAAAAAAGTTTTATTTAATTGATTTCTTTTATTAATTAATTGTTTTAAATTGTTTAAGTTTATTGATTTAGTAATTGTTTAAATGATTTACTAAACGAACTCCGATTTAGATTCCGATTTCGACTTTAATTTAGATTTCCGCTTAAGTACAGTTAAAGTAAAAGTTAAAAAAAAAAAAAAAATTTATTTCAATATACGGGTAAGGTTGTGATAGTTATGGTATCAGAGAGATAGAGTTTTAAAATCGATTTTGTGATGTGCCTACCAAAACACACCGCCATACAGGAACTCTCCATCGACAGTAAGTGTTTAAGTTTAAGTATGATTCCTAGATGTTTATTGTTTTATGTTGTCTAATATGTTTAGGAACGAGAAAATGCCGAGAGCACCTAGACCACCTCCCGAAAACCCTATGGACAGGTTCATGAACATATTGCAACAATAGTCAGATCAGATCGGGCTTTTGCTAAATCGAGAGGGAAATGGAAATGGACAAGGAAGTAATTCACAGGATCAAGGTGTAGCGGGGTTCAGACGGCTTAGGCCCCCTACCTTCGATGGTCAGTCTCCGGATCCCACAAGTGCTGAACAGTGGATTCGAAAGATAGAGAGTATGTTTGCCTATGCAAAAGTGGAGGAGGCCGACAAAGTGACGTGTGCATCGTTTAATCTAGAGAAAGATGCGATGTTTTGGTGGGATACAATTAAAGCGACTACCGATGTGGGAGTTATGAGGTGGGAAAGGTTCAAAACTGTGTTCTACAACAAGTATTTCAGTCGCACTCTTCGAGCTAGTAAAAAGGTTGAGTTCACACAGCTACGCCAAACAGGATCGGTGGCAGAATATGTACGGAGGTTCAATTCGCTATCTCGTTATGTTGGGTATATGATTTATGAGGAGGAAGACAAAATTCACCAGTTCGTTCAAGGTTTGAAACTGGAAATTCAGAAGCGTGTGATGACTGTGGATGATGAGGATGTGCCCTACCATAAGATAGTGGAAAGAGCCCTCGGACTTGATGACATAGAGATGAGGCTTCAGCGACAGAGAGAAGCGTCTAGAAAGTTTGTTAGAGATGGACGACCGCAACAACAAAATCAGGGATGGCAGCCACAAGCACAACGTGGTGTCAAACGAGCCAATGAGATGCCGAGATTACAAGATAAAGGGAAACGTTCGCAAGGGGCGTCGCAAGCTCCTACATGCCCTGTTTGCTCAAAGAACCATTACGGGGAATGCAAACTTCGTAGTGGACGATGTTTTCGGTGTGATAAAGTGGGCCACAAGGCCGCTGATTGTCTGGAGCCGCGTGTACAGCCACCGGGCGGTCCCTCCCAGATCTTTTCCTTGATTGAGGCCGAGGAAGCGGCTCAGCCTTCGGTTGTTACAGGTACTATTCTGGTTTGTGGAAACACGGCTCATGTTCTAATTGATACTGGGGCAACCCATTCCTTTATAGCACAGAATTATGCAGTTAAGTGGAGTTTAGATGTCGTCCAAGCTGATCATAGTTATAGTGTTATGTTGCCTTCCGGAGAGTATCTTCACTCTGATCGAGCGATTGAGGGTGAAGTTATATCGGTTGGTGGTAGGCAGTTGTATGCAAACCTGATTGTCATACGTATGAAGGGGTATGATGTAATTTTGGGCATGGATTGGTTGTTCAGGCACTACGCCACAATCAATTGCAGGTCGGGAGTAGTAGGTTTTAAGCCTCCAGGCGGTGAAGGTTATGATTTTACAGCGACCCTCCGATCTAGTGATATGCCTCTTGTAATGTCAATGAGTGCCCGATATTCCACAAAACCTCAATGTTTCAATTTCGTGGCAAGTATTGTGGATGTAAGGAAGCGGGAAGAACTAAGGTTGAATAACATGGCAGTGGAAGAAAATATTACTGAAGTATTCCTCGACGAGTTACCCAGCTTGCTTGTAAGTGCTTTGAACTCGGTGAAGCATGGATGCTTTGGGTTTATAGCGAACATTGAGGAAGCAAGCATGCAAGAGAAGTTGAAGTTGTGTGACATTCCAGTTGTTAAAGACTTTGCGGAGGTATTCCTGGATGAGTTGCCTGGCTTGCCTCCGGATCGAGAAATGGAGTTCACAATAGAGATTATTCCTGGTTCGGCGCCAGTGTCCAAGAATCCTTACAGGATGGCGCCAGTTGAACTGAGGGAGTTGCAAGTCCAGTTGAAAGAGCTAATAGACAAGGGCTTTGTCCGACCGAGCGTTTCTCCTTGGGGCGCTCCGGTGTTGTTTGTGAAAAAGAAGGATGGCTCTTTGCGAATGTGCGTAGACTACCGTGAGTTGAATAAACTGACCATAAAGAACAAGTACCCATTACCGAGGATAGATGATCTGTTTGACCAGTTGCAAGGGGCCACGGTGTTCTCTAAAATTGATTTACGGTCTGGGTACTATCAGTTAAAGATTAGAGCCGAGGATGTACCAAAGACTGCTTTCAGAACGCGCTACGGGCACTATGAATTTATGGTTATGTCGTTCGGCTTGACCAATGCTCCAGCAGCGTTTATGGACCTCATGAACAGAGTATTCCGAGAATTCTTGGATAAGTTCGTGATAGTATTCATAGATGATATCTTAGTATATTCCCGAAACGACGAAGAGCATGCGGAGCACTTAAGGACCGTTATGACTACTTTGAAGCGACACCAGTTGTATGCTAAGCTCTCTAAGTGCGAATTCTGGTTGAGTCAAGTGAACTTCTTAGGCCACGTGATTTCGAAAGAAGGCGTTTCGGTGGATCCGGCCAAAATTCAAGTGGTAAAGGATTGGCCTCGACCGAGAAATGCAAGCGATGTACGGAGTTTCGTGGGCCTAGCAGGGTATTATCGGAAATTTATCCAAGGGTTTTCGGTAATTGCTAAGCCTTTGACGAACTTGACAAAGAAAGAAGTGAAGTATGAGTGGACTAAGGCGTGCGAAGAGAGCTTTCAGACCTTGAAGCGGAAGTTGACCACAACGCCTTTATTGACTCTCCCAGTGGAAAACGGGGTGTATTGTATTTATTGTGACGCGTCCAAAGTCGGATTGGGATGCGTATTGATGCAGGAAGGAAAGGTCATTGCCTATGCTTCGAGGCAATTGAAAAGCTATGAAGAAAACTACCCAACGCATGATTTAGAACTGGCAGCGGTGGTATTCGCGTTAAAGATATGGAGACACTACCTTTACGGACAGAAATGTGAAGTGTTTTCAGACCACAAAAGTTTAAAATACCTGTTTACACAGAAGGATTTGAATATGAGACAGAAGAGATGGTTAGAATTTGTGAAAGACTACGACTTTGAAATCAAGTACCACCCCGGGAAAGCAAATACAGTGGCAGATGCTCTGAGCAGGATGCCTAGAACAGAGGAGTCAGTTGCTTTTAGTATGTCAGCTTCATTAATAAAGGAGATGCAAGGGTTTGAACTCGAGGTAGTTTCAGAAATTTCGGCCCTACTTGCCGACTTAACTATACGGCCTACTTTGTTGGACAAGATAAAAGAAGCTCAACAACTTGATACAGAAGAAAAGATGGCTATTGAAGCAAAGTTGTCGGTTGTACCTTCAGATTTCAGTTACTCAATGGATGGCCTTCTGAGATTTCGAGACTGCATGTACGTTCCAAAGGATGAAGGGTTGAGGAAGCTAGTTATGTCAGAGGCGCATTCATCGATGTCCTCAGTGCATCCAGGTAACACCAAAATGTACCGAGACCTGAAAGTGCACTATTGGTGGCCGAATATGAAGCGTGATGTGGCCAATTATGTACAGTCTTGACTAGTGTGCCAACAAGTTAAAGCAGAGCACCAAAGACCAGGTGGGATGTTGCAACCACTACCGATTCCCGAGTGGAAGTGGGATCAAATTGCGATGGATTTCGTGGTTGGATTACCAAGGACAGTAAAGGGGCACGACAGTATATGGGTCGTTGTTGATAGATTGACAAAAGCGGCTCATTTCTTGCCTGTAAAAATGACTTACACGATGAATCAGTCTGCAGAACTCTATATCCAGGAGGTTATTAGATTGCACGGGGTCCCTATGTCGATTGTTTCGGATCGGGATCCCAGATTTACTTCGAGATTTTGGAGAAGTTTACAAAGCGCCATGGGTACCAAGTTGACTTTTAGCACGGCATTCCACCCACAGACCGATGGACAATCTGAGAGAACGATTCAGATACTCGAAGATATGTTGAGGGCATGCGTGTTAGAGTTTCAGTCGTCATGGAGCCGATATCTACCTTTGATTGAATTTGCGTATAATAACAGTTATCAGTCCACGATCGGTATGGCTCCATACGAAGCGCTTTATGGCAGAAAATGTAGGTCGCCGCTGTATTGGGATGAAGTGGGCGAAGCTAGATTGATCGGCCCTGAGATTTTACAACAATTGTCTGAGAAGGTTGCTTTAATTAGACAAAGAATGGAGACCGCACAGAGTCGCCAAAAGAGCTACGCTGATCGAAGAAGACGAGATTTGGAGTTTGCGATTGGTGACGAAGTGTTTTTAAAGGTTTCGCCATTCAAGGGCGTGGTTCGATTTGGTAAAAGAGGGAAGTTAAACCCACGGTTCGTTGGACCGTTTCAGATAACAGAAAGGATTGGAGCTACGGCATATAGGCTTCAATTGCCGTTGTCTATGGAGGGCGTACATGATGTGTTCCACGTGTCGATGTTGAGGAAGTGCATACGGGACCCTACGCACGTGGTAGAACCAGTGAATCTTGAGATACAGCCAACATTAACCTATGAAGAGAGGCCGATACAGATTTTGGAATCGTCAGTTAAAGTCCTGCGTAATAAGTCAATCCCTCTTGTCAAAGTATTATGGAGAAATCAAAACGTAGAGGAAGCAACGTGGGAACGACAACAGGACATGATGGACAGATATCCAGATTTATTCAGGTACGAAATTTTGGGGACAAAATTTTAAATAAGGAGGGTAGGATGTAACACCCAGAAAGTTCGTTTTAAAGATTTCGAGCAAATAAGTTTAGAGTTTAATACTTGGAGCAATTATAGAACGATAATTCGTAGGAATAATGAATTAAGTCCAAATGGCCAACGAGAAGTATCGTTAGGACCCTAAGGATAAATAGAATTATTGGGAGGAATAAGGGAATTTTGGAGAAATTAAACCGATGGATGAAATAATGATTTAAGTTAAAGAAATAGGCTAAGGGCATTTAGGTAAATTTGTTTTAAAAGTCAAAAATTTAATAAAAGGCAAAAAGCCTTCTCTCTCTTTCTCACTTTCTCCTCCACGCACGAAAACCCCTCTCCTTAGGCTATTTTC
Source organism: Begonia masoniana (assembly GCA_022432975.1). NCBI lineage: Eukaryota > Viridiplantae > Streptophyta > Magnoliopsida > Cucurbitales > Begoniaceae > Begonia > Begonia masoniana. The sequence goes on from CM039515.1 coordinate 22,275,495, forward strand.
TCTTCTCCCCATCGCCGATCCTCAACCTTGGCCATTCTCCTCCATTTTGGCGATTCCCTCCCTCAAGTTTCTTCCCCAACTCGACTCTTAGGGTAAGCTCTACGTTTTGGTCAAGTGATTTGTTGGTTTTAGGGTTTGTTTTGAGTTAGGGTTTGTGAAGAAATTAGGGGTTTTGTTAGAAATTGTTAGGGTTGTTTAATTATTATTCATTGATGATATATTAATGATTGTTGAAGTTGTTAGAGAAGATTAATGGTGTTGGTGGTTGTTTTAATGTGAAGACTTGGTTGTTGGAAATGTAGTTGAAGGACATTAATGGAGTTTTGAAGTTTTGAGCACTAAGTGTTCGATGAAATGCCCGAAAGAAAAGGGATTAAAGTTTTAGAAGGATTTGTCCTAGCTAGAGAAGTCGATTGTTTATATTCGATGTTTGAAAATAGATATTAATGATGTGATGTTAAATGCTCTAGGTAACCCAAGCTCAAAGGACGGTGCTCGGCATATTTAGGACGCCAGGTAAGTGAGTGTTAGGTTTCCGGCCACTAAGGCCCTACGTCGTAACGATGTCGATTATGTTTATTGTGACGAGGTTAGATGGTTACATGGGTTGATGGTAAGAAGGGTAGTTAAGTAGTGCCTTAGCAAAGTTTAGTGGTTGTTCGATAGATGTTTCTATGTATGTCTCCTCACGCATCATGTTTTTCTTAAAGTGCATACGAACTGTTTATGAGCATATTTTTATGAAAAGTTTAATGAAAGAACGATCAGTTGAATGTTTGATGATTCGCACAGTGAATGTTTCTCACGGGACTAAATGAATGGTTCTCACGGGACTAAATGAATGTTTCTCACGGGACTAAATGAATGTTTCTCACGGGACCAAATGAATGTTTCTCACGGGACTAAATGAATGTTTCTCACGGGACTAAATGAATGTTTCTCACGGGACTAAATGAATGTTTCTCACGGGACTAAATGAATGTTTCTCACGGGACTAAATGAATGTTTCTCACGGGACTAAATGAATGTTTCTCACGGGACTAAATGAATGTTTCTCACGGGACTAAATGAATGTTTCTCACGGGACTAAATGAATGTTTCTCACGGGACTAAATGAATGTTTCTCACGGGACTAAATGAATGTTTCTCACGGGACTAAATGAATGTTTCTCACGGGACTAAATGAATGTTTCTCACGGGACTAAATGAATGTTTCTCACGGGACTAAATGAATGTTTCTCACGGGACTAAATGAATGTTTCTCACGGGACTAAATGAATGTTTCTCACGGGACTAAATGAATGTTTCTCACGGGACTAAATGAATGTTTCTCACGGGACTAAATGAATGTTTCTCACGGGACTAAATGAATGTTTCTCACGGCCTGACTGTATGTTTCTCACGGGACTAAATGAATGTTTCTCACGGGACTAAATGAATGTTTCTCACGGGACTAAATGAATGTTTCTCACGGGACTAAATGAATGTTTCTCACGGGACTAAATGAATGTTTCTCACGGGACTAAATGAATGTTTCTCACGGGACTAAATGAATGTTTCTCACGGGACTAAATGAATGTTTCTCACGGGACTAAATGAATGTTTCTCACGGGACTAAATGAATGTTTCTCACGGGACTAAATGAATGTTTCTCACGGGACTAAATGAATGTTTCTCACGGGACTAAATGAATGTTTCTCACGGGACTAAATGAATGTTTCTCACGGGACTAAATGAATGTTTCTCACGGGACTAAATGAATGTTTCTCACGGGACTAAATGAATGTTTCTCACGGGACTAAATGAATGTTTCTCACGGGACTAAATGAATGTTTCTCACGGGACTAAATGAATGTTTCTCACGGGACTAAATGAATGTTTCTCACGGGACTAAATGAATGTTTCTCACGGGACTAAATGAATGTTTCTCACGGGACTAAATGAATGTTTCTCACGGGACTAAATGAATGTTTCTCACGGGACTAAATGAATGTTTCTCACGGGACTAAATGAATGTTTCTCACGGGACTAAATGAATGTTTCTCACGGGACTAAATGAATGTTTCTCACGGGACTAAATGAATGTTTCTCACGGGACTAAATGAATGTTTCTCACGGGACTAAATGAATGTTTCTCACGGGACTAAATGAATGTTTCTCACGGGACTAAATGAATGTTTCTCACGGGACTAAATGAATGTTTCTCACGGGACTAAATGAATGTTTCTCACGGGACTAAATGAATGTTTCTCACGGGACTAAATGAATGTTTCTCACGGGACTAAATGAATGTTTCTCACGGGACTAAATGAATGTTTCTCACGGGACTAAATGAATGTTTCTCACGGGACTAAATGAATGTTTCTCACGGGACTAAATGAATGTTTCTCACGGGACTAAATGAATGTTTCTCACGGGACTAAATGAATGTTTCTCACGGGACTAAATGAATGTTTCTCACGGGACTAAATGAATGTTTCTCACGGGACTAAATGAATGTTTCTCACGGGACTAAATGAATGTTTCTCACGGGACTAAATGAATGTTTCTCACGGGACTAAATGAATGTTTCTCACGGGACTAAATGAATGTTTCTCACGGGACTAAATGAATGTTTCTCACGGGACTAAATGAATGTTTCTCACGGGACTAAATGAATGTTTCTCACGGGACTAAATGAATGTTTCTCACGGGACTAAATGAATGTTTCTCACGGGACTTGTATTTTGGCTAGGTTGTTGACTCATGGTTAGAAGTTTTTGGGGGTCTTAGTGACGTTTTGAGCTAATAGTAAATTGTACAGATTTTGGAAATGTTTAGGTACATTATTAGGGTGTTTGGTGACTGTATGGATAATGTAAATGTTTTGTGGTGTTTTTTTTTTATGTTTAAAACAGGTAGGAATGTTAAACTTTTAAACGGAACCACGCGGTTCGTTTTTATAAAATTTGATTATGCTTAACGTGAATCGTGTCGGTTTTGAGTGTTTGAGTAAGTGTATGAGGAGAGTATTTTATGGAGATAGGTATGATTTTGGGTGAGTTTGTAGTGAGAAAAGTGATGAGATAGGTGTTGTGGGTTTTTGGTATTTAAGAGAGGAGTACAGGGGCGAAGGATGAAGAAAAAGGAAAGAAGAAGAGGAAGAGGAAGAGCTGGACTCTTTGGAGTCCAGAGAGTCTGGCGATTGCTCGCCTCCCAGAGGCGAGCAATCGCCTCTTCCTCTGGCAATCGCTGGAGAAGCGATTGCCAAGAGGAAATCGCCATATGGCGATTGCTCCAGCAAGCAATCGCCTAGGGCGATCACTCGCCAGTTTTCTGGCGAGTGATCGCCACCTCCTCTGCCCATAAAAAAAAAAATGTTTTATTTAATTGATTTCTTTTATTAATTAATTGTTTTAAATTTTTTAAGTTTATTGATTTAGTAATTGTTTAAATGATTTACTAAACGAACTCCGATTTAGATTCCGATTTCGACTTTAATTTAGATTTCCGCTTAAGTACAGTTAAAGTAAAAGTTAAAAAAAAAAAAAAAATTTATTTCAATATACGGGCAAGAGTTGTGACATGCACCAATAAGTATAAAATTTTTTCCAGAACCGGATCAGAATTTGTCTTGGTTCTGGTCTTTTGTCTTTTTTTTTTCTCGGTCTTTTGTCTCACCCATTTGGAGCAGCTAAAACCATACTAATTTCCCCAAAACCATTATTTATAGAAGTTTTCTTTGATACCTGGGCCATTTACAGAAGTAGACTTTCTTTGAGAAAAGATTTTCCAGGGCGAGGGAGAAGCAAATGAACAAGAAAGTGAATCATTATTCAGCAATGACAACAATGAAGAAATTGAACATGATCATTCAGAAAAGTGGCTTAACCTGAGTCTGAATAAAATGTAATCTAAGAGGGTTTGTACTCTGTAGCATAGATAGACTCTTTAGCATTATTTGATTAAAATGCAATCTAACAGGGTCAACTTGTTTGTCACTTGGAGAAATATAAATCATTAAATCCGATCACAACATTCTTTGCATCAGTATATTTTAAGATCTGTGATTAAAAAAAAAACATATACCAACGATTTAACCATGAAAAACAAGAAACATAAAGAAATAAGAACTGGCCTTCTTTTTTCTATCCAGGAATTTACGCTATGACAAATATAAATCATTAAATCCGATCACAACATTCTTTGCATCAGTATATTTTAAGATCTGTGATTAAAAAAAAACATATACCAACGATTTAACCATGAAAAACCAGAAACATAAAGAAATAAGAACTGGCCTTCTTTTTTCTATCCAGGAATTTACGCTATGACAAATAACCTGCGTCCATATTTTCCAGACTCAGAAACATGTCGAACAACCTTTTCAGCAAGTAATGTAACACCCGAGTTAACGGCCATGTGATTTTCTTAACTGTATTAACGGTTATAAATATTTAATCTTCGAAGTTTAGGATTTATGCCAAGCTTAATTAATTACATGTGGATCTAAACTAGGTTGAGTGGCAAAGTTGTAATATTGGAGGATTGAGGCCAGTATTTAAAGAAAAATGAAAGGATTCAAACCTCATTTAAACCACTGTAGCCGACATCCCCAACTTCCGGCGATTTCTTCTCTCCCAAGCTCTCGCTCTCTGTCAGCTGGAAACCCCTCCTTCGGCGTTCGGTTTCCTTGCTACTTCTCGGCTACTTTGTGCTCGAGGTACGGGTTTAACAATGTGGTTATTTGTTAGTTTATTAGCCCAGTTTTCCAGTTCTGTATTGAAGTTTGGATTCTTCAATGGCCGAATATTAATAAGAACATTTTGAAACCCGAGATAAGTAATGTCTTTCCGAATCGATTCTGGACATTTAGAACAACCAACCCTGAGTTATCATTATCGAATCCGTCTGTTTTGGTTTTGGGATTTCGGGTTACATTGAGTATTAAACTAAGAACTCGGGAAGGACTCTTAGCTATTAGATCTTAGGATAACTCGAGATTAGAACTACTAGGATTTTGTTTTAACTACTGCAATGTAAATGTTTAGGTGAAGAAGTTTGAAGAGAAGGGAGCTCAAGTGCTAAGGAGACCAGGTAAGTGAATGTATTAAGATTCCCGGCTAATAGAGCCCTACATCGTGGGTGTACTAGGTTGTTTAGATGTCTAATGTTTACATTATGATAATGAGTTTGCCTGCACTTGAAGGATCTATGTATATTGTGAAGTTATCTACTCTGGTATGATCCTTGTCATAGGTTGATGAGTTAAAAGTTCTCATGTTCATGCATCATGAATGTTTCCCAAGCATAAGAAAAATGTTTTAACGCATGTTTTCTATGAACAAGATATGTATGTATATATATGTATATATAAGATTTATGCAACGTGGATTAAGTGAGGGTTGGGGGCGGTTCGGCGTATGTCACAGTCCAAAGAAGGACACATGAATACGACCCGCAGTAGGGAACAAGATCAAACTCACTGTCGAACCCCCTTTACCGGCACAAATTCTCTCTTGATCCACACAACCTAAACAAAGAATATGAGCAAAGACTATGAACGATGAATATGATCAATGACTATGAATGATGAATATGATCAACGATTATGAATGATGAATATGATCAACGATTATGAATGATGAATATGATCCATGATTATGAATGATGATTATGAGCAAAGACATGAACAAGAAAAGACTTATGAGCATGTGATTTTCCCAAATTATGCATTCATGCATCAATGTTAGTGTTGAATTCCTTACTAAGCATTAGGCTTATAGTTTAAACCTTATGATGTAGGTGACGAGTTTTCAGGTGAGGAACTCAAGGTCAATGAAGATGTCTAAGCTTGGTTGCTGGAGGATGCTCAGTGTGACAGTGAAGGCTGGATAGGCGATCAAGTTCCCTTGTTATACCCATAGTAAGTCGGAGAAGTTTATGATAAACAGATGACTAAGTAGAAAAGAGTTTAGTTATAATAAGGAGATTCAGATTTTTAATGGTTTGACTTCAGAGTCTATTAACGATTTTAAGGATCATTGAATGGTCTGTTTTGCTCAAGCCTTCCGCTATGTGTATCTTGTATGGGATATGGTTTTTACTCATTAGGGTTTATAATTCCCAGGTTAAGATTTGGGTGAGTTGTAGTATTTTTCTGTTGGATGAGGTTGTTTGATGATCATAGTGTTTTACTGCCATAAGATAGAAGCTGGACGAGGCATTTATCCGGCTGACGTCATCGGCAGATGTAGAGTGTTTAGCCATCGGATGATGAAAGTGCTATTTTGTCGTCTAGCGATCGGCAGATGTAGAGTGTTAGCCATCAGATGATGAAAGTGCTATTTTGTCGTCTAGCGATCGGCAGATGTAGAGTGTTAGCCATCGGATGATGAAAGTGCTATTTTGTCGTCTAGCGATCGGCAGATGTAGAGTGTTAGCCATCAGATAATGAAAGTGCCATTTTGTCGTCTAGCGATCGGCAGATGTAGAGTGTTAGCCATCGGATGATGAAAGTGCTATTTTGTCGTCTAGCGATCGGCAGATGTAGAGTGTTAGCCATCGGATGATGAAAGTGCCATTTTGTCGTCTAGCGATCGGCAGACATAGAGTGTTTAGCCATCGGACGATGTGTCACGACCCTAATACTGTACCCAGGTTCCCGTACCTATATATCTATATATATATTTTTTTATCTCAATAAACCGTAATCTATTTTATAATAAAACAAAACACAAATCATTTTAAATAAACATTTAAAAATTAAACAATTAAATAAAAACCATTAAAAACAAATTATTTTTATGTTTATTTATTTTTTTATTTTTATTTTCGGTGAACAGTGCCCGTAAACAGTGCCGTGAACAGTAACAGTGAACAGTAACAGTGAACAGTGCGTGAACAGTGCGTGAACAGTGCGCTTGCCAGCTAGCGATCGATCTCCATTTTTCTTGGAGATCGATCGCTGACTTTTATATTTATATTGGCGATCGATCTCCATTTTTCATGGAGATCGATCGCCACAATGATGTACAGCGATCGATCAATCGCACTTTAAATAAACTCTATACTAATAGCGTAACCTAAACCGAAATCGAAAACAATTAGTATAAAACCATTTAAAACAATTGAAACCATTAAATAAAACTATATGTCAAACTAATTTCAATTAAAACAGAAAAGAGGGCAGAATTGTCATTCTGTCGAGGAAGGATGAGCAGCGACCAATCGCTGCATCAGCGATTGGTCTCAGCGCTCGATCGCTGAGCAGCCTTGTCTGCCCAGCGATCAGTCGCTGGCACGCTACCAGCGATCAGTCGCTGGTAGCGTTTGGTGCCTGGCGATCGGGCGCTAGTCGCCCCTCGTCACATGGCGCCCAGTCGCCTACCATTTCCTTTACAAATTCTAGAGAGCAAACACTTTTGAGCTACCTGGAATAAACACTTCTATGCAACTCTCTGGAATCCGACTCCAGAGAGTAAACTTAATACATTCTTACCATTTTTCTTATCCATCAACACCATGAAACTATATCTTAAATCCAACCAAAACGTTTCCTAAACTCGACCAACTTGCAGCGGACTTTGCGGACTCCAACCGCTTGGATAGCTCTAAAACTCGAGCATATCCATATCAAACCTAAACCATTTCAAACGATTTCTATAACGTGCAATTAAAAGCTTTAATAAAACATTTTACAAATACGGTATATAAAACTTTGAAAACATCAGTCTATCAGCTAACCAGATCCCAAACAACCTAATATGTTCTATCAAGACAAAGTCATCAATAACATCCCAAAAATCCTTAAAACCTACACATACATCCCCCACGGGTCAGGTGAGCATCGACTGCGCCAGCACACCACCGCAACCATCCTTCGTCAATTGAACTCATGCCTCGGGAGGAGGAAGCTCGTCCTCACCTGTTTCCTCGTAAACACCTACACCATACAGACATCTATGAGATAAAAATCTCAGTAAGCTCTAGTAAATGCAAATGAATGCTGTGCATGTGACTTTATAAATCATGCTTTGTTTTCTTTATTTTGCTTTGCTTTACTTTGCTTTGCTATAAACTGTATACCGAAGGGCCATTTAAACTATATACCGAAGGGTCATTTAAACAGTATACCATAGGGACATCATTTCTTGGCATTCACTTTAAAACGTTGTGCGGAAATTTGTTTTCATGACATTTGAAATACGTGATGCATGAACAAATATGAACATAAAATAAACAATCAACATGCATACCATCAAGACCGAAATGGAATAACCTTTAACAATTATAAACCTATCTACCCATCCAAACCAATTTAAAACAAATAATCCATTGAGATCCTCGACGCTACATCGAAGTACGGTGTAGGCCAATCGGCCAGAGTATGTCACGAGAACTTACCTTGAGCGCACAGAACCTCGAGTTTCGTCCACGAGAGTCATGTGTCTGAGGCAAAACACGATATTCGTCATTAAAACCAACATAAGCTATTGACGTCCAAATTACAAATCGTAACTAAAGAATTTTCCTAAATTCTTAACTTAGCTAATCGAGACGTTTAAACGACCAATTCATGCTCGATAGTTCAAAATCACAACTTACGAACTTTTCCTGAAAATCCCTAAATTCTCAAATTTAACATTTTTTCACAATTCAATTTAACTTCGTCCAATAACGTTTAATACGTTCAATACGTCCTTAAACTATAGCAACCTATCAATTTCGAACCCTAAATCTTGATTTTTAACGAAACCTAAACGAAACTCTAATTATTTCAACTCCGTAGAAATCGAAATAAACACTCTAAGATCGTAGGTTCATACCTAGGGTAGCGAGAGGAGGAAGAATCACGAAGAACAGAGAAGAAACGGAGGAGAACGGAGGCCGGAATCGTCGGATCGTCGCGGCTGGCAGAGAGCTTTTCTCTCTGGCGTTCGCGGAAAGCAGAGAAGAAGAAAATGAAGAAGAGAAAGAGTTTTCTCTTATTTTATAAATTTACTTTGACAAATTACCGTTTTGCCCTTCCTTTGTTTTTATATTTGTTTCGTCGTTTGTTTCGTTAATCGGCTAACTATTCGGTTTCACCAAATCTCCTTATTTCACCAATAAGTCCAACTTATTATTAAGGTCCCAATAAAACTGTCCGTTCGCAAATCGGACTACATTTACTATTTTTACTAAAACATCCTTTATATTACGAGAAACATAATTACTCGGAATTAAGCGTTACTGCTCCGAAAATTCTCGTAAATTTCTTAAAATCCATATTAATAATTAGGATCCCAACGAAACCTTCTGTTCATAAAACGGACTTGATTTGACGTATTTACAAAAATGCCATTTATATTTAAAATAGTAATATCCTGAAAAGCCGGGTATTACACGATGTGAGGGTTTCCTTGTCGTTTAGTGACCGGGTCATGTTTTAATTATGCACGTGGGGAGTACATGTCCATCGGATGATGTTTCCCTATTTCACCGGAAGATGAAGTATTTTCCCTCACCGGATGATGTAAATAATAACTTGTCGTTTAGTGATCGGATGACATAGAGCTTGTAAGCCATCGATAGATGTTTTTAAATTGGTCACATGAGATGCACGTGATCGTCGGTCGATGCGAGTATTCGCATTTGCCGATAGGTGTTTAAAAGAGTCATGTGGGGTGCACGTGCCATGTCTATCGATTGATGCATGCAGATCCATGCAACTTGTACGTCGATTGGAAGCAGGTACGAGGGACTAATTTTCCATCCATTAAGTTGAAGTCTTTAAGCCTGTTAGGTATACTATTATTAAAAACAAAAGAAGGAGAGAAGAGTTCAAATATGAGTTAAAGTGTTATGTAAAGTCAAGAATTTCGTGACAATCCTCCCGGGTCGTTACAAGTAAAACACGGAACTTGAAAACGCAAACAAAACAGAATCACGGGTCAGCGAGAGCAGAAGAATTAAACAAAACAATATAAAACTGGGAGCAGAAAACAATACCTGTTGTGCGAACAACGAGCCGGCGAGAGCGACTGGGAGAGACGGCGAGATACAGTGACACACGGCGAAGGTGACTGGCGCAAGAGACACGGCGAGGCGAAGAAGAGAAGTCTGTTGACTCAAAGAAGAGAACTCTGTCGAGCGAAGACTCAGATTTTGAATTTTTAGGGCATGAGCATTGAGCAGCGGCCAGCGAATGGTCCGGGCCGGTTCTACAAAAGTTTTGTCACCAGACCCGAGAACCGAACCAATAACTTCGGTTCTTGGGAAAAAAAACCGACTTCTATTATTTCGTAGGGCAAAACCAACCAGAACCGGACCAAAAGGCTCGGTTCTGGGCCGGTTCTCGGTTCTGGTCGGTTCTTGCTCACCCCTATTCAGGATCGACGGTGGCGGTCGACATCGCTGTCATTATTTCTCCCTCGTAGCTCCTTTTCTCTTTCTTTGGCCACCATGTTTTAGAGATGTATCCTCACGCCATTACTACTGGATGTAAATGAAGGTTCTTTCCTATGTTTGGATTCTTCAACCCACTCCGTTTTACCAATGGTGGCGTATTCAGAGCTCCGACTACCACTATTGTGACATGAGATTGAACTACACATGTTGTAACACCCGGATTTACGGGATATTAATATTTTAATATAAATGATATTTTTGTAAATATCTCAAATCAAGCAGTTTTACGAAAAGAAAGCGTTATTAGAATCCTAATTATTAATATGGATTTTAAGAGAATTATGGAAATTTTCAGAGTTGTGATGCTAAATTACGAGAATTACGTTTCTCGTAATATAAAGGACGTTTTAGTAAAAATAGTAGACTATGTCCGAATTACGAACGAACAGTTTTAATAGAACCCTAGTAATAAGTTGGAGTTATTGACAAAATAAAGAAATTTGGAGAAACTGAATCGTTAGCTAATTAACGAAACAAAGGACGAAACAAATAAAAAATCAAAGGAAGGGCAAAAAGGTAATTTGTCATGCCAAATTATTAAAAACACATTTCTTCTCTCCCTCCCTCATTTTCTCTCTTCTTCCACGAAGCTCCAGTGAGCTTTCCCCTTCGGCGACTTCAAGCCTCTCCACGGTTCTTCCTCAATCGCTCCTCCGATCGTCAAGTTTCTTCATGTTTTCCTCTCCTATCGTGATTCTAGATAATTTTCTAGTGTTTCCCGATCGTTATTCTCGAGTTCTAGCTTGATAAACCGTTAGAGTTTTGTAGAAATTTCATGAAAATAGTTGGGTTTGGTTAGAAAACGTTAGATATGGTTGTATTTACGATTATTGAGCGTTATTTGGTGAAATATAGGGTGTATTCGAAGTTTGGGTTGTTTAACGTTAGAGTTTACGTTTAGGGTTTCGTTAAAAAAGTGATTTAGGGTTTGAAATCGATAGGTTTACTGAATTGATGAATGTATTTAACGTATGGAGCGTTATTGGACGAAGTTAAGTGATTTAGGACGAATGTTAGGGTTTGATTAATTTTCGAGATTTTTGGAAAAACTCGTTAATGCTGGTTTGAGGTATCGAGCGTAAATTGTTCGATAAAATGCCTCGATTAGTTAAATTAGAATTTTAGGAAACTCCTTTAGTTTAGGATTTCATTAATTTGGACGTTAACGGTTCAAACGTGTTTTAATGATAATTGTTGTGAATTGCCTTAGGTGATCCACGCTCGTGGATGGAGCTTAAATTTCTACGGACGATAGGTAAGTCTTCGTGACTCTTTTGGCAGATTTGGCCTACACCATAAGATTTAATGTTGATTGAAGATCTTTGAGATGTAGAATGTGTTGGGTAATAGGTTGGATAGTTAGTTGTAGTTAAGTTGTTTAATGTTTAAATTGTTGCTTGTTTATGCTTCGATTTTAAATTTGGCATCGTACATATTCATGCATCATGGTTTCTGGAAAAAGGTACGAAAAGGTATTTCCATGCATGTTTTCATGATAAACGAAAAGGAAAACGAAAAGAAAAACGAAAAGTGGTGTTTAGTGATAATTGAGGAAGTAGTTAGAAGTATTGAGGTATGTATATGCAGGGGAAGGAATAAAGAAAAGGGTGGAGCAATTTTGGTCGCTACCCTCTGGAAAAAAATCCAGAGGGTGTGGCGATCGATCGCCACATATGGGCGATCGATCGCCTTGTGGCTGATCGCCCTTTTCCAGAGGGTGTGGCGATCGTTCGCCACTGTGAGGGGCGATTCGCCCCTCCCTTTTTTCTGACTGGCGATCGATCTGCCCATCACTTTTTGGGACGAAAGTCCCTTTTGTCCCTGCATTTGGCCGATTGTTTTATTATGTTTTATTTAAATTGTTTTTAAGTTTTGTTAAATGGTTTAAAAGCATAACCTTCAACAATTCCGATTTGTAAAAGTTTTATTTCCGCTCGAACGTTAGATTTAAAGTTTTAAGTGTAAAAAAAAATAATAATACGGGAAAATAAGGGTACAGTGTTAGGGTCGCTACACATGTCTTTTGCACTTCTGTATCCGAATCTAAAAGCAACCCGGTGGCTTCTCTTGTAACACCCAACTTTTCTGGATATTATTATTTTAATATATAATGATATTTTTGTAAATATGTCAAATCAAGTCCGTTTTACGAAAAGAAAGCGTTATTAGAATCCTAACGATTAATTGGAATTTTAAGAAATTTACGAGAATTTTCGGTGTAATAACGCTTAATTCCGAGTAATTACGTATCTCGTAATATAAAAGACATTTTAGTAAAAATAGTAAACGTGGTCCGATTTGTAAACGGACAGTTTTAATAAATCCCAAATAATAAGTTGGGCTTATTGGTGAAATAAGGAAATTTAGAGAAACCGAATCGCTAGCCAATTAATGAAACAAAGGACGGAACTAATATAAAAACAAAGGAAGGGCGAAATGGTAATTTGCAAAGTTAATTTTAATTAAAATCACTCATCTCTCTTCTCTCCCTCATTTGTTCTCTGCTCCGCGAAAACCAGAGTGGGTTTTTGGAGATCCTCACGCACGCAGCGACGATTCTCCTTCAACCGACGCCGACTCCTCCTCCGATCAACGCCGTTCCTTCACGTTTCCTTCCCCAATCGACGCTCTAGGTAAGATTCCGTAGTTTTGGTACATTAGATTTCAATTTCTAGGATTTATGACGATTAAGGTTTCGTTTAGGATTTCGTTAAAAATGTCGATTAGGGTTCGTAATAGATAGATTTACTGTAATTATAGATATAAAGGACGTATTGAGCGTTATTGGACGAAGTTAATAGATTCGTTTAGAAATATGAGAATTCGTGAATTTTAGGGTTTTTGGAGAAACTTGTTAATGAGGTGTTAAGCGTGGAATGCTCGATATAATGCCTCAACGAATTGAATTAGAATTTGAGGAGATTTCTTTAGTTAAGGTTTCGTTAGTTTGGACGTTTAACGGATTTAGCTCGTATTAACGACAACCATTGTAAATTGGCTTAGGTGAACAAGGCTCACGGACGGCGCTCGATTTGCTAAGGACATCAGGTAAGTTCTCGTGACTTGCTGTGGCCGATAGGCCTACACCATATGTCGTGTTTCGTTGTCGAGGATATTTGGAGTTATGTGTGTTTATTCGCTTTGGTTGGGTAGTTTAGGGTTAGGCCTTTTATAGGTTATGCTTGTATTGTTTGATGGTATACACTTTGTATGTTTATGTTACGCTCGTATTGTCATGCATCATAGTTTTATAAACGTCATGAAAACGAATTTATACATAAAATTCATGAAAGAAAAGGAAATGTGATGACATGAAATGAGACGACTTACATGAGATGACTATGACGACTAATATGAGATGACTATGAAGACTTACATGAGATGACTAATATGAGATGACTATGACAACTTACATGAGACGACTATATGATAAATAAAATGAATGCACGGGAACTTATGAAAAATTGCATATACATGTTCATGCATTGTCAATTACGTAGAATTTACTGAGATTTATTCTCATAGGCGTCCTTATGGTGTAGGTGACTTCGACATAGGTGAGGACGAGGTCCCTCCATCTGAGGAGTGATGCAGTTGACGGAGGATGATTGCGGGAGTGTGCTGGAGCAGTTGAGCCGCATTTTGACCCGTGGGACTCATGGTTTGATGTTTTGAGGGTTTTTGGGAATTGTCGGGCTGATGGTTGTATAGACACATTTTAGGGTGTTTGGTACTGATAGTTGATAGGTTTATGTTTGAGTTTTTAAACGTTTTGGAAAACTCGTTTTATAAAATGTTCGATAATAGGGATATGTTAGGTTTTTAAACATAATCACGCAGTTCGTTTTTATGAAATTGGGTTATGTTTTAATTGAATTTTGAGTTGATATTTTGGGTGATTGATGAAGTGAGGAATGGATGGATTATGGGTGAGTTTATGTTGAAATATGGGGTTTAGATGTAGGTGGAATTGTGTTTATGTGTATGTAGGAGTATGAAGGAAAAATGGAAAAGAATAAAGAAGAAGAAAAGAGAAAAAAAGATGGAGGCAGAGGAGCTGCCGATCGCTCGCCAGCGATAGGCAGAGGGATCGCCACTCCCTGGAATTTTCAGGGAGTGTGCTGATCGATCGCCAGCGTGAGGGGCGATCGATCGCCCCTCACGATTTTGTGATTGGCGATCGATCGCTTGAAATGGGCGATCGATCGCCCTTGGTGATTTTCGGGACAATGTCCCTTTTGCCCTCTATGCCTTCAGGTTTTATTGGTTTTACTTTATATGTTTAAGTTGTTATTTTAATTGTTTTTAATTGTTTTATAATTTGGTTTAAGTTTTGTTAAATGGTTTTAAAAGATGATTTAACAGTTTTATTTCCGATTCGATTAAAAGGTTTAAGGTATTAAGTATAAAAAAAAATATAGTATGGGAAAATAGGGTACAGTGTTTGGGTCGTCACTGTAGCGCCCCGAGTTCTCTGAACCCGGTTCGTCACACAAAACCCGAACACGAACTAAAAACTTCATTCATAATTTAAAATTTTGCAGCGGAATTAATTTAAATAACTTAGAGTTAAACCAAAACCATTAAGTGTTTGGATAATCGGATAAAATGTTCGAGATAAATCGACCAAAAGAAATAAAGGTTTAAATCACAAAATACTATTAAAACTCTAAAGACAACCACTTCTGCCGGTGGAAAATCAACGGAAGAAGCAGACACAGCAAGTATAAGACTCCTGCCGATGACGTGGAACTGAAAGACATTTCTCGGCGGGCTGCACTTACCGATGACGTCAACACAACTTCATCTGCCGATGACGTCAACACAATTTCATCTGCCGATGACGTCAGCACAACTTCATCTGCCGATGAAGTCAACACAACTTCATCTGCCGATGAAGTCAACATGACTGCACATACAACTTCAACTGCCGGTGAAGTCAACATGACCTCATCTGCCGATAAAGGTCATCCAACTTCTGCCGATGATAGAACCAACGCAAGGGACAGAAACAGGATTCTGCCGATGACGTCATCCAAAACGACAGGACTAAACATCTACCGATAGAATTACTTCTATCAATAGCGAAATGACAAAAACATCTACCGATAGACATCTCCTTCCGGTAGGTTCAAACTACTCAACTTCTGCCTGACGTCAACACAATTTCATCTGCCGATGACGTCAACACAACTTCATCTGCCGATGACGTCAACACAATTTCATCTGCCGATGACGTCAACACAATTTCATCTGCCGATGACGTCAACACAATTTCATCTGCCGATGACGTCAACACAATTTCATCTGCCGATGACGTCAACACAATTTCATCTGCCGATGACGTCAACACAATTTCATCTGCCGATGACGTCAACACAATTTCATCTGCCGATGACGTCAACACAACTTCATCTGCCGATGACGTCAACACAATTTCATCTGCCGATGACGTCAACACAATTTCATCTGCCGATGACGTCAACACAACTTCATCTGCCGATGACGTCAACACAATTTCATCTGCCGATGACGTCAACACAATTTCATCTGCCGATGACGTCAACACAATTTCATCTGCCGATGACGTCAACACAATTTCATCTGCCGATGACGTCAACACAATTTCATCTGCCGATGACGTCAACACAATTTCATCTGCCGATGACGTCAACACAATTTCATCTGCCGATGACGTCAACACAATTTCATCTGCCGATGACGTCAACACAATTTCATCTGCCGATGACGTCAACACAACTTCATCTGCCGATGACGTCAACACAACTTCATCTGCCGATGACGTCAACACAATTTCATCTGCCGATGACGTCAACACAACTTCATCTGCCGATGACGTCAACACAATTTCATCTGCCGATGACGTCAACACAATTTCATCTGCCGATGACGTCAACACAATTTCATCTGCCGATGACGTCAACACAATTTCATCTGCCGATGACGTCAACACAATTTCATCTGCCGATGACGTCAACACAACTTCATCTGCCGATGACGTCAACACAACTTCATCTGCCGATGACGTCAACACAATTTCATCTGCCGATGACGTCAACACAATTTCATCTGCCGATGACGTCAACACAATTTCATCTGCCGATGACGTCAACACAACTTCATCTGCCGATACTATCAATTCTTGCCGATAAAATGCATCTACGACAGATAACAAAACACACCCCATCCACCGATAGATTCAGGGCGACATTCTGGCTACTCCTAATTATACAATACAACTCCATTTATGAAAAGAGTCTATTTGCCTTACTGAAATCACTCAGAAAAGGATTCAAACCCATGTATTACTTAAATCCAACAAGTGCAATCTTCAAACCTCAGCGGAATGCCATATCAGATAGTTAAAACTCAATTTGTTCAAAACACTGAAATCACTACTGTTATGAAAACTCGATCCATCTAAAAAAAAAGCAATGATAATAAAACCTTCACTCCAACAGACATCAATTAAACTGCCCCATCAGCTGCCAGAACATTGTGTGGATGCACTCCTCCAACCCAACTTGTGATGACCCGGATCTGCAAGTATGGTACGATGGCTGCACGAACCGGAACCCGGATGGCGGTACGTCCGCGCGGGCGAACCGGAAGGTGACAGGTCGTAAAAAGGGGGTCGTCACAATCCCACAGCGCTTGGGGAAGTATGTGGAAATGACACATATGTAAAGAGACCCTCCCAACATAGCAAGACGCGTTTTGGAGCTCAATTGACAACGGATCCCATAAGAACTCCGAAGTTAAGAGGGCTTCGGCGAGAGTAATTCCAGGTTGGGTGACCTTCCGGGAAGTGCTCTCGCCAAACAAAGCCGTGAGGGGAGGATATTGGGCTGCGGCCCAATCCCCAGAGCGGACAATATCTTGCTGGGATAAAGGGTCGTTACACAACTAGCCCTCTGTGAACTCAGTAAACACACCTGCTAAAGCTTCTTCACCTACATCACAAAACTCATCTATTAGCCTAATGCTAAGCAAGTAAAGCAATAATGAAATGAAATACTGAAACATAAATTCCTAAACATGCAGTTTCTACTTTTCTCATCTCAGTTGCATGTTCATCGTTTCTGTACAGATCCCCCTGTGAAATTGGGAGTTGGATCATTTCTCCCAAAGTATAAATATCCACTGGCTCGTTAAGGGTTGGATTAATTCCCCTAACAGCAAATCTAATACTCATAACTGTTCAGATCCCCCTGTAGGATTGGGAAGTGGATCACTTTCCCTAAAACCTCAATCCACTGGCTCATTAAGGGTTGGATTAATTCCCTTAATAGCAAATCTGCTTCTCGTACTGTTTCAATCTGTTCATTCCTTGCCGATTCAAAACATGTAAATTCATTTTCGTACATTTCAAAATATGATGCATGACAACTGGAAATAAACACACAACATACATAAATCCTACTGTTTTGTGATGTAGGCCCGAAGGCACAAACAAGCTCTACTTACCTGGTCTCCTGGAAATCGCTCGGTTTCAACTACTTGAAAGCCCTGTTCACCTAGTGTCATAAACAGAACACTAATCAGAACTTCACTAAATCTCATCCCACACCATTCACAAATCTAAGGAGCTAGCTTAGAACTTCGGGCCATCGCACATTCTTGGTTCAGCACTAAACTCGAACTCAGCTCACTCTCAGCATTCACCAAGTTACACACGCAATGCACTCCCGCTATCTACTTACTATAATATCAAGAAGATGAATGGAAAACTTACCTAGGTCGAAGGTGAATCGTGCGAGGAAGATCGCCTAGAGAGCTCGTCTGCCTGAGCTGAAACCCGAAGAGGAAATGGTATGAAATGGTGGCGGCTACAGTGCATTAAACCCAACCCTCTTCCCTTAAATACGTTATCCACTCTTTGAAAATTGTAATTTACTCTAGTGCCCTTGCCAAGTTATTTAATAACCCTACTTAATTTATTGACTAATCAAGTGTATCTTATTAATAATAAAAGAGCTGGTTCGATAGAACCGGGTGCTACAGTCACATCTCTCCTCCCTCGCCCTTCTCTTTTCTCTTGTAGCACTTTTATGGCGTCGCAGTGGGGATTGATAGTGCCGTTACCTGATTTCACTTAATTCGCAAAGCCATGTCTTTGCAGTGTCCTTCTTCTTTCCGTCTCTAGAGAGGTCGAGAGAGAGATTGATGGAATTTAACAAAAAATGTAACTATGCTAACAAAATTGTTATTGTGAATAATGTGTCCAACAAGCAAATCTTATGAACATTTTTATTGCTATAATTATTAATTAAATTTTATGATTAACTTTTATGTTTGTATTCTTCGATATACTTTATAAATTCAAGGAAAAACCCTTGATTATTTGTGTAATTTTAAATTTACATATATGTTGATATATGTGGGATTAAATAAAGTATAGGATTTTCAAATTAATAAAGCTATAAATACATTTCACTTCATTGAAAACGTATAGTTGTAACACCCAGCATTTTCGGTCATGTAATTATCCCAAAATTCACTGAACAGAGTTAAATCACTATTAATGTTATGATTAGTTTATTGGGATTTGGACGCCGTGGTTTTCAGGTTTCTGCTCATTGAGGGTATTTTTGTGAATTTAAGTCCGTTTCGCGAGCGGGAAGTTTTGTTGGAATCCCGCGGATTTGTTTAGGATGGTTAGTAAATAAGAAAAATTACGAGGATCTAAAACGACGGGTGTCGCTTGTTTTGTGAGAAAATTAGGTTTAGTAGCCAAATTGTAAATAAGGTTGATTTTAATTAATATATATATAGAAAAGAAATTCAAAACCTCACAAAACCCCTACCCCCACGATTCTTCAGCCGCCTCTCCCTTTTCTTCCTCCTGCGATTCCTTCCCTCTCCCAACGTCTTCCTCTTCGCCAGCCACGAATCTTCCTCCTCCGAAGATCTCTTCAATTTTTCTCTTGCGTTTACTGCCCTAGGTAAGATTTAAATAGATTATGCATTGAATTTTCAATTAGGAATTTATATAGGTTAAGGTTTGAAATCCTGAAGCTTGGAAAATGCTAGAGTGACGTTAGAGTTTATGGATTTAGCATATTAATGACATTAATGATAGGATTTTGGATACGGTCGGTGTTTAGGTTGAGAATCTAATATTGGTTTGAATCTGGTGGTTATTGTACACAAATGCCATTAATGCTATTGGAGATTATTACGAACTCAAGGTGTTCGATGAAATGGCCAAATAGGATAAGTTGAATTTTAGAAGGTTACCTTAGTTAGGAACTTAGCTAGTTTTGAATTCGGATTTATATATGATTGATTTTTAACAATGAAATGTGAAATGTCTGTAGCAACCGGTAATTGTCAGTCTTGATTTTTAATAGTATCATTTTGTGACTTTTATTTTTATAGAATTAAGTAAATTTGATTGGTTGCTTAAATAGGTTAAAGTTGGTTAGTCAAGGGCATAAGTGTAATTGTGGAGCAAGTGTTATAAATGGAGGGTTTAATGAAGGTTTAGCCGCCACTATTTCTCATTTCCTCGTTCGACATTCAGCTCAACTTAGCAGAGCATATTCCTCTCAACAATTTTCCCTCCGATTTCTTCAATCTAGGTGAGTTTTATTTCAATTTTCTTGCTGTTTAGTGATTATAGATGATAGGGGAGCTTGTAGAAGCGTATTTTGGGAATGCGGTGAGTAAGAGTGAGTTCGGGTCTTTGCGATGAATCGGGAATGCCCGAAGAACACAGCTCCCGAATAGCCTCCTTAGACTTCTGAATAGTTTAGAATGAGATTTAGTGAAGATCTAATCGATACTCTATTTATGGTTTTAGGTTTGAGTAAACTCCCGAAGTAGCCTTCCACCAAACATTTCTAGGAAGCCAGGTAAGTAGAATATGTGTGTGCCTTCGGGCCTACATCACAAAATAGTAGGATTTATGCTTGTTTTGTATGTTTTCAGTATGTCATGCATCATGTTTATGAAAGAACAAGAAAAAGAATTTACACGTAATGACATGGTAAGGCATGAGTAGTTTGAATCAGACAAACTATTAAGGGAACTAATCCACCCCTTAATCGAGTAGAGGATGTAGACTTTGGGAAATTTGATCCACTTCCCATCGAAGGAGGGATCAGATCAGCTATTAAAGGAACTAATCCGCCCCTTAATCGAGTAGAGGATGTAGACCTTGGGAAATTGATCCACCTCCCATTGTACAGAGGGATCAACATAAAACGAATACAACTGAGTCGTGAAAGTAGAAACTGCATGATTAAGTTTTATGTTTCAGTACTTCATTTCATTTTACTCTACTTATTTAGCATTAGGCTAATAGATGAGTTTTGTGATGTAGGTGCTGAGGTTTCAATAGGTGAGTTCTCTGAGTTTACAGAAGGATAGACGAAGTTGATGGATCACATCTGTCACGACCCTAATATTGTACCCATTTTCCCGTAATATATATTTTTTTATCCCTATACTTTAAATAAACTCTAGGCGGAATTTAAATCGAAATCAAAGTTCGTTTAAAACAAATGTTAAAGAAATTTAAATAAACAATTGAATAAACAATTAAAATCATTTAATTAATTATAAACAGGCGCAGGGGTAAAAAGAGGATTTCTCCTCGGCTTACCATGGGCGATCGATCGCTGGCAGCGATTGATCACCCAGCGATCGATCGCAGGTAGCAATTGCTGCCAGATCATAATTGTACCTGTTATGACTGTATGCTGCACGGCTTCCTCATCCTCCATCATTGCATAGACTCTAGGTGCTACCCTTGCACGGTTCGGATCTGGCGGCATGGGGCAGTCTCTGACTATATGTCCAACCTTATCACATCTGAAACAGCGGCCAAAACGCAACTTGCATTCGCCGGGATGGTTCTTCTTACAGGTGGGGCATAGGGGTGCCAGAGGCCTCTTCCCTTTTCCTTGGTCATCATTCTGGTTGAGGGGTCTCTTTATTCCTTGTTGTTGTTGCTGTGGTCCCCTGTTCTGTTGTGGCTGCCAACCTTTGTTCTGACGTGGTGGCAGCTGAGTGTCCTTTGTGAGTTTTCTTGGCTGCTCACGCTGTGTATATGTTGTTATTTCTGCTTCTTCCAGCTCCAAGGCCTTAGCCGTCACCTCACCATAGGATACATTGTGTATTCCAGCAGTCTTTACTTTCACATACAGACTCGGCTTCAGCCCTTGAACAAATTGATAAATCTTGTCCTCATCATCCTCAATCATACGGGGAGCAAACCGTGATAAAGCATCAAATTTGCATATATAATCCGTCACAGAGCCAGTTTGTCGCTGATTCATGAACTCCTTCTTCTTGTTGGCCCGAACAGTTCTATTGAAGTACTTGTCAAAGAAAGCAGACTTGAACATCTCCCAGGTCATGGCTTCGGCATTAGCGGTGTTCTGGATCGAGTCCCACCAATGCCTCGCACTTAACTCCAAATGAAAGACAGCATAGGTGACCTTATCCCCTTCTTCAACCTTTGCGTACTTAAACATGTCTTCTATCTTCCGAATCCACTCCTCAGCATAGATAGGATCTGAAACATGTCCATTAAACACCGGGGGTCGAAGCCGGTTGAAACGCTCACCCACATGATCATGAGTTGCATTACTACTAGAGTTGCCTTGTTCCTCCCTAGCAGTCATCAGTCGTTCTATCTGGTGAGATTGGCGCATGACTAACTCGGTCAAGTGAGCAATAGCATTGCTATCCTCATTGGTCTTTCTCTGCTGACCTCTAACCATTTTGGGATTCCTAGACAAATCATTACAGATATATCTTAACTTAATGACATATACTGAAATCATAAATACTTACAGTTGTTGGAGTGTGCTCATGTGATAGTCAGTACTGGAAGGCAGTCTGCAGAATCGGTTTTAGAACCCGATTTTGCTCTGATACCATAATTGTAACGACCCGGGGAGGATCGCCACGAAATTCTTGACTTTACATAAACATTAATTCATATTTGAACTCCTTTCTCCTTCTCTGTTTTTTTTTTAATAACAGTATACCTAACAGGCTTAAAGACTTCAACTTAATGGATAGAAAATTAGTCCCTCGTACATGCTTCCAATCGACGTACAAGTTGCATGGGTCTGCATGCAATAACCGATAGACACCGCGTCTTTCGGATGGCACGAGCACCCCACATGACTCATTTAAACACCTATCGGCTGATGCGAATACCCGCATCGATCGACGATCACGTGCATCTCGTGTGACCAATTTAAAACATCCACCGATAGACATGTGAGATTCACGTATTCATCTAAGACATCTTCCAATAGCTTACAAGCTCTATATCATCCGATCACTAAACGACAAGTTATCACTTACATCATCCGGCGAGGAAATATACTTCATCTTCTGGTGAAATAGGGAAACATCATCCGATGGACATGTGCTCCCCACGTGCATAATTAAAACATGACCCGGTCACTAAACGACAAGGAAACCCTCACATCGTCCGATGGCTAAACACTCTACATCTGCCAATCGCTAGACGACAAAATGACACTTTCATCATCCGATGGCTAACACTCTACATCTGCCGATCGCTAGACGACAAAATAGCACTTTCATCATCCGATGGCTAACACTCTACATCTGCCGATCGCTAGATGACAAAATAGCACTTTCATCATCCGATGGCTAAACACTCTACATCTGCCGATGAAGAATCATACTACATCTTCCGTTGACGTCATCCGGAAGACTCAATCGTTCAATTCCTATCATTTGACATCTGCCGATGACGTCAGCCGGATGAATGCCTCATCCAGCTTCTATCTTATGGCAGTAAAACACTATAATCATCAAACAACCTCATCCAACAGAAAATACTACGACTCACCCAAATCTTACCCTGGGAATTATAAACCCTAACGAGTGAAAACCATATCCCATACAAGATACACATAGCGGAAGGCTTAAGCAAAACAGACCATTCAATGATCCTTAAAATCGTTAATAGACTCTGAAGTCAAACCATTAAAAATCCGAATCTCATTGTTATAAGAAAACTCTATTCTACTTAGTCATCTGTTTATCATAAACTTCTCTGACTTACTATGGGTATAACCAGGGAACTTGATCGCCTATCCGGCCTTCACTGTCACACTGAGTATCCTCCAGCAACCAAGCTTAGACATCCTCATTAATCTTGAGTTCCTCACCTGAAAACTCGTCACCTACATCATAAGGTTTAAACTATAAGCCTAATGCTTAGTAAGGAATGCAACACTAACATGGATGCATGAATGCATAATTTGGGAAAATCATATGCTCATAAGTCTTTTCTTGTTCATGTCTTTGCTCATAATCATAATTCATAATCATGGATCATATTTATCGTTCATAATCATTGATCATATTAATCACTCATAATCATTGATCATATTCGTCATTCATAGTCATTGATCATATTCATCATTCATAGTCTTTGTTCACATTCTTTGTTTAGGTTGTGTGGATCAAGAGAGGATTTGTGCCGGTAAAGGGGGTTCGACAGTGAGTTTGATCTTGTTCCCTACTGCGGGTCGTATTCATATGTCCTTCTTTGGACTGTGACATACGCCGAACAGCCCCCAACCCTCACTTAGTCCACGTTACATAAATCTTATACATATACATATATACATACTTATCTTGTTCATGGAAAACATGCGTTAAAACATTTTCTTATGCTTGAGAAACATTCATGATGCATGAACATGAGAGCTTTTAACTCATCAAACTATGACAAGGATCATACCAGAGCAGACAACTTCACATTCACTAACAGGTCATCACATGGTGTAACTTGCAACATACATAAATCCTTCAAGTGCAGACAAGCTCATAATTATAAGGTAAACATTAGACATCTCAACCTAGTACTCCCACGATGTAGGGCTCTATTAGCCAGAAATCTTAATACATTCACTTACCTGGTCTCCTTAGCACTTGAACTCCTTTCTCTTCAAACTTCTTCACCTAAACATTTACATTACAGTAGTTAAAACAAAATCCTAATACTCTACTCATAGATCATCCTAGGATCTATTAACTAAAGTCATTCCCGAATCCTTGGTTTGATACACTGTGCAAAATCTGAAATCCAAAATAAAACAAACAGGTTCCACTATCGATTATATCTGAGTTGATTACTTAAAATGTCCAGAATCGATTCGGGTTGACATTACTACTCTCGGATTCTAAAATGTTCTAATACTATTCGGCCATTGATAAAATCCGAGTTCAAATGCCGAGCTGAAAACAGAGCTCCAAACACTAACAGATAACTACATTGTCCATTTAATACCTCGGGTGCGGATTCGCAGAGGATTGCGGGCTAGAAATCGGTCGTCGGCGAGGAAGACACTGATAGCAGAGAGCGGGGCTTGGGAGGGAAGAAATCGCCGAGAGTAGGGGAATGTCGGCTACAGTGGGTTGAGTGAAATTAAAACATTTCCTTTTTCTTTATATATCGGTCATCACCCTCCATTATTACAACTTTGCCACCCAACCTAGTTTAATTCCACATGAAATTAATTATTCTTGGTATAAGTCCAAAACTGTAAAGATTAAATATTCATGACCGATAATACAGTTAGGAAAATCACCTGGCCGTTAACTCGTGTGTCACAGATCGCCCGTTCGGCGATTGCAACAGGCAACCATTCGCCTGTTGCGAATCGCCACGCTCTCTGGATTTCTCCAGAGAGCGGCTACCAAGGGGGGCGAATGATCCCCTCCTCAGGCGATCACCACCCTCCCTAGAAATCCAATTCCAGGGAGCGTCCCTCCCTGTTTCTTCTTTTTTTTTTTTTTGTTTCTCTTCACACTCCTTTCCATTCATTCCTCTTTCTCTACTTGCATAACATTTCAATTAAAACATCACTTAACAATCACCTCAACTATACATTCCTACACTAATTCATTCAATTTCTGTATCCAAAACAACGACTCAAAACACGTGTTTAAAACGAACTACAGTTCCCTGAAAACGAACTGCGTGGATACGTTTAAAACCTAAACAAATCCTCCTGTTTTGAAATCGCCCAAACAGTTATAAAATCAGTTTCCAAAACATTTCAAAACGTCTATACATAAACCTATCCAGATTCAAACATCCTATAATGTTCTATCTATACAACCATCAATCAAAATCATCCCAAAAACCCCAAAATCTATACATACATACATCCCCACGGGTTAGGTAAGCGTCGACTGCGCCAGCACACCACCGCGAGCCATCATCCGTCAATTGTGTCACTCCTCAGGTGGAGGGATCTCATCCTCACCTGTTTCCTCGTAATCACCTACACCATACAACACACTATGAGATAAAAATCTCAGCAAGCTCTCGTAAATGCAAATGCATGCTATGCGTGTGAGCTTTTAAACCATGCGTTATTTTCTTTACTTTATATGCACTGTAGGTGTCACCGAGATCCTATCCCCCTAACCGGAGAGAGCTCATCCAGCGGGCGGACTACTCTTTCCAGCTAGAGGAGGGGGGTGCACGCTTACAACACGTACAGCCGTGCCTGAGCCCCACCTCGCGTGACCTGTAAACTGTATACCTTTCGACCTGTATGCCTTTCGGCCTGTAAACTGTATGCCTTACGGCTGTTTTTCTATGCATTATCTTTAAAACATCGTGCGGAAATTCATTTTCATGCTTTTTTTTAAAACACGTGATGCGTGAACAGTTTATATTTCAAAGTAAACAACCACATATGTACCATCAAGACGATAAACAAACAACATACGAAACAACTAATCCTAACTACCCAAACCAAAAAAAATTAAACGAAACACGTCTCCAAAACTCCTCGAGAAAACCACGACGTACGGTGTAGGCCGATCGGCCAGAGAAGATCACGAGAACTTAACCTGTCTTCTGTAGCTCGCTGGATTTGGCACCTCACGTCACCTATGGCTCGACCTATGACAAACATTCAAGCTTCATTAAATCAAGCTTACATTCACCAATTTATTCCCAAACTACTATTTTTAGCCTAATCCAACTAAAACCTAACTAAACGTCCACTAATTTGGGTTCGGTAAAAACCGACCCGAAACTTCGAACGTGCGTAACTTTTGCGTCGGTTATCGGAATCAAACGATTCCAGCGGCCACGTACTCCTCCAATAACCTATTTTAACCTGCCAAAAGGAATTTAAAAAAAAACAACCGTAGCTAGGTCAAAAATCCAAAAACCGGAATCTGCCCTAAACTGGGAATTTCACCATTCTCGGTTTTCCATCAATTCTCATCAATTTCTTCACCAATCGGCCACATATACCCTCAATTAGCATAATCTAACCAAAAATCAAAGTTTCCAATTCAGAAAACCCTAGGCTCAAACTCGGGTCCCCTGTTTTCAACTCAACCCGAGCTCTCCATTGCCCGGCGACTTTCGCTGGCCCTAAGCTCGGCCACACGACGCCGAGAGCAGCCAAAAAGGGCTGGTGATCGGATCTCAATCGAGCTCATCCCTCTCAGCCATAAACAGAGACAAAACAGGGCAAAAATGGCTTACCCGTCGAATTTGTGCGCGGAGACGGGCCAGAGTCTGCTAGTCGCAGTCGTCTGGCCGGAGAACGCCGAAAAATGCCGGTGAACGGCACCGAACATTGCTCGCGTCGCCTCCATTGCCGTTCGGTCTTCGGCGCTCGAGCGCTCAACCACGAACAACAGAATGGCTTCGGGCCATTCTGTTGTTTTAATTATTATTAATAATAATTAATAATACTAATAATACTTATTAAAACATTAACATTTACCATTTTGCTCGCCCATATTTTTGACTATTTCAAATTTCGTTAAATCTCGTTATTTAATTATAACCCCTGGCTTAATTTCATTGAGAATACGCGAATCTAAATAAAACCACTCACTTTTCTTTTGAATTTAATTATTACAACCTATTTTATTATTCTTTTATTTTCTCTCAAATTTTCCCATTAAACAAAAAATCTCGGGTGTTACAATCCACCCTCGTTACAAAAATTTTGTCCTCAAAATTTGTGGCCTTGTTAGTCCTCAATGTATGACTTAGCTTGCAGTCATTGGCATTACCGTCTCATGTCTTGCGGCCTTATACTATGATTTACAATCGCTTCGTTCTTTTCAAGTCACCTTCTTCCATCCCTCCAAAATTCTGAACTTCCCACACAAGGGCTTCGATTCTAGCCCATACTTAGGGTCAATCTCTATGGTTCTAAACCAAAATCAATAAAACCAAATGACGCATTGTTAACCTCCTAACCACGTCTACTGTGTTTGATTTGATTAACTAAGTCTTCGGTTGTGCGCCACGTGCTAGTAATCCTCACGTCTCAAATTTTAATAACCCAACTGCACTGATATGCACGTAAATAATTTACACACATGTTAGTTTCCACTAAATCGTCCGTAAGTTAAACTTCCTTACTCTTCTGACTTGGCCTTATGTTCAGGCTCCCCCAATCTAAGCCTAATTCAAGTCCTCAATTTCCTAACGAAGCAACCTCAAAATCTTCTCCCGTCGAAGTTTCTCTCAGCCATTACTTTATATCGCATCTACATCCAAATTTTATAACATCAGTTAGATCGGATGTCATCTAAAATCTCTCCCAATTCTTGGGCTGTAATCCAAACTTAAACATAGTTTCATCAACTCCGTCTCCAGTTGGGATACACACCAACTCAATTTCTATATTAACTTCGTAATCGTATTCCTCACTTTTAATTGGCCTATACGTGTCCTTGCTTACGCATCGAGTCTTACAAAATTTCCTAAGTCCTCAATTGAGCGATCTCTAACTGGGTTCTTGACACTTAACGTCTCGAGCACGTGTTGGTTCGCATTTAGCCACCCAAAGCGTTAAACTCACTCTAACTTATTAATTGGTCTCCACTAAATATTGTCTCTTATCCTCAATCCTCAAAATAACATCAACTTCCAATGTCATTTGGGTTGACTACCGTTCAAGGATTCCTAACAACATCCAGCTTGTAATCCAAGCTCCCCTTTATTTAACTTAAATTCCTCGAATTCAGTTCCTTTAGTTCCTAACTTTCTTAATCTTGTGTTTATCGAATACATGCCTAACCACTTCACGCCCTTAAAGCTTTCTCAACTAGAATTCTATTCTCTATGTTTCGCAAGGTATCCCATCAATGATATCCTACGTCACATTCTTCCTTGGGTAACTCACCAACCCCGATTCCTTTTCTGACGCAGTTCTCACAACTTAACTCTTTCCATTGCTATTTTTCGCTAACTATATCCCTGAAAATACATTCAAGGCCTCAGCAGGTTTAACCGAGAGCTTAAGTTGCTACTATCTTAAGACCAATGCTCACTTGTAAGTTAGATCCTATAAATCTCACATTTCATTCTACGTCACGTTAAAGAGTTCTTTCATTATGTTCTAACCGAAACGTTTATTCTATCTTCAATGTGCTTATTCGTCTAACTTAACTCCCCATTATCCTTGAGCACAGTTAAGTCCCTAAGTCTCGTTATGGATTTGTTCTAAACTATTCCTTCTAGCTTTGAGTTATCTATGTATCCATTGGGCTCGACTTGTCAAATACAAGTCAAACCGTTGAAAATCATCATTCTACTTAAGTTTACTTAAATGGTTTCTATGAAAATCATCATTCTCTTTATTCTAACTTCAAATCTCAATCTCTCATAGAATCCAACAATCTCCTTCACCTATCCCTAATATTGCACGAGGATTACCTTAACGTTACTGAATGACCTTACCCTCTTTCGTTCCTCCTAGTTGGTTCTGAATATTCTACTTTTTTCCCTTGCAACGATTTCTCCCACGATCTTCTTGTTAGCAAACTTGTTGTAGATAAGTTTACGCATTTATTCCAACTCTCCTCAATTTTTCAAATCTTACCTTTTTATTTCCAACAATTTAGTACGTTTCCCCATCAATGCTAACCTACCTAATCCTCGAACATTGATGTTTCTACCCACATTCTGGAGGTAGCCTCACGTTGGTGGTTCCTAACTCGAACTATATCATCTATAGACTCTTCCTTTAACTCTCATACTCCTAAGCCCAAAAGAATTCGTCATTTCTTACTTCAGTATATTTTCTACCATAGATACTCACCATAGTCATTTCACCGTTTCTTCTAACCTTACACAGGTTATAGTAAACCCCAAAACATGACTTCTAATTTAAGGCGTTAAACCCTTCTCTGATTAGCTATAGTATCTGGGTTTCTAAGTTAATCCAACTCTTATGTTTTAGCCCCACATTCTTCTTTGGTCGAGTAGTACCAATGATCCAACACGTCTAAGTTTTATTCGTTTCATTACTGCCCTCGAAATTTACCAACGTTCAAACTCCGAGTTGATCCATTTATTTTCTTCATGAGTATTGGCTAGTACGAACGCGCCTAAGCTGCGCCTAAATCTTTCATCCATAATTCAGTATTGATCAATTACATTCCCTAAAATTTCTAAGTAAAAACCGTTTTTTCCTTCGAATATCGTTTTCATTTAATTACCTTCAACCTCACGCGGATCTAAATTACACGAGTACTTATTAGGTCCTCTATTCACTTAGACGCACTATTATACTTTGACAATCTAGGGTATTCCTCCATAAATCTTACATCTAAGTTTCAAATTTCTCTATGAAGTGTCATATTCTAAAACTCCGAGGGTTTGTCAACTAGGGTTAGTTTCTATCTCTTTAAATCTTACACATTATAAGTTGTATCGTTCTTACGATAACTCAATTCTAAGTGTGCAACTTCCTGTGGTTAGGTCAGGTTAATCCTACTACCACATAACTCTCTTTCTATGAGGTCCACATCGTTCTATATTTAGCCTATTGTCCTCTCTTACTAGTTTGCCTAGTAACCCTTCTTGTGACGACCCCAACCCGGTCAGGGCCACCACGGACTGTCCATGACGTAATCTTGACTTTAAACCCTCATATTTTCACATGCAAATTTTTCATTTTTTTACTTAACACTCTAAAGCCAACCTCAATCGACCCTAATTAACCTAACGTTAACTTAAACATGACGGGCATAAATTCGTTAACTTTTAAATCATTGAAACAAGGTAAAAACCCTTTGTCGGAAAAATGTCGACTCGGTTTTTACGCCCTTAAAATCCTTTAAAATACATGGGGGTCGCTCGTAAAATACGTTTAAAAAGTATCGGAAAAGGTCGGGTTAAAACGTGTTTTGAAAAGTCAAATTTTGAAAAAAAACGATTTGGGGACAAGTGGGGCTCGCTGGGCGCCGCGCTCACGCTGCGCGCTCCCGCGCTACGCGCCCGCTCGCGCTGTGCCCGGCCGTGATCGATCGCACCCCGGGCCCGACTGATCGGGCCGACTCGGGCTTTCTTCATCCAAAAACACCCCGGCCGCGACCGATCGCGCCCCGGGCCCGATCGATCGGCCCGGCTCGGGTCTTTCTCGCCCAAAAACACCTAAAAACTCTCATTTTGACCCTTTTTGACTTTTCTCCACATTTCTTCCTATTTTCCCGAACCAAATACCTCCAAATCACTTGAAAGTTTACCCACACATTCCCGACACTCTCGTCTCTACCTCCCGTAAAAATCTTAAAAAAAAAAACGACTTAAAACGGAGCGTAAAACATATGCGAAAACATATCTAAAATTCACGAAAACCAACCGCGTGGATCGTTTTAAAACACGAGCATATCCTTACAATTTCAACACCTATGATCATTAAATCAATCCAACACAATCCTCAACATAATATTGAACTTAAAAACGGATCTTCCTAAAACATCATCAAAACAAATACGTCTTTTAAGTCATTCTAAACAACACTAATTCAAGCCCACATCCATTACCATTTCCAAAATATCAACTCCTCTATACGTCCTAAAATTATCATTCAAAATCAATCCAATTCACACCTTTTTACCACAAAATGCTCGGAGTATACCCACGGATCATCCAGCCTAACCAAAACACACCCCACCGCCACGAGCTCAATCCACCGACCATCTACGCGTGATCATCAGGAAGAGGTTCCTCACCTTCATCATACGATAAACACATTAAGCCTAATGCTTAGTAAGGAGGTGCACTAAAACATAAGTATACGTAATGCATGGTCTTTCAAAACATGTTCATTTTTCATTTCTTTACTTTACATAACATTTACATATATATCTTCAGGCATGAGTAGGCACAGGCACCACCCCATCTACCCTGTAGACCAAACACTTGCCCTGAGTTGCCATTAACACATTTTCTTGCCTTGAGTTGCCATTAACACATTTTCTTGCTCTGAGTTGCCATTAACACATTTTCTTACCTTGAGTTGCCATTAACGTGCCCTGTGCCCTACTCATCCTCCAATCTTTACGTATCATTATTTACTTTACTTTGTTTACTTGAAAACGTGCACAATTGAACATTTCATTAAATCTTAAAGGAGAAAACGTGATGCATGAGGATTTCGCATATGACATACCAACGAACAATTCACAAACGTACATGAACATACTTTACTCCTAACCAACTTAACCAACATCTAATATCTAATTTCCTAGGCTACCTGACACATTAAACCCCACAATCAGAAAATCATCATCAAAGCACCAAAAACCTAACATCGATACGATGTAGGACCTTAAGGGCCAGAAACCTACACACACACTTACCTGGCGTCCTTTGGAATGTCGTGAACCGTCCGAAAGCTTGATTTACCTAATTCATTTCACAAATAAAGGCATTAAAACCAATCTTAAACAAACGAATTCCAAACTTAAACCAAGTTCCTAGCTAAGGCAATTTCTCCTAAAACTTTCATTTTCTCCATTCGGGCATTTAATCGAGCACGTGGTGCTCACCACATACCAAACTCCATTAATGGAGATTTTATAACCTTCAACAACCAAAAACCTAAACTAAATCTATCAATAACCAAAATTTCACATAGCCATCCCCGAAAATCGTAAATACATCGTCAAAGGGCATTAACTTAAACATCCTAACAATTTCTAACCAAAAATCGGGATTTCTAATAAAACCCTAAACCAAAATTCACCTCAAAATGACAAACTACCATGGCTAGAACCCGGAGCTTATCTAGGACGTTGATTTGGGGAAGAAAATCGAAGAAGAAACGTTGGAGGAGGGAGTGTCGATCAGCGCTTGAAGAATCGGCCGTGGAAGATGAAGAACGACAAGGAGAAGGGGGAAAAACCTTCTCTGGAGGTTTTCCAGAAAAGGGAAATGCGTGGAGGGGGAGGGGTGTTTGATTTTTATTTAACATTTGACTTTACAAAATTACTTAAATGCCATCCCCTCCATTCTTTAACTTAAATCGTTATTTTATCTATCAATTTGATTTCTCTGAAATTTTCTTATTTCTCCAAATATTATAACTATTCCCAAGGTTCTAACGAAACTCTCCGTTCGCAAAACGGACATAGTTTACTATTTTTACGAGTTAAAACACTATAGGGCTAAAAACGAAACATTGCGCTATCAACTTGGATTTCTAAAAATTTGCTTATTTCTCTAAAAATCCTCATAAATTCCTAGGGCTCTAATGAAACTTTCCATTTGAGAAAAGACTTTAATTTACTATTTTACGAAAATACCCCTAAGAGCAGAAACCCGTAAATTCCTGGCGTTACACTTCTTACCCACCTTCTATTATATTTTTACCTCTCTATTTTCCAACCTACTTTGATCTATCGCATAATTATTATAGTCAAATCCTTACTCTATACTACATCTTCACTCTAACGTTCCAACTCCAATAACTGTTGAGATAAAGCTCTACCTGAAATAGCTGAATGTTGGGCAGTTTTTCTCTTCTCCAGCCAGGGCGAGTATCCTCGGTGTAACATTTTCCTGATCCATGCCCGATTGGTCTTTGCCTGGCTTCGGGCAATCCTTGACATAGTGGCCAACCACTCTACATTGAAAGCACCTACCTGTGCCTAATCTACAATTGCCATAGTGTTTCTTCTGGCATTCAGGACACAGAGGTCTACGAGAAGTTCCTTGTACGCGCTTTTGTCGGCTTTGTTTAATTTCTTCCTTGCCCACCCCCTTTCGTGCCGTGGTCATTGGGAGTGACTAGTCCTTGGATCCTAGGTTTTTATCGGTTCGTCAACATCCTAAGCTGACGAGATTGTCTATCTATAAGCTGCTCTTGTCGGTCAATGAGTTGGAATTGTTGGGCAATGAAATCATTAAAGTGATCTATCGTATCGTCTCGGTAGTCTCCGTCATTTCCTCGACGCACCATTTTTATAAATAGCTCCTATAAAAGTTAAATGCAAACATCTCTAAGAAACTGAAATCAAATAAAACTATAAACATACTTACAGTTGATGAAGGATGTCCGCGTAGTGGCTGTGCAGTCGAGCAGTCTACAGAACCGATTTTAAAACCCGGGGGCTTTGATACCATAACTGTGGCGACCCTATCACTGTACCCAATTCCCCGTACGTATATTTTTTTTTTATCCCTATACTTTAAATAAACTCTAAGCGGAACCTAAACCGAAATCGAAACCCGAATCGAAATCGGAAATTGAAATCTAATCTTTAAATCACTTAAAACATAACTTAAAGAAATTAAAACAATTAAATAAAACAATTGAAATAAAATACAATCGGCAAGCAGGGCAAAAAGGGATTTTCATCCCTATATGTAGTGGCGATCAGTCGCCCATAAAGGGGGCGACTGATCGCCCCTTCGGCGATTGCAACAGGCGACCATTCGCCTGTTGCGAATCGCCACGCTCTCTGCATTTCTCCAGAGAGCGGCGACCAAGGGGGGCGAATGATCCACTCCTCAGGCGATCATTCGCCACCCTCCCTAGAAATCCAATTCCAGGGAGCGTCCCTCCCTGTTTCTTCTTCTTTTTTTTTTTGTTTCTCTTCACACTCCTTTCCATTCATTCCTCTTTCTCTACTTGCATAACATTTCAATTAAAACATCACTTAACAATCACCTCAACTATACATTCCTACACTAATTCATTCAATTTCTGTATCCAAAACAACGACTCAAAACACGTGTTTAAAACGAACTACAGTTCCCTGAAAACGAACTGCGTGGATACATTTAAAACCTAAACAAATCCTCCTGTTTTGAAATCGCCCAAACAGTTATAAAATCAGTTTCCAAAACATTTCAAAACGTCTATACATAAACCTATCCAGATCCAAACATCCTATAATGTTCTATCTATACAACCATCAATCAAAATCATCCCAAAAACCCCAAAATCTATACATACATACATCCCCACGGGTCAGGTAAGCGTCGACTGTGCCAGCACACCACCGCGAGCCATCATCCGTCAACTGTGTCACTCTCAGGTGGAGGGATCTCATCCTCACCTGTTTCCTCGTAATCACCTACACCATACAACACACTATGAGATAAAAATCTCAGCAAGCTCTTGTAAATGCAAATGCATGCTATGCGTGTGAGATTTTAAACCATGCGTTATTTTCTTTACTTTATATGCACTGTAGGTGTCACCGAGATCCTATCCCCCTAACCGGAGAGAGCTCATCCAACGGGCGGACTACTCTTTCCAGCTAGAGGAGGGGGGTGCACGATTACAACACGTACAGCCGTGCCTGAGCCCCACCTCGCGTGACCTGTAAACTGTATGCCTTTCGGCCTGTAAACTGTATGCCTTACGGCTGTTTTTCTATGCATTATCTTTAAAACATCGTGCGGAAATTCATTTTCATGCTTTTCTTTAAAACACGTGATGCGTGAACAGTTTATATTTCAAAGTAAACAACCACATATGTACCATTAGCACGATAAACAAACAACATACGAAACAACTAATCCTAACTACCCAAACCAAAACAAATTAAACGAAACACGTCTCCAAAACTCCTCGAGACAACCACGACGTACGGTGTAGGCCGATCGGCCAGAGAAGATCACGAGAACTTACCTGTCTTCTGTAGCTCGTTGGATTTGGCACCTCACGTCACCTATGGCTCGACCTATGACAAACATTCAAGCTTCATTAAATCAAGCTTACATTCACCAATTTACTCCCAAACTACTATTTCTAGCCTAATCCAACTAAAACCTAACTAAACGGCCACTAATTTGGGTTCGGTAAAAACCGACCCAAAACTTCGAACGCGCCTAACTTTTGCGTCGATTATCGGAATCGAACGATTCTAGCGGCCACGTACTCCTCCAATAACCTATTTTAACCTGCCAAAAGGAATTTTAAAACAAACAACCGTAGCCAGGTCAAAAATCTGAAAACCTGAATCTGCCCTAAATTGGGAATTTCACCATTCTCGGTTTTCCATCAATTCTCATCAATTTCTTCACCAATCGGCCACATATACCCTCAATTAGCATAATCTAACCAAAAATCGAAGTTTCCAATTCAAAAAACCCTAGGCTCAAACTCGGGTCCCCTATTTTCAACTCAACCCGAGCTGTCCATTGCCCGGCGACTTTCGCCGGCCCTAAGCTTGGCCACACGACGCCGAGAGTAGCCATAAAGGGCCGGTGATCAGAGCTCAATCGAGCTCATCCCTCTCGGCCATAAATAGAGACAGAACAGGGCAAAAATGGCTTACCCGTTAGATTTGTGCGCGGAGACGGGCTGGAGTCTGCTCGTCGCAGTCGTTTGGCCGGAGAACGCTAGAAAACGCCGGTGAACGGTGCCGAACATCGCTCGCGTCGCCTCCATCGCCGTTCGGTCTTTGGCGCTCGAGCGCTCAACCACGAACAACAGAATGGCTTCGGGCCATTCTGTTGTTTTAATTATTATTAATAATAATTAATAATACTAATAATACTTATTAAAACATTAACATTTACCATTTTGCCCGCCCGTATTTTGACTATTTCAAATTTCATTAAATCTCGTTATTAAATTATAACCCCCGACTTAATTTCATTGAGAATACCCGAACCTAAATAAAACCACTCACTTTTCTTTTTAATTTAATTTAAACAACCTATTTTATTATTCTTTTATTTTCTCTCAAATTTTCCCATTAAACAAAAAATCTCGGGTGTTACATTTAGTGATTAGGTTAATAAGTGAATGAGTAAGGACAAGATGGTAAATTGTAATTTATTGTGGATAATGTATTTAAGGGAGGGTTTAATGAGGTTTAGCCCCCACTATCCCCTCATTTTTCCTTTCTCAATATTCAGCTCAAGCTCATCAGAGCTCCAGGCGATTTTCCCTCCGACTTCTCCAGTGATTCCTCCGATTTAGGTGAGTTCCTTCATTTTTCCTTATGACTTGACAGTTAAATAACAGAGAGAGTGCAATGTATGTGTTTTTGGGAGTGTTGTGAATGTGTGTAGTTTCGGGTTTAGTTCAGAATCGGGAATGCACGAAGATCTGAGCTTCCAAACTAATTTCCTTAGACTCCTGTGTAGTTTAGAATGAAGTTTAACTAATACACTGTCTACGATTTTAGGTTTGAGCAGAACCCGAAGTGGTTAGCAACCAAACATTTCCCCAGGAATCCAAGTAAGTAAAGTATGCATGCGCCTTCGGGCCTACATCACAAAACATTAGGATTATGCATTGTGCGAATGAGTTTGTATGACATGCATCATGTTTTATGAAAGATTACGAAAATGAATTTTCATGTAAAGAATGGTAAGGCATGAACCGAAAGTGACAGAATAGCTATTAAGGGAATTCATCCGCCCCTTAATCGAGTAGAGGATGTAGAACATTGGGAGAACTGATCCCACTCCCAAGGGAACTGAGGGATCAGAATAGCTACTAAGGGAATTCATCCGCCCCTTAATCGAGTAGAGGATGTAGAACATTGGGAGAACTGATCCCACTCCCAAGGGAACCGAGGGATCAGATCAGTAAATGAGCGAATGTACAACTGAGATGAGGAAGTAGAAACTGCATGTTAGGTTTTATGTTTCAGCATATCATTTCATTATTGCTTTGCTTGCTTAGCATTAGGCTAATAGATGAGTTTTGTGATGTAGGTGTTGAGGTTACTGCAGGTGATTTCCCTGAGTTCACAAATGCATAGATGATGTTGAAGGAGCGCATTCAGGCCACGACTTGGTAAATTGATGAGGCGGTTTAACCAGTGTTTTGTACATGTGCATTGTAGTAAAAAAAAAAAAAAACTGGATGGCTGAGTTATGTTTAAGTTTCGTTGACAGAATCAACTTTTAATGTCCTGATCTTAGGTTTGAAAACTCTCTGGTTCAGTAGACAATGTTTTCACTTAAGTTTGTTGAGTCTTAGGACAGCAATAGTTTTCAATGTTTTGAAACACATTTTGAAATCTTCTGGAAATAGTACCTTGCTGATTTAGCATTGGATTTTACTGGATTTGAGTAATGTAGGGATTGGAGTCGTTTTCGAAAGGTTTCATTGAAGCGAATAATAGTAGAGTTGTTTTTGTATAGAGTATGAATTGTGGAAGAATTGCTCTGTTTTCTACCAGCAAGTGGTAATCTATCGGTAGAAGACATCGTTTTCTATCGGTAGAAGATGGTTGTTTTCTACCGGTAGGAGTAGCGTGTTAAATCTATCGGAATGGTGTAGTTTATTTCATCGGTAGAAAGTTTAGATTTTGTCGTTTAGTGACCGGTCAATGTATACTGTTTGTTTTGTTTTGTGAGTAAAGTCTCTTGTCGTCTTATGATCGGCAGAGGCTGGATGAATGAATCATCTGGCTGACGTCATCAGTAGATGAGAGTAGCAAAACTCGTCGGTTGCGATCGGCAGAAGTCGGAGGATTAATTCATCCGGCTGACGTCATCGGTGGAAGACTTCTGTTTGCTTCTGCTTTTTCGTTGACTTAGCTCAGCGGCAGATGAGTTTGACTTTTGCAACTTTTAAAGTATTTCGCGATTTAAACCTTTATTTCTTTTGGCCGATTGTTCTTTAACATCTCAACTGATTACTCAAACATTGTACTAGGGTTTTGTTTAACTCTATTTTTGTTCAAATGATTTCCGCTGCAAGTATTTAAACGTTTTGAAGTTTTAGAAAATGTCAAATTTAGTCTTTCGAGTGAAAATTTTAAATTTGGTCCAAAGTTTCTTAGTCAAGTACGAGTTTATGAGTAACAAACTGGGTTTAGAAAACTCGAGGCGTTACAAGAAGTTTTGTTCACCTAAGTCATAAACAGAATATTAATCAGATTCCTACTAAGCCTCATTTGAATCTATCCAGAAATCTAGGAAAACTAGTTTGGAAGTTTAGTTCATAGCACATTCCCGATTTACAACAAAACCTGGACTAGCTTACCCATACAGCATTCACAAAACTCACATTTATTGTAATACCCAGCTGTATGGAATACTAATATTATAATGTAAATGACATTTTTGTAAATATGTCGAATCAAATCGGTTTTGCAAAAAGAAAGCGTTATTATGATCCTAATAATTTATAAGGATTTTAAGATAATTTCGGGAATTTTAGGAGCATAACGCTAATTTTATGAAAATTACGCTTATCGTAATATAAATGATACATTGGTAAAAATAGTAAACGAGATCCGTTTTGCAAACGGATAGTTTTAATAGAACCCTTGTAATAAGTTGGATTGATTGGCAAAATAAGGAGATTTGAAGAAACCGAATCGTTAGACAATTAACGAAACAAAGGACGAAACAAATAGAAAATCAAGGGAAGGGTGAAATGGTAATTTGTCAAGTCAATTTTTATAAAAATAACACAACTCTTTTTCTCCCTCATTCTTCTCTCTTCCTGCGCGAACTCCTCTCCTCCAGGCGATCCTCCATCGCCTCTCACGGCGATTTCCTCTTCCGAGCTCCGTTCTTCCTCCGTTCGTCCTCCGTCATTCACGTTTTCTCCTCCAATCAATGTTCTAGGTAAGAGTGTAATGCCCAGCTCGTACGGATTTTGGATTTAATATATTATATTCATATTTTATTATATAATGGCATTTTTCATAAATATGTCAAATCAAATCAGTTTTGCAAACGGAAAGCTTTATTGCGATCCTAATGATTAATTGGAATTTTAAGAAAATTTAAGGAATTTTTGGAATAATAACGCCATATTCCGAGTAATTACCTCTATCGTAATAAAAAGGACGTTTAGTAAAAATAGTAAATGAAGTCCAAATTACGAACGGACAGTTTTAATAACGCCCTGGTAATGAATAAGAGATATCGGCAAAATATGGAATTTTCGAGAATCCGAATCTTTGGCCGATTAACGAAACAAAGGACGAAACAAATAGAATTAAGTGCGAAGGGCAAAATGGTAATTTGTCAAATCAAATTTATAAAAATAACCTAAACCTATTTCCTCCTCATTTCTTCCCTGACCGCGAGAAAACAGAAGCCCTCCCACTTCGCGATTCTCTCTCGGCAGCCGACGATCTCTTCACATCCGACCTCTGTTTTTCCTTCCGATCGTTCCGTTTCTTTCACGCTTTCTCCTTCAATCGAGGTTCTAGGTATGAACCTACGATCTTAGAGCTGTTATTTCAATGTTTACGGAGTTTCAAATAATTAGGTTCGATTAGGGTTTCGATAAAAATGTCGATTTAGGGTTCGTAATTAATAAGTTTATCGTGTTTAAGGATATAAAGAATATATTGGACGTTATTGGACTAATCTAGTTGATTTAGGAAAAATGTTATAATTTGTGAAATTTCGAGATTTTAGGAAAAACTCGTAAATTAGGAATTGAGGTGCCGAGCGTAAATTGCTCGAATAAATAGCTCAATAAATTGGATTAGAGCCTTAGGAAGTTCCTTAGTTAAGGTTTTGTAAATTTGGACGATCGATAGTTTAAACTCGTTTTAACGTCGATATTGTGTTTTGCTTCAGTCAAACAACGTTCGTGGACGGAGCTTGAGCTGCTTTGGACACGAGGTAAGTTCTCGTGATCTTCTTTGGCCGATTGGCCTACACCGTACGTCGAATGTCGTCTCGAGGAGTTTTGGAGATGTGTTTGTTTAATTGTAATTGGTTTGGGTAGCTAGGTTTTAGGGATTTATAGTTTATGCTTTACAGTCTTGATGGTACACGTTATTGTTTGTTTACTTTAAGATATTGAACTGTTCACGCATCACTTGTTTTAAAGAAAAGCATGAAAATGAATTTCCACACAGAGTTTTACAGATAACGTAAAGCATAGCATTGGCCGAAAGGATTATTGGCCGAAAGGTGTATTGGCTGAAAGGCGTATTGGCCGAAAGACATATTGGTCACGCGAGGTGGGGCTCAGGCACGGCTGTACGTGTTGTAAGCGTGTACCCCCAGCTTTGAGCTGGAAAGAGTAGTCCGCCCGCTGGATGAGCTCTCTCCGGTTAGAGGGATAGGATCTCGGTGACACCTATTGAGCATTGCATAGTAAGATAAAATAAAGCATGATTTACCGAACTCATACGCACAGCATGCATTGCATTTACGTAGAGCTTACTGGGATTTCATCTCATAGTGTATTGTATGGTGTATGTGACCTAGATATCAAGGAACCAGTTGAGGATGGGATTCCTCCCCCCGAGGCTTGAGTCCAGTTGACGGAGGATGGTTGCGGTGGTGTGCTGGCGCAGTCGAGGCTTATTTGACCCGTGGGGACAGTATGTATAGATTTTGAGGATTTTAAGCTATTTTTGGATAGAATAGGAAAATTTTATAGACATTATAGGGTGCTTGGTTCTGGTAGTTGATAGGTTTACATGTTAATGTTTTTAAACGTTTTGTGATTGTTTAGTGATTTGAAAACAGGAGGATGTGTTCGATTTTTAGATATATCCACGCAGTGGGATTTCGTAAAGTACGCTGCGAGTTGATTGAGTTTAAGTTATAAATTGATAAGTTGTTAGGATCAGGGTTGAATTGTTTGATTCGCTCTCTGGATTCCAGAGAGCACTTGTGAAAATAAAAGAAACAGAATGAAGGGAAAACAGAAAGGGTGGCTAAGGATCGCACGAGGCGATCGCTGCACTGCAGAGTGTGCAGCGATCGATCTCTGCAGCAATGCAGAGATCGATCGCTGCTCGCTGCAGCAAGTGTAGCGATCGATCTGTGCAGTAATGCAGAGATCGATCACTGCTTGCTGCAGCAAGTGCAGCGATCAGTCGCATCATATAGCAGCGACTTGTAACGACCCCAGTAGGATCATCACCAAATCATGACTCTATTTATCATTTTTTTTTTTTACCTTTTCCTCATCTGTACATCTTTACCTTTTATTCAATGTCATACAATTTTCGGTTACATGGTTTAACTCAAGACACCTTATTCGAATTACTGGACAATAATCGGTAATGAAATACTTATCACTCCTACCGGCGAGCAGTACAAAACACATCAGCCGGTGAATAGCTACATCAATTCTAAAGCTGCTTCTACCGATGAGAAGAAAACACACATCTACCGATGGACATGTGCAACCCACGTGATTCATTAAAGGACTTCTACCGATAGAATTAAACGACATCTTCCGATTGACATGTATACTACCTCTGCCGATTCACTAAACGACAAAACAGCTATCACATCTTCCGATAACCATATACACTCGCATCTGCCGATGACAAAACAAATGCACTTCATCTACCGATGGACATGTGCAACCCACGTGATTCATTAAAGGACTTCTACCGATAGAATTAAACGACATCTTCCGATTGACATGTATACTACCTCTGCCGATTCACTAAACGACAAAACAGCTATCACATCTTCCGATAACCATATACACTCGCATCTGCCGATGACAAATGCACTTCATCTACCGATGGACATGTGCAACCCACGTGATTCATTAAAGGACTTCTACCGATAGAATTAAACGACATCTTCCGATTGACATGTATACTACCTCTGCCGATTCACTAAACGACAAAACAGCTATCACATCTTCCGTTCCGATAACCATATACACTCGCATCTGCCGATGACAAATGCACTTCATCTACCGATGGACATGTGCAACCCACGTGATTCATTAAAGGACTTCTACCGATAGAATTAAACGACATCTTCCGATTGACATGTATACTACCTCTGCCGATTCACTAAACGACAAAACAGCTATCACATCTTCCGATAACCATATACACTCGCATCTGCCGATGACAAATGCACTTCATCTACCGATGGACATGTGCAACCCACGTGATTCATTAAAGGACTTCTACCGATAGAATTAAACGACATCTTCCGATTGACATGTATACTACCTCTGCCGATTCACTAAACGACAAAACAGCTATCACATCTTCCGATAACCATATACACTCGCATCTGCCGATGACAAATGCACTTCATCTACCGATGGACATGTGCAACCCACGTGATTCATTAAAGGACTTCTACCGATAGAATTAAACGACATCTTCCGATTGACATGTATACTACCTCTGCCGATGGCAATACACTACATCTTCCGGTAAGGCGAAGATATATTTTCATCTTCCGGTAACTGACTTACTTAGACTTCTAACTTCACTGTCTCAATACTCTATTAAAACAAACCACTCATAATCATGGAAAACAGAGACTTATCCAGAAATTCATACAGCGGAAGACTCAATTAAAACATAATATTTAATAACTTTAGAAATATCTTTAGACTCTGAAATTAAGACAGGCTGTTTCTAAAATCCCAATTGATATAATAATCTCAACCTATTTAGACTTCAGTAATCATGAACATCATTAATGTCATAAAACGTTAACCAGGGTTACTCATTTGCCATCCAGCCACAGAACTGCCCCCCCCCTGAACACCTTCCAGCAACCAAGCTTAAACATCTTCATCTACTTTGAAATCCTCACCTGATATTTCGTCACCTACATCATGAGGTTAAAACTATAAGCCTAATGCTTAGTAAGGAATGCAATACTATCACGAATGCATGAATGCATAAATTCAGAGAAAACATGGTTATGAGTCTTTTCTTATTCATAATCATTGTTTCATGTTCATTATTCATATCATAGTTCATATCACTGAACCATATTTATCATTCATATCGTTGTTCATGTTGCGTGGGATGAGAGAGGATTTGTGCCGGTAAAGGGGGTTCGACAGTGAGTTTGATCATGGTCCCTACTGCGGGTCGTATTCTTATGTC
Organism: Begonia masoniana; assembly: GCA_022432975.1. Classification (NCBI taxonomy): domain Eukaryota; kingdom Viridiplantae; phylum Streptophyta; class Magnoliopsida; order Cucurbitales; family Begoniaceae; genus Begonia; species Begonia masoniana. Next base: position 22,319,013 of record CM039515.1, read on the forward strand.
CTACTGCGGACTGTGACATACGCCGAACCACCCCCAACCCCCACTCAACCACGTTGTAGGAATTTTTATCATCTTATCTTATTCATGAGAGGAAAACATGCATTTAAAACATTTCATATGCTTGAGAAGAAAACATGATGCATGACATGGACATTCTTAATCCATCGGGCTATGACAGAGAATATACCAGAACAGACCATTTCATAACCATCATCAAATCATCAGATAACATAGTTCTAGATATCCATAATCATTCAGACACTAAACATTCAATAACAACCTAATACTCTCGAGATGTAGGGCCCTATTAGCCGGAAATCTTAGTACATTCACTTACCTGGATTCCTTAGCAACTTGAATCACTTTCTCTTCAACTTCTTCACCTAACACATTTCACATTACAGTAGTTAAATAAGGTCCTAAAGTTCTAATCATAGGTCATCCTAGAATCTAATAGCTAGAGTCATCCCCGAATCCTTAGTCTAAAGCTCTGTGCAGAATCTGAAATCCGAAATAGAACAAGGAGGTTCTACTATTGATTAAATCTGAGTTAAGTTACTTAAAATGACCAGAATCTATTCGGGTTGACATTACTACCCTCGGATTCTAAAATGTTCTAAAACGACACGGCCATTGATAAATCCCAAGTTCAAATGCTGAGCTGAAAACAGAGCTGATAAACTAACAGGTAGCTACATTGTCTATTGCATACCTCGGGTACGAACTTGCAGAGAAAACGCAGGCTGAAACCAGTCGTCGGTGAGGGAGAACACCGGCAACAGAGAGCAGGAGCTCGGGAGAGGAGAAATCGCCGAGAGAAGGGGTGTCGGCTACAGTGAGGTTTAAATGAGATTTAAGGTTTCCTTTTTCTATTTATACTTAATCCATCGATCTTAATTACAAATCTGCCACCCAACCTAGCTTTGCTCAACTTGTAATAAATTTGTCTTAACATTAAATTTAAATCATAGAGGTTAAATAAAAGGGTGATAATTAAAATGGTCAGAAAATCACCTGGCCGAAATGTCGGGTGTTACACGACTGGTCGCTGCCCATTTTTGTCACGACCGGACAGTTTTGCCCTCCCATTTTAATTAAAGTTTATTTAATAGTTTTACAGTTTTTAAAAGGTTTTATATTAATTGTTTTAAGTTGTTTTAAATGTTTTTAAAGATAGATTTCAATTCCGATTTCGATTCTGGTTTTGATTTCGGTTTAGGTTCAGCTTAGAGTTTAATTAAAGATATTAGGTTAAAAAAAATATATGGTACGGATATTGGGTACAGTATTAGGGTCGCTACAATTATGGTATCAGAGCCCCCGGGTTTCAAAAACGGCTCTGTAGACTGCTCGACTGCATAGCCACTACGTGGACATTCTTCATCAACTGTAAGTACGTTTATAGCTTTATTTGATTTTTAGTTTCTTAGAGTATTGTGTTTTAACTTTGGTATAAGAATTTTATAAACATGGTGCGTCCACGAAACGATCGAGATGACCGAGACGATACGATAGACCAATTGAGAGAGGTTATAGCACAACAATCCCAACATCTTGACCAACAGGCCCGACTTATAGATAGTCAATCTCGTCAACTAGAGGCATTAATAAATCGAGAAAGGCCTAGGACCCAAGGGGTGGTTGCTCCCGATGACCATGGTGGAAAGAGGAATTGTTAGATTCAATGATGAGTTAAGATTAGAAGCTTAACTCCATGGTTAGTGCCGTACGAATTGTGAAGTTTGCAATTTCAGAGGTCTGACTCGTATTTGACAAGTTGGGACCAATGGATGCAAAAATAATTTAAGGATAGAAGAAATAGTCTAGAGCAAACTTATGGCGAGACTTAGGAATTTGACTGTACTCTAAGTTAATGGAAATTTGAGTTGAACGAATGAGCATATTGTAGATAGTATAAGCGCTTCAGTTAGGACATGATGGGGGAACTCACTAATGTGACGCAGGATATCATTGACGGGATACCTTGCGAAACATTGAGAATAGAATTCTAGTTGGGAGGCTCACGTTGAAATAGTTATTAAGACCCGTGAAGTGTCCAAGGAAGGATACAATTTGAGTGCTATTGACGCAAAAGTCATACGTGAACATTATTAGAGAAATATAGACTCTGATGGTTGTAGTAGTGACTAAGGTTAAGGTCAACGAACTTATACGCAAATTAGTTTGCAACTCTGACGTGTATTACATATGTGTAGAAATTGTTATACCCGATAGATGGATAAGAGTATAGAGTAGTTGAGATTTAGCGTGAGAATAAGTAATTTAAGAAGACTTTGATAGCGTGAGGTGGTTGGGTACATAATTGATAGACACGGGATTAAGAAAGTTGGAAACTAAAGAAAACTCAATTCGAGGAGTTGAAGTTAAGATAGAGGGGAGTTCGGATTGCAACTTGGGTGTTGTTAGGAGTCCTTGAACGAAAATCAACCCAAATGATGTTAGGAAATTGAATTTATTTTGAGGATTGAGGATACGAGATAATCCTTAGTAGAGACCAGTGGATAAGTTACAAAGTTTAACGTTTTAAGTGATTAAATATAAACCGACGCGTGCACGGGTCATTAGGTGTCAAGTACACAATTGAAATCGTTGATAGAGGGCTTAGAGATTGGGAAGGACTTGATGCGCAAGCGAGGGCGTGTTCAGGACAATTAAAGGTAAGGAATACGGTTAGGAGGTTAATGTAGCAATAGAGTTAGGGTGCATCCCGACTGCGGACAGAGTCGATGGATTATGTTGAAGTTTGGGTTACAGCCCAGGAGTTGAAAAGAATTCTTGGCATTTACTCTGGCTGACGTTTAGCAAAGTTCTGATCTAATGGGACATCTAAGGAAGGATGTCGGCAAGAAGGAACTTTGAAGAATTGAGTTACTGGGAGGTCTAATCTGTAAGTAATTAAATAAAAGACGACGCATACGCAATTATTAAGGTGGCAAAGTATGCCGTTGGATAAATTGATTGAGATTTGAGAATTTGGATTATGCTTGGTACGTGAGTGAGGACGTGTACAATCAAATCGAAAGTGGGGAATACGAAATTAGGTCCAATGTTGGAGAATATAATAGGGTTTTGGTTTAGAACCATGACGAAGGACTGTAAGTACAGACGATTTACCGAAGTAAAATGCCACAAGACACGAGAAGTTGATATCTAGAACTATAAGCTAGGGCAAATTTTGAGGACAAAATTCTAAATAAGGTGGGTGGAATGTAATGCCCAGCTCGTACGGATTTTGGATTTAATATATTATATTCATATTTTATTATATAAGGGCATTTTTCATAAATATGTCAAATCAAATCAGTTTCGCAAACGGAAAGCTTTATTGCGATCCTAATGATTAATTGGAATTTTAAAGAAATTTAAGGAATTTTCGGAATAATAACGCCATATTCCGAGTAATTACCTCTATCGTAATAAAAAGGACGTTTAGTAAAAATAGTAAATGAAGTCCAAATTATGAACGGACAGTTTTAATAAAGCCCTGGTAATGAATAAGAGATATCGACAAAATATGGAATTTTCGAGAATCCGAATCTTTGGCCGATTAACGAAACAAAGGACGAAACAAATAGAATTAAGTGCGAAGGGCAAAATGGTAATTTGCCAAATCAAATTTATAAAAATAACCTAAACCTATTTCCTCCTCATTTCTTCCCTGACCGCGAGAAAACAGAAGCCCTCCCACTTCGCGATTCTCTCTCGGCAGCCGATGATCTCTTCACATCCGACCTCTGTTTTTCCTTCCGATCGTTCTGTTTCTTTCACGCTTTCTCCTTCAATCGAGGTTCTAGGTATGAACCTATGATCTTAGAGCTGTTATTTTAATGTTTACGGAGTTTCAAATAATTAGGTTCGATTAGGGTTTCAATAAAAATGTCCATTTAGGGTTCGTAATTAATAAGTTTATCGTGTTTAAGGATATAAAGAATATATTGGACGTTATTGGACTAATTTAGTTGATTTAGGAAAAATGTTATAATTTGTGAAATTTCGAGATTTTAGGAAAAACTCGTAAATTAGGAATTGAGGTGCCAAGCGTAAATTGCTCGAATAAATAGCTCAATAAATTGGATTAGAGCTTTAGGAAGTTCCTTAGTTAAGGGTTTGTAAATTTGGACGATCGATAGTTTAAACTCGTTTTAACGTCGATATTGTGTTTTGCTTCAGTCAAACAACGCTCGTGGACGGAGCTTGAGCTGCTTTGGAAACGAGGTAAGTTCTCGTGATCTTCTTTGGCCGATTGGCCTACACCGTACGTCGAATGTCGTCGAATGTCGTCTCGAGGAGTTTTGGAGATGTGTTTGTTTATGTCTGCCTATGTTTATGTCTACGAAGTATGAGATCTGTGAATGTCAGGTTACCTTTCTATCGGTATGAGTTGTTTAAAGATTTCCTGGTTTCATTGCTGTGTGATAGAAGTTGGGTGAACGTGTCATCCGGCTGACGTCATTGGCAAGAGCTGTGTCTTAGAAGCTGGATGAATGAATCATCCGTCTGACGTCACCGGTGAATGGTGAACGTTTGCTGTTCACTGGATGATGTCTCTTATTAGATGAGGTAAGTGAGTCACGTGTTTTGCACATGCCTACCGGAAGATGTCTCTGACGGATGAGGACCTTATCCGGCTGACGTCATCAGTGGATGGTGAACGATTGTTGTTCACCGAATGATGTCTCTTACTGGCGATGTTAAGTAGTCACGTGAGATGCACATGATAACCGGATGATGTAGAATTTTTACTACCGGCAGAAGCGAGCCCTATGCTTGTCTTTTAGCGATCGGCATAAGTGAGTTTTATGTTTTGTCATTTAGTGATCGGTAGAGGTCGAGTGTTTTATGCATCGGATGATGTGAGTAGAGCTACTTGTTGTCTAGCAACTGGCAGATGCCTGCGATTTCGAGCAGCTCAAGAATAATGAAGTCGAGTCTTCTAAGGGCATTTTCTGTTGCCCGATTATGTTACAAAACCAATGTCTGGGTTAGTCGTTCGATTCTGTTGATGATGAATTCGCAAAATTTAAGACAAAGGCAAGTTTTGAAAGGATCGAGCTTTGTCAGTTATAGCGTTGTCCCGAGTTCTGTCAAAAAAAATAATAATAAGAGAGAGATATATATATATATATATAAAGTTGTACAGATAGAAGGATTAATATTTATGATTTAAGAAAGTTTATTAATTATACCTTGACCCTACTGGGGTCGTTACAAGTATGGTATCAAAGCAAAACCGGGTTCTAAAATCGATTCTGCATACTGCCTCCCAGCACAGTTTGCCACCTGAGTACACTCCAACAACTGTAAGTGTTTATGGTTTTAGTAATGTTTTTAAGTTAAGATATGTTGTGATTATTTACTTAGGAATCTCAAAATGGTAAGAGGTCAACAGAGAGAAGACAACGTGGATAGTAACACCATTGCTCAGATGACATAATTAGTTATTCGCCAATCACGCCAAATAGAACAGCTTGTGGCCACTAGAGAGGAACAAGGGAACTCCAGTACTAATGCAACTCATGATCATAGGGGTGAGCATTTCCACTGGCTTCGACCCCCGGTATTTAATGGGCAAGTTTTGGATCCTGTTTATGCTGAGGAATGGATTCGAAAAATGGAGAACATGTTCACATATGCAAAGGTCGAGGAAGGAGATAAGGTCACATATGCTGTTTTTCATTTGGAACTGAGTGCAAGGCATTGGTGGGACTCAATCCAGAGTACCATTAATGCAGAACCTATGACCTGGGGAAGGTTTAAGACTTCTTTGTTTGACAAGTATTTCAATAGGACTGTTCGGGTCAGCAAGAAGAAGGAGTTTATGAATTTTTGACAAACTGGCTCTGTGGCAGACAACATATGCAAATTTGAGGCTTTATCACGGTTTGCTCCCCGATTGGTTGAGGACGATGAGGACAAGATTCACCAATTTGTTCAAGGACTGAAGCCGAGTTTGTATATGAGAGTAAAGACTGCTGGAACCGCAACAGAACAGGGGACCACAACAACAACAACAAGGTATAAAGAGACCCTTCAATCCAAATGATGACCAAGGGAAGGGAAAACGACCATTAGCCCCTCTATGCTCCAACTGCCAGAAGAACCACCATGGCAAGTGCAAGCTACACTCTGGCCGTTGCTACAGATGTGACAAGGTCGGACATGTAGTTAGAGACTGCCTCATGCCACCAGACCCCAATCGAGCAAGAATAGCACCCAGAGTCTTTACTATGATGGAGGATGAAGATGCTGTGCAGCATACGGTCATAACAAGTACAATTATGATTTGTGGTATTTCTACTTACACACTTATAGACACGGGGGCCACCCACTCATTTATAGCAGCCCTGTTTGTCTGTAAGCATAAGTTAGGATACATACCAGCTGATAGGCCATATAGTGTTATGTTACCGTCAGGGAAGTCCTTACATTCCGAACGAATAGTGAAGGGTGACATTGTGTCCTTAAGAGATAAGAAGTTATATGTAGAGCTGATTGTAATTGACATGAAGGGATATGAAGTTATATTAGGAATGGATTGGTTATCCAGACATTATGCCACGATAAGTTGTAGGTCTGGATTAGTTGAGTTTCAACCCCCAAATTGAGATCGGTATACCTTCCAAGCTATCCCAAAAATAAGTAAAATACCGATTATATCCTCACTAGAGACTCAACGGTTATTGAAAGATGGCTGTGAGAGTTGTCTAGCTAGTGTAATCGATATTCGGGTAAGGAATAAAGTAGAACTACAAGATATTTCTATAGTTAAAGAGTTTCCTGAAGTATTTATGGACGACTTGCCCAGATTACCACCTGATAGAGAAGTTGAATTTGTAATCGATACATATCCCGAGGCATTACCTATATCCAAGAACCCTTACCGCATGGCACCAGTTAAGTTGAAGGAATTAAAGGTCCAACTGCAGGAATTATTAGACAAAGGGATTATACGCTCTAGTAGTTCTCCCTGGGGTGCACCTGTTTTATTTGTTAAGAAGAAAGACGGTTCTCTTAGAATGTGCATAGATTACAGAGAACTGAATAAGTTGACAATTAAGAACAAGTACCCCTTGCCCCGGATTGATGACCTGTTTGACCAACTACAAGGAGCTAAAGTATTTTCAAAGATTGACTTACGCTCGAGCTATTACCAATTGAAGGTTAAGGAGAGTGATATACCTAAGACAGCCTTCAGGACCCGTTATGGACATTATGAATTCCCTGTTATGTTGTTTGGTTTAACCAATGCATCTGCAGCCTTTATGGACCTGATGAATCGAGTGTTTCGTGATTACTTGGACAAGTTTGTAATTGTATTCATAGACGATATTTTAATTTACTCACGGACTAAAGCTGACCACGAGGAACACTTAAGAGTAGTTTTGACAACATTAAAACAGCAGCAACTCTATGTCAAGCTGTCTAAGTGTGAGTTCTGGTTGGATAAGGTCAACTTCTTAGGCCATGTTGTGATGACCCGAATGTGCACGTATGAGTACGACTGCGGGGAAACCTCGGGTTGCGGGGCAAACCTCGGGACCTAAGCCAAGTGTAGGCGAATCCCGTACTCGAGTATAGGCGAATCCCGGGCCGTAAAAGAGAGGGTCGTCACAATCCCACATCGCTTGGGGAAGTATATGGAAATGAAACATATGTAAAGAGATCCTCCCAACATAGCAAGACGCGTTTTGGAGCACAATTGGCAACGGATCCCATAAAAACTCCGAAGTTAAAAGTGCTTCAGCGAGAGCAATTCCAGGTTGGGTGACCTTCTGGGAAGTTCTCGCCAAACAAAGCAGTGAGGGGAGGATATTGGGCTACGGCCCAATCCCCAGAGCAGACAATATCTTGCTGGGAAACGGGGTCGTTACAAATGGTATCAGAGCCTGTACCCAACTGGAAATGTGGCCAACGAGGACGTTGGGCCCCCGAGGGGGGGTGATTGTGATGACTCAAATGTGCACGTATGAGTACGACTGCGGGGCAAACCTCGGGACCTAAGCCGAGTGTAGGCGAATCCCGGACTCGAGTATAGGCGAATCCCGGGCCGTAAAAGAGGTAGTCGTCACAATCCCACATCGCTTGGGGAAGTATATGGAAATGAAATATATATAAAGAGACCCTCCCAACATAGCAAGATGCGTTTTGGAGCACAATTGGCAACGGATCCCATAAGAACTCCGAAGTTAAAAGTGCTTCGGCAAGAGCAATTCCAGGTTGGGTGACCTTCTGGGAAGTTCTCGCCAAACAAAGCCGTGAGGGGAGGATATTGGGCTACGGCCCAATCCCCAGAGCGGACAATATCTTGCTGGGAAATGGGGTCGTTACACATGTCATCTCTGCTGAAGGTATATCAGTAGATCCAACCAAAATTCAGGCAGTTAAGGATTGGCCACAGCCGAGGAATGCCAGTGAAGTCCGCAGTTTTCTTGGTCTGGCAGGTTATTATAGAAAGTTTATTAAGGGATTTTCTATGATAGCTAAACCTTTAACAAGCTTGACTAAGAAGGACACCAAGTACTCTTGGACTGCAGCCTGTGAGAATGGCTTCCAGATACTAAAACAGAAATTAACAACGGCTCCTCTTTTGACACTCCCAACTGAAGGAGGAAGATTCAGTGTCTATTGTGATGCATCCAAAATTGGATTGGGGTGTGTCTTAATGCAAGAAGGCAAGGTTGTGGCATATGCTTCCAAACAACTGAAAGGTTATGAGCAGAATTACCCCACCCACGATTTGGAATTAGCTGCTGTTGTTTTTGCACTAAAAATTTGGGGACACTATTTATATGGTCAGCAGTGTGAGGTGTTTTCTGACCATAAGAGCCTGAAGTACCTCTTCACCCAAAAGGAATTAAACATGAGACAAAGACGTTGGTTGGAGTTTGTTAAGGATTATGACTTCGAAATCAAGTATCACCCGGGTAAGGTCAATGCTGTGACTGATGCATTAAGCAGAATGTCAAAGACAATGCAGCCCGCAGTATCAACAATGTCTATACCATTATGGAAGGAAGTTCAGAAGTTTGAGTTGGAAACAGTTCCTTAGTTGTCAACCGTACTTGCTGATTTAACCATTCGACCAACTATTTTGGATAATATCAAATAGGCACAACAGAAGGATTTAAAGGAGAATAATAGTATGATGAGTAAATTAAAAGATGCCTCCTCTGAATTTAGTCTCTCCAATTATTGTATTTTGAAATTTAGGAATCGATGGTACATTCCAAGTGATAAGGAGTTGCGTGAGTTGATCTTAGCTGAGGCACACTCATCTCCTTTCTTTGTACATCCTGGTAACACCAAGATGTATCGGGATTTAATGTTACATTATTGGTGGCCAAATATGAAGAGGGATATTGTTAAGTATGTGGAGTCATGTTTGGTTTGCCAGCAAGTTAAAGCAGAACACCATCGCCCAGGAGGTACTGTCCAACCCTTACCGATCTCTGAATGGAAGTGGGAAAACATGGCCATGGATTTTGTGGTAGGATTACCTAAGACAACTAAAGGACATGATAGCATTTGGGTTATAATTGACAGAATGACGAAATCGGCTCACTTCCTGCCTGTAAAAACAACTTACACAATGGACCAGCTTGCTGGTCTGTATGTTCAGGAAATTATCAGATTGCATGGGATTCCGATATCTATAGTCTCTGACCGTGACCCTAGGTTCACCTCAAGGTTTTGGCAAAGTCTTCAAGGCACGCTTGGTACTAAGTTATCCTTCAGCACTGCATTCCACCCTCAGACAGATGGCCAATCAGAGAGAACAATTCAGACACTCGAAGACATGTTAAGAGCGTGTGTGCTAGACTTTCAGACATCTTGGAATCTTGGAGTCGACACCTGCCCTTAGTGGAATTCTCCTACAACAATAGTTACCAGTCCACTATCGGTATGACACCCTACGAGGCGTTGTATGGTAGGAAATGTAGATCACCCTTATACTGGGATGAGGTTGGCGAAGCAAAACTCCTAGGTCCCGAGATTTTGCAGCAGATGTCAGACAAGATCGCCATTATTAGGAAAAGGATGACGACTGCACAAAGCCGACAGAAGAGTTATGCAGACCAAAGAAGGAGAGACCATGAGTTTGCTGTCGGAGATGAAGTTTTCTTAAAGATTTCACCATTTAAGGGAGTTTTAAGATTTGGCAAGAGGAGAAAACTTAATCCGCGATTTATTGGACCATTCCCTGTCTTGGCAAGGATTGGTAGTACAGCTTACAAACTGCAATTGCCTCCATCACTGGAAAAAGTACATATTGTCTTTCATGTGTCAATGTTAAGGAAATGCATACGTGATCCGACACATGTTGTTGAGCAAACTGAAATCAAAATCGAGCCGACACTGATGTATGAAGAGAAGCCTTGTAACGACCCCAGTTGGAGTCGCCACGTAATTCATATCTTAACCTCTTAAAACTAACAACATATTCGTTCACAGAGTCGAGCGACCATACGCAGTCATCAGCTCTATAACTAATTCGGGCAGGAAAGAAATGCCCCCAGATTATACGACGTTATTCTGCTCGGGTTTGCATGGGTTTACATGCATCGGCTAACAGAGTGTATCTCTTTCGATTTGTCACGTGTACTCTGCATGAGCTCAATTATCGTTGCCCAATAGAAGACATCTTCCGGTGGGCACGTACATCTCTCGTGACTCATTAAACATCATTCGGTCACTAACGACAACAACATCTACATCATCCGGTAATTGAAATACACTACATCGCCCGATCACTAGATGACAAAAAAACATCTACATCATCCGGTAATTGAAATACACTACATCGCCCGATCACTAGACGACAACAACAACATCTACATCATCCGGTAATTGAAGTACACTACACGCCGATCACTAGACGACAAAACAACATCTACATCATCCGGTAATTGAAATCCACTACATCCACCCTATTTACTAGACGACAAAACAACATCTACATCATCCGGTAATTGAAATACACTACATCGCCCGATCACTAGATGACAAAAAAACATCTACATCATCCGGTAATTGAAATACACTACATCGCCCGATCACTAGACGACAAAACAACATCTACATCATCCGGTAATTGAAGTACACTACATCGCCCGATCACTAGACGACAAAACAACATCTACATCATCCGGTAATTGAAATACACTACATCGCCCGATCACTAGACGACAAAACAACATCTACATCATCCGGTAATTGAAATACACTACATCGCCCGATCACTAGACGACAAAACAACATCTACATCATCCGGTAATTGAAATACACTACATCGCCCGATCACTAGACGACAAAACAACATCTACATCATCCGGTAATTGAAATACACTACATCGCCCGATCACTAGACGACAAAACAACATCTACATCATCCGGTAATTGAAGTACACTACATCGCCCGATCACTAGACGACAAAACAACATCTACATCATCCGGTAATTGAAATACACTACATCACCCGATTACTAGACGACAAAACAACGCTTACATCATCCGGTAATTGAAATACACTACATCGCCCGATCACTAGACGACAAAACAACACTTACATCATCCGGTATTTGAAATACACAACATCTACCGATAGACATGTGCAATCCACGTGTTCTTTTAAGACATCTTCTGATAGAGAACATCTATCGGTGGATGCAAGCTCATACATCTTCCGATAGAGAACATCTATCGATGGATGCAATTCCTAACATCTTCCGATAGAGTACAGCTATCGGTGGACATAAATATACACAGACTTCTAACTTCATTGACTCATCACTCTTATAAATGAAAATCAGAGGCTCATCCAGAATTCTTATAGCGGAAGACTTAGTTAAAATATCTCGTTCTATATCCTTATAATCATTCTCAGACTCAGTAATTAAACTAGACAATTTCAAAAGCTCGATGTTCTAAAATAATCTCATCCTACTTAGACTTCCATATTCATAATCGTCACTAAAATCATAAGAGCATTAACCAGGGGGTCTTGTTCGCCATCCAGCAACAGAATTGCTCCCTGAACACCTTCCAGCAATCGAACTTAGACATCTTCTTTAAATTTGGGATCCTTACCTGATATTTCGTGTGATGACCCGGATGTGTAAGTATGTGTACGATGGCTGCACGAATCGGAACCCGGATGGCGGTACGTCCGCGCGGGTGAACCGGAAGGTGACAGGTTGTAAAGAGGGGGTCGTCACAATCCCACATCGCTTGGGGAAGTATGTGGAAATGAAACATATGTAAATAGACCCTCCCAAGATAGCAAGACGCATTTTGGAGCACGATTGACAACGGATCCCATAAGAACTCTGAAGTTAAAAGTGCTTCGGCGAGAGCAATTCCAGGTTGGGTGACCTTCCGGGAAGTTCTCGCCAAACAAAGCCGTGAAGGGAGGATATTGGGCTACGGCCCAATCCCCAGAGCGGACAATATCTTGCTGGGAGTAGGGGTCGTTACAAATGGTATCAGAGCCTGTACCCAACCGAAAATTTGGCCAACGAGGACATTGGACCCCCGAGGGGGGGGGGGGGTGATTGTGATGACCCAAATGTGCACGTATGAGTACGACTGCGGGGCAAACCTCGGGTTGCGGGGAAAGCCTCGAGACCTAAGCTGAGTGTAGGCGAATCCCGTACTCGAGTATAGGCGAATCCCGGGTCGTAAAAATGAGGTCGTCACAATCCCACATCTCTTGGGGAAGTATGTGGAAATGAAACATATGTAAAGAGACCCTCCCAAGATAGCAAGACGCGTTTTGGAGCACAATTGGCAACGGATCCCATAAGAACTCCGAAGTTAAAAGTGCTTCGGCGAGAGCAATCCCAGGTTGGGTGACCTTCCGGGAAGTTCTCGGCAAACAAAGCCATGAGGGGAGGATATTAGGCTACGGCCCAATTCCCAGAGCAGACAATATCTTGCTGGGATAAGGGGCCATTACAAATGGTATAAAAGCCTGTACCCAACCAGAAATGTGGCCAACGAGGACGTTGGGACCCCGAGGGGGGGGTGATTGTGATGACCCGGATGTGTAAGTATGTGTACGATGGCTGCACGAACCGGAACCCGGATGGCGGTACGTCCGCGCGGGTGAACCGGAAGGTGACATGTCGTAAAGAAGGGGTCGTCACAATCCCACATCGCTTGGGGAAGTATGTGGAAATGAAAGATATGTAAAGAGTCCCTCCCAAGATAGCAAGATGCGTTTTGGAGCACAATTGACAACGGATCCCATAAGAACTCTGAAGTTAAAAGTGCTTCGGCGAGAGCAATTCCAGGTTGGGTGACCTTCCGGGAAGTTCTCGCCAAACAAAGCCGTGAGGGAAGGATATTGGGCTACGGCCCAATCCCCAGAGCGGACAATATCTTGCTGGGAGTAGGGGTCGTTACATTTCGTCACCTACATCATAAGGTTAAAACTATAAGTCTAATGTTTAGTAAGGAATGCAATACTAACATATATATACGTGAATGCATAGTTGCGAGAAAACCATGATCATGTTTGTTTTATGCTCTTTCCTTGTTCTTATTCGTGTTCTTAATCATCACTTTCATCATATGGATTAAGGGAGGATTTGTGCCGTAAAGGGGGGATGACAGTGCAAGTGTACATAGTCCCTTTCGGGCCATATTCATGGTCCTTCTCTTTGGACAGTGACATACGCCAAAACGCCCCCAACCCTTACTTAATTCGGTTGCATAAGTTTCATATTCATTCTCATATTTTGTTCATGGGGAAAAACATGCTCATAAATCATTTTCATATGCTTGAGAAGTAAATCATGATGCATGACATGAATGTTCTTAAATCATCGGACTATGGAAAATATCAGACTAGACAGTTGACTTCATAGACTCTATCAGAACATCATATAACATAATTCTCAAACATCCATAAATCATCCGAGTACAACCATCTTAATAACTTAAAACAAACATCAAACACATAACTAATTTAGTACCCTTAAGATGTAGGGCCCTAATGGCCGGAAATCTTAATACATTCACTTACCTGGCTTCCTTAGTAAATTCGTGCACTACAACTCAAACTCCTTCACCTGATATCATTTCACATTTCAGAGTTAATATAAATCCTAAATATTCTGAAATCAAAACTAGAAAACCTTAACTAAATATTATCTTAGAACCTATCGGACATATATTTCCATGTTCCTTCAGCCGAGCACCTTGTGTGCATAGATCGAATTTCCTGAACTTAGAAATACCAGATTCAACCTAGTAACTAATCGTATTCGGCTATCTAAATATCCAGAGTCGAATCGAAAATGCCATTACCAAACTCAGATTAACAAATGTTACTATATTATTCTGCCATTGAAGAACCTGGACTACAAGCATTGCTGAAAAACAGAACTCTAAACAAAGAACCAGCACCTACATTGTCAATGTCTTACCTGAAGCGTGATTTGACGAAGTGGAGACTAGAAAAACCGATCGCCGATGAGGGAGTCGCCAGCAGAGAGAGATGGAGAGCTCGAGAGGTTGAGGAATCGCAGAGGAAATGTCGGCTATAGTGGGGTTTTAGAGAGGTTTAAGAATATCAGTTTTCTATTTATACTAAATAGTATCATTCTTAATTACCATTCTGCCACCACGCAAATAAAATCAATTAAACTTTGGCATTAAAATTTAAATCAAAAGAGTAATAATAAAGGTGACAGTTAATTCCGTTAAAAGAAACACCTGGCCGAAATTGTCGGGTGTTACAAGCCTGTAAGGATTATAAAATCTGCAGTTAAGACTCTGAGGAATAAGGAAATTCAATTAGTGAAAGTCTTATGGATGAATCATGGTATTGAAGAAGCCACATGGGAACGACAACAAGACATGCTGGACAAATATCTGGAGCTCTTTGTTTGAGCAATTTTCGAGGACAAAAATTTTGTTTAAAGAGGGGTGGATGTAACACCCGACAATTTTGGCCAGGTGATTTCTTAACTGATTTAACTGTCACCATTATTATTGGACCTTTTGATTTAAATTTAATAAGAAGATTTGCTCCAAATTGTGTGAAACTAGGTTGAGTGGCAAAATTGTAATAAGGGTGGGCTGTGATCGTTATATAAAGAAAATGAAAAATTTTTAAACCTCACCAACGCCACTGTAGCTGACACTTTCTCCTTTCAGCCATTTTCTCTCCCGAGCTCTCGCTCTCTGCCTGCCAGTAATCCTCCCTTCGACGACCAGTTCCCTTGCTATATCTAGGATACTCTACGCTCGAGGTATGGGTTAGACAATGCAGTTGTCAGTTAGTTGTTAAGCTCTGTTTTTCAGCTTGTGTTGGAGTTTGGTTTCTCCAATGGCCGAGTAACAATAGTAACATTTATAATCTGGATTTAGTAATGTTATTTCCGAATCGATTCTGGACATTTAATATAACCGACCCTGATTAATCGTTAGTTGAACCTAGCTGTTTCGGTTTTTGAATTTCAGACTGCACACAGAGAACTAGACTAAGGGATTCGGGAATGACTTTAACTACTAGATCCTAGGATGACTTGTGATTAGGACTTTTAGGATTTTGTTTTAACTACTGCGATGTAAATGTTTTAGGTGAAGAAGTCTGAAGAAAAGGAGCACGAATTTGCTAAGGAAGCCAGGTAAGTGAATGTATTAAGATTTCCGGCCATTAGGGCCCTACATCTTAAGGGTACTAAATTAGTTATGTGTTTGATGTTTGTTTTAAGTTAGTAAGACGGTTTGTATTTGGATGATTTACGGATGTTTGAGAACTTTGTTATGTGATGTTCTGATAGAGTCTATGAAGTCAATTGTCTAGTATGATATTTTCCATAGTCTGATGATTTAAGAACATTCATGTCATGCATCATGATTTACTTCTCAAGCATATGAAAACGATTTATGAGCATGTTCTCCCCCATGAACAAGATATGAGAATGAATATAAAACTTATGCAACCGGATTAAGTGAGGATTGGGGGCGGTTTGGCATATGTCACTGTCCAAAGAGAAGGACCATGAATACGGCCCGAAAGGGACTATGTACACTTGCACTGTCATCCCCCCTTTACGGCACAAATCCTCCCTTAATCCATATGATGAAAGTGATGAACAAGAACACGAATAAGAACAAGAGAAGAACATAAAACGAACATGATCATGATTTTCTTGCAACTATGCATTCACGTATACATGTTAGTATTGCATTCCTTACTAAGCATTAGGCTTATAGTTTAAACCTTATGATGTAGGTGACGAGATATCAGGTGAGGAATTCAAAGTTGATGAAGATGTTTAAGTTGGTTGCTGGAGGGTGCTTAGGGTGGAAGTTTGTGGCTGGCAGGCAAAATCGACCCGTGGTTATGCTCTTATTATGTCAGTAAGGTTTATGATAAAACTGATATTTAAGTAGGATGAGATCTTTCTTTGAATACTGGATTTTGTGATTGTCTGGTTTGGTTACCGAGTAGGGGATGATTAAAAGAGAATAGAATAACCTGTTCCATATAAGTCTTCCGCTACATGTAATCTAGATGAGTCCATGATTTATGTCTGCCTATGTTTATGTCTATGAAGTATGAGATCTGTGAAGGTCAGGTTACCTTTTCTGTCGGTATGAGTTGTTTAAAGATTTTTGGGTTTCATTGCTGTGTGATAGAAGTTTGGTGAACGTATCATTCGGCTGACGTCATCGGCAAGAGCTGTGTGTTAGAAGCTGGTTGAATGAATCATCCGGCTGACATCACCGGTGGATGGTGTATGTTTGTTGTTCACCGGATGATGTCTCTTATCGGATGAGGTAAGTGAGTCACGTGTTTTGCACATGCCTACCGGAAGATGTCTCTGACGGATGAGGACATCATCCGGCTGACATCATCGGTGGATGGTGAACGATTGTTGTTTACCGGATGATGTCTCTTACTGGCGATGTTAAGTAGTCACGTGAGATGCACATGATAACTGGATGATGTAGAATTTTCACTACCGGCAGAAGCGAGCCCTATGCTTGTCGTTTAGCGATCGGCATAAGTGAGTTTTATGTTTTGTCGTTTAGTGATCGGTAGAGGTCGAGTGTTTTATGCATCGGATGATGTGAGTAGAGCTGCTTGTTGTCTAGCAACCAGCAGATGCCTGCGATTTCGAGCAGCTCAAGAATAATGAGGTCGAGTGTTCTAAGGGCATTTTCTATTGCCCGATTATGTTACAAAACCAATGTCCGGGTTAGTCATTCGATTCTGTTGATGATGAATTCGCAAAATTTAAGACGAATGCAAGTTTTGAAAGGATCGAGCTTTATCAGTTATAGCGTTGTCCCGAGTTCTGTAAAAAAAAAATAAGGGATAGTTATAGTTGTACAGATAGAAGGATTAATATTTATGATTAAGAAAGTTTATTAATTATGCCTTGACCCTACTGGGGTCGTTACACTTCTCCCAAAGTATAAATCCCTTCATAAGTTAAGGGGTGGATTAGTTCCCTTAATAGCTTGTCTGTTACAGTCTGTTCATTACTTACCATGCCATATCATGTAAATTCATTTTCGTATACTTTCAAAATATGATGCATGACATACAAACACATTCAAGCAAACATAAATATAAGTTGTACAGATAGAAGGATTAATATTTATGATTTAAGAAAGTTTATTAATTATGCCTTGACCCTACTGGGGTCGTTACACTTCTCCCAAAGTATAAATCCCTTCATAAGTTAAGGGGTGGATTAGTTCCCTTAATAGCTTGTCTGTTACAGTCTGTTCATTACTTACCATGCCATATCATGTAAATTCATTTTTCGTATACTTTCAAATATGATGCATGACATACAAACACATTCAAGCACTACTGTTTTGTGATGTAGGCCCGAAGACACAAGCATACTTCACTTACCTGGCTCCCTGGAAAAGCTCGGTTTCAACTACTTTGGAAGCTTTGCTCACCTAGAGTCATAAACAGAATATTAATCAGATTTCTACTAAGTCTCATTCTAATCTATCCAGAAATCTAGGGAAACTAGTTTGGGAGTTTAGTTCATAGCACATTCCCGATTCATACGAGACCCGACTCAACTCCTACGCCCTGCATTTCCAGGAATATGCATCTACGATACACCTCTATCGTCTATAATCATAATGTAGTAAGATACCTTAGTAAAACTCACCTAAGTCGAAGGAAAAATCGAAGAAGAATCTCCTAGCGCACTCTGCTGAGCTTAGAAGTTGAGAGTCGAAAATAATTTGTGAAAAACAATGGCGGCTACAGTGCATTAAACCCAAAACCTCTTTCCTTAAATACGTTATCCACTTTTAAATTTTCAATTACCCTTATGCCCCCGCCTAGTCATCCACTAACCCTATATTTATTATTGCCATGTAAAGTGTACCATTAATTAAAAGATTAAATAATTAGTTCTATAGAACCGGGTGTTACAATCTACCCTCCTTAAAAGAATTTTGTCCTCAAAATTCAGTACCTGAATATTTCCGGATGTTGGTCCATCATGTCTTGCTGGCGCTCCCAGGTTGTCTCCTCTGTGTTATGGTTGTGCCATAAGACTTTCACTAGAGGAACTTCTTTGTTGCGCAACACCTTCACAGCATAGTCTATGATCCTTAGTAGTTTCTCTTCGTAAGTAAGAGTAGGTTGAATTTCAATGTTCTGCTATCCCATAATTTGATATAGATCCCTTATGCACTTCTTCAACATAGAAACATGGAACACTGTAACACTCGGGTTTTTTTTCGGGTTTTCGCTCCAATGTTATTTTCGTAAATAAGTAAATTAGGTCCGTTTTGTGAGCGGGAGGTTTTATTAGGACCCTAGGAATTTATAGGGATTTTTAGAAGAATAAGTAAATTTTTAGAAATCCAATCGATAGTGTAACGCCGAGTTACGGTTTTCCGCCTATAGTGTTTTAAGTCGTAAAAATAGTAAATTAAGTCCGTTCTACGAACAGAGAGTTTCGTTAGAACCCTAGAAATAAGTTGGAATATTTGGCGGAATAAGGAAGTTTCGGAGAATTTAAAGTGAAGGGCGAAATAACAAAACGAGCAAGGAAATGAGTGAGGGGCAAACTTGTAAATATAAAGTCAAGTTTTATTATTAAACAAAAACTCTCTCTTTCCCCCACCCCCCCCCCCCCCCAACTCACGATCTCCTTTCTTAAGAGAGCAAGTCTCTCTCATTTTGGTGATTCTCCTCCACGGCAATTTCTTCTTGGCCGATTGTTCGTCTCTTCAGGCGATCGTTTCTCTTCAATTTTCTTTCCCCTATCAACACTCTAGGTAAGCACTACGCTTTGGACTCATTTAGTTGTGGTTTACGGGTTGATTTCGATTTAGGGTTTTGTTAGAAATCTCTGATTTTGGTTAGAAATCGTTAGGAAGTTTAAATTAGTTCCCTTTGACGATCTATTTACGACTATTGACAATAGTTATGTGAGATTGTGGTTATTGACGGATTTAGGTTAGATTTTTGGTTGTTGAAGGTTGTTAAATCTCCATTAATGGAGTTTGGTATTTTGTGAGCGCCACGTGCTCGATGAAATGCCTAAATGGAGAAAATAGAAGTTTTAGGAGAAATTACTTTGGCTAGAGACTTAGTTTAAGTTTAGAATTCGTTTATTTAGAATCGGTTTTAATGCCCTTAATTGTGAAATGCTTTAGGTGGAGACGACTTTTGGACGGTGCTCGGCTAGCTACGGACGTCAGGTAAGTGGGGGCTAGGTTTCCAGCCCTTAAGGCCCTACATCGTGTCAACGTTAGGCTTTTGTATTTTGATGATGATTTTCTAATTGTGGGGTTTACTGAGTCAGGTAGCCTAGGATGTTAGTTATTAGTTGTTTGTGAAGTTTGTTAAGAATAATGTACGTCCATGTACATTGTGAATTGTTTGATGATATGTTCTGATGATATGTTATACATAGATTCCTCATGCATCATGTTTTCTCAAATGTCATATGAAACGTCTCATGTATGATGTATGTAAAAGAAAAGTAACGATTAAGTGTGGGTGGGACTGTATGGCCATAACAACAAAACCAATGTCACTTCCACGCGATGGACTATGAATACGGCCGAAAGGACTATGTACACGCACTTGGCCTACACTCTCTGACAAGATCCCCACCTTAATCCATGTTAACGAAAATGAAAAAGAATAAGAACAAGTAAATGAACATGTTTTATGAAAAGTCATGCATTCATGCATACATCATCTATAGTGCATTCCCTTGCTAAGCATTAGGCTTAATGTTTATGTTATATGATGTAGGTGACAGGTGTGAAGGTGAGAGTCCTCTCGATGTCAAGGAATAGGTTGTCGACGGATGGTGCTCGTGGTGACGGGGTGTGTTTTGGCTTGGCTAGATGATCCGATGGTGTGCCCCGAACTGTTTTGTGGCGAATGAATGTGAGTTAGTTTTTTTGGTTAGAAAGGTGATGGATTTTAGGGTGTATAGTTAGGTTTATCATTTAGGAATTTTATAGTGGATGTAGGTTTGAAGTAGTGTTATTTTGAATGATTTGATAATGTATGTCATTGGTGATGTTTTAAGAAAATTTCATGTTTATGTTCGATGTTTGTTTTGAGGATTTGATTGGGTTTTAGTTGATGATTTTAGGTGATTTATGACTGTATGGATACGCACGGTTTTAGAGCGATCCATGCAGTCCAATTTCATAAAAATTTCTAATATGTTTCTAATATACGATTGTGAGTCGTTTATTGGGTGATATTTCAATTAAGGAGGGATTAGTGTTGAAGGGTTGGTTGGAAGTATGTTTAGAGGCAAGATGTTGTGGAGGTTGTAGTGTTTAAATTGTGGGGTGCAGGGCGTAGAAGGAAGAAAAGAAGAAAGAAATAAGGGTGGCGACTGATCGCCACAAATTGTGGCGATCAGTCGCCACAGGCGATCAGTCGCCACCTTTACTGGCGACTGATCGCCGTGGCATGATGTATTTTATTTGTTTTATATTAATTAATTAATAGTTTAATTGATTTAATTGTTTTAGTATTTGCTTTAAACGATTTACTAAACAAATTTCGATTTCAATTCCGCTTTCGATTTCAATTGAGATTTAGTCTTAAGTACAGTTAGAGTTAAAAGTTTAAAAAAAAATACTAAGGGTACGGGTAAGGGTTGTGACAAACACACTGTGTATCCCCTCCATAGAAGCCGGTAGCTGCAACTGATAGGCTGCTCTCCCAACTCTCTTCAGAATAGTGAATGGTTCAATAAATCTGGGGTTCAACTTACCTCTCTTCCCGAATCTCACAACTCCTTTAAATGGTGATACCTTGAGGAAAACTTCATCGCCTACATCAAACTCTAATTCTCTGCGTCTTCTGTCGGCATAGCTTTTCTGTCGACTTTGAGCTGTTAAGATCCTCTGGCGGATGAGGGCAACCTTCTCAACAGTTTGTTGCACAATATCAGGATCAAGCAACTGTGCTTCACCAACTTCATCCCAGTACAAAGGAGATCTGCATTTACGTCCATACAATGCCTCATAAGGTGCCATACCTATAGTTGCCTGAAAACTATTATTATAGGAAAACTTCACCAATGATAAGTATTTACTCCATGATCCTTGAAAATCTAAAACGCACGCACGAAGCATATCTTCCAATGTCTGAATAGTCCTTTCAGATTGTCCATCTGTCTGAGGGTGAAAGACTGTGCTAAAACTAAGCTGTGTTCCCATAGCCTTGTGCACACTTTTCTAAAACTTAGATGTGAATCGAGAATCTCAGTCTGAAATTATGGTATTTGGAACTCCATGTAATTTAACAACCTCTTGCACATACAGCTTAGCAAGCTGATCCATCGAGTATGTCATCCTTATTGGCAGAAAGTGTGCGGATTTGGTTAATCGATCTACTATTACCAAGATTGCATCATATCCCTTTGCTGTTCTAGGCAATCCCACGATGAAGTCCATCGTTATTTGTTTCTATTTCCATTCGGGAACTGGTAAGGGTTGTAATGTTCCTGCAGGCCTCTGATGCTCAGCTTTAATCTGCTAACAACACAAACATGATCCTACATACTCTGCCACACAGCTTTTCACACTTGGCCACCAATAATGCTGTTTAAGATCCTTGTACATCTTTGTACTCCTAGGGTGAACAGAGCATCTAGAAGAATGTGCTTCAGAAAGAATCTCATCTCGAAGTTCTTTAATAACATGAACAAACCATCTATTTCTAAACTTAAGGATTCCATCAGCAGAATAGTTAAAATCTGATTTGTCCGTAGAATCCATCCTTAACTTGTACTTGTTACACTCTACATCATTTATCTGGGCTTCCTTTATTCTTTCAAGAATGGTAGGTCTTAAAGATATTGCAGTAAGCATGGTTGATACAGCGGGCTGCATTGTCTTAGACATCCTGCTTAAAGCATCGGCTACAGCATTAGCTGTAGCACCCGGTTTTACGGGATTTTATAATTCCATAATATAATGGCATTTTTATACATATGTCAAATTAAGTCCGTTTTGCAAGCAGAAAGTGTTATTAGAATCCTAATGATTTATATGGATTTTTGAAGAAATACGGGATTTAACGGAGTTTCAAAATGGTAAATGACGATTTATTAAAACGGTTTTAATAGGAATTATTAGTATTAGAATTATTATTATTATTATTATCATTAAAAAAAATAATAATAAAACAAAAACAACAGAATGGCTTGAAGGCCATTCTACTGTTCGAGCCCGACGGCCGAGAGCAGGGAAGAGGGTGAGGCGCGGGGCGGCGTAGGCGTGGTTCACCGTCGAGTTCCGACGTTTTCCGGCCAGATAACGTCGACGGTTCTAGGGTTGCGATTTCTGGCCGTCTTCGCACATAAACCGACTGGTAAGCTTCGAGCCTTTCCCTGTTTCGTGTTCTGTCTGCGCCGTGGATCGCTGAGCTACTAGAGCTCCGATCGCCGGTCGTTTTTGGCTGCCCTCAGCGTCAGATTGTCGAGCTCAACGCTGGCAAGGATTGCCGAGCAATGGTGAGCTCGGATTGGGGGAAAAACCGAGGGCTCCAAATTGGGGAATTCGGGTTTTCCTATGTAAAGCCTTGGAATTTGATTAGATTATGTTAATTGGTTGTTAGGGGGATTGATTAGTGAGGAAATTGGTGTGAATTGATGAAAAATCGAAATGGGGAAATTTCCCGGGTTGGTGCAGTTCGGGTTTTTCCTGATTTGACCTAGCTACAGTCGTTTGTTTTGAAATTCCTTTTGGCAGGTTAAAATAGGTTATTAGAGGAGTACGTAGCCGCTGGAATCGTTCGATTCTGATAACCGACGCGAAAGTTATGCACGTTCGATGTTTCGGGTCGGTTTTTACTGAACTAAAATTAGTGGCCCGTTTAGTTTGGTTTTAATTGGATTAGGCTAGAAATAGTAGTTTGAGAGTAATTGGTGAATGTAGGCTTGATTATAATGAAGCTTGAATGTTTGTCATAGGTCGAGCCATATGTAACGTGTGGTGCCAAACCCAGCGAGCTACAGACGACAGGTAAGTTCTCGTGACTTGCTGTGGCCGATAGGCCTACATCATATGTCGTGTTTCGTTGTCGAGGATATTTGTAGTTATGTGTGTTTATTCGCTTTGGTTGGGTAGTTTAGGGTTAGGCCTTTTATAGGTTATGCTTGTATTGTTCGATGGTATGCACTTTGTATGTTTATGTTATGCTTTTACTGTCATGCATCACTGTTTTATAAAAGTCATGAAAAATGAATTTATGCATGAGTTCACGAAAAGAAACGAATGAAAGTAAAGTGAAAGAAATGAATGAAAGTAAAGGAAATGTGATGACATGAAATGAGACGACTAATATGAGATGACTATGACGACTAATACGAGATGACTACGACGACTTAAATGAGACGACTAATATGAGATGACTATGATGACTTATATGAGACGACTTACATGAGATGACTATATGATAAATGAATGTATGACATGATAAATGAAATGAATGCATGATATGATAACTGAATGTATGACATGATAAATGAAATGAATGCATGATATGATAACTGAATGTATGACATGATAAATGAAATGAACGCATGATATGATAAATGAATGAATGTATGAACTGAAAAATGAGACGACTATCTGATAAATGAATGAATGTATGAACTGAAAAATGAGACGACTATCTGATAAATGAATGAATGTATGAACTGAAAAATGAGACGACTATCTGATAAATGAATGAATGTATGAACTGAAAAACTGTGACGACTATCTGATAAATGAATGAATGTATGAACTGAAAAATGAGACGACTATCTGATAAATGAATGAATGTATGAACTGAAAAATGAGACGACTATCTGATAAATGAATGAATGTATGAACTGAAAAATGAGACGACTATCTGATAAATGAATGAATGTATGAACTGAAAAATGAGACGACTATCTGATAAATGAATGAATGTATGAACTGAAAAATGAGACGACTATCTGATAAATGAATGAATGTATGAACTGAAAAATGAGACGACTATCTGATAAATGAATGAATGTATGAACTGAAAAATGAGACGACTATCTGATAAATGAATGAATGTATGAACTGAAAAATGAGACGACTATCTGATAAATGAATGAATGTATGAACTGAAAAATGAGACGACTATCTGATAAATGAATGAATGTATGAACTGAAAAATGAGACGACTATCTGATAAATGAATGAATGTATGAACTGAAAAATGAGACGACTATCTGATAAATGAATGAATGTATGAACTGAAAAATGAGACGACTATCTGATAAATGAATGAATGTATGAACTGAAAAATGAGACGACTATCTGATAAATGAATGAATGTATGAACTGAAAAATGAGACGACTATCTGATAAATGAATGAATGTATGAACTGAAAAATGAGACGACTATCTGATAAATGAATGAATGTATGAACTGAAAAATGAGACGACTATCTGATAAATGAATGAATGTATGAACTGAAAAATGAGACGACTATCTGATAAATGAATGAATGTATGAACTGAAAAATGAGACGACTATCTGATAAATGAATGAATGTATGAACTGAAAAATGAGACGACTATCTGATAAATGAATGAATGTATGAACTGAAAAATGAGACGACTATCTGATAAATGAATGAATGTATGAACTGAAAAATGAGACGACTATCTGATAAATGAATGAATGTATGAACTGAAAAATGTGACGACTATCTGATAAATGAAATGAATGTACGATATGATAAGTGGATCGAATGCACAGGAATTTATGAAAATTGCATATACATGTTCATGCATTGTCATTTACGTAGAATTTACTGAGATTTATTCTCATAGGCGTCCTTATGGTGTAGGTGAACCCGAAACAGGTGAGGATGACGTTCCTCTGTTAGATGATCACGTTGGTTGAAGAAGGATGCTCGTGGGAGTGCGCTGGCGCAGTTGGTGCGATTTTGACCCATGGGGACGTATGTAAATGTTTTGGGAAAAATTGATAGATATGAAAATTGTACAGATAGAACATATTAGGATGTTTGGTTCTGAATAGTTGATAGGATATATATTAATGTTTTAAACGTTTTGGAATTATTTTGTGATTTTAAAACAGGAGGACTTAATTCAAACGGAGGATATGTTAAACTTTCAAACGGAACCACGCAGTTTATTTTCGTGAAAATGTACTTTGTTATAGTTGTGTTTCGAGTCGATTTTGTGGTGGTATTTCGGAAGACGTATGAGTATCGGATGCTTGATGTTAAGTTGTATTATGAAGTGTATGTTTGTGAGGTGGATAGAAATTGTGGTATAGATAGAATTGTGTTAGTAAAATGTTGAGGTTGTATTTTGTAGGTGTTAGGGTACGTATTGTTTTAAATAATTGTTTTGTAATTGTTTTAAACGTTTTATTAAATTGTTTTCCACTTAAACGCTAAGTATAAAAGGAAAAAGAAAAATTTCGTACGGGAAATTAGGAATAGTATGAGGGACGTTACATTAGCCTTAATTGGGTGGTACTTAATTTCAAAGTCATAATCCTTAACAAATTCCAACCAACGTCTTTGCCTCATGTTTAATTCCTTTTGGGTGAATAGGTACTTCAGACTTTTATGGTTAGAAAACACCTCACACTGTTGACCATATAAATAGTGTCTCCAAATCTTTAATGCAAAAACAACTGCGGCTAGCTCTAAATCGTGTGTGGGGTAATTCCGTTCATAACTCTTCAGCTGCCTAGAGGCATACGCCACAACCTTACCTTCTTACATCAAAACACACCCCAGACCAACTTTGGATGCATCACAGAAAACACTAAACCTTCCTTCTTCGGTTGGGAGAGTCAATAGTGGGGCTGTTGTCAACTTCAGCTTAAGTGTCTGGAAGCCATCTTCACAAGCTTCAGTCCAAGAGTACTTGGTGTCCTTCTTTGTTAAATTAGTTAAATGTTTAGCTATCATAGAAAATCCCTTAATAAACTTTCTATAATAACCTGCCAGACCAAGGAAACTGCGGACTTCACTGGCATTCCTTGGCTGTGGCCAATCCTTAACGGCCTGAATTTTGGTTGGATCTACTGATATACCCTCAGCAGAGATGACATGGCCTAAGAAGTTTACTTTATCCAACCAGAACTCACACTTAGACAGCTTTGCATAAAGCTGCTGCTGATTCAATGTCGTCAAAACCACTCTTAAATGCTTTGCATGGTCAGCCTCAGTACGTAGTATATTAGTATATCATCTGATGTAGTCAAAGGAGCAACTAAGGACAATCAAGAAGCAATAGGGAGCCAAGATCCGTTGATGAATATAGGAGGACCAATGACGAGATCAAGAACGAAGAAAATAAACAAAAGGCTACAAATTTTAATCAAAGACATCCAAGAAAAGGAATCATCACAAAATGTGCAACGAGCAATAATATTACTAAGTGTTGATGAAGAAGCAAGGACTGGAAACGAAGCCCAAAACGAAGTCTCAAAAATAAAGACTTCCCACATGGTCACCCAACATGGCTCTACTCTAGCCCAAGAGTTTTTAACTTCAAAGTTCTTACAAGTGCCACACCATTGGGCTAGGCCCACAATCTGAATTAAACTCGAGACTCACGTTACTTAAACCTAAGTTCCGCGGCCACCATCCACTTGCACCACTTTCCAATTTTCCTTCTCTTATTTTTGGAAACTTTCCTATTGTCTAATTAAGATATTTTGATTATTTCTAATTATGTTATTACCTTATTAGTTTTATCCCTTTGCCTATTTAAGGGAGGCTTGTAATAGATTTTAGGGGACTTTTGAATGAATTGATTTTTATTAAGCTTTTGCTTTGAGGTGAGATCCTTATAATTCTCTTCTTGGGTTCTTGGATTAGAACTTGATCTTCTTCAAGTGTATTCTTGAAAAGATCGAACTTGATAGCTTAGGTTCAACCAACGAGTTTGGTTCGGGTCTAGCTACTTTTTCTGATAACTTTGGTTCCATCGCTATCTATCGATTGGGGTCAAGTTCCTTCTTCTTATTCTTTTGAATCAATAAAGGCATTATTCCCTTTGAATTCCGTATTGCGTGTTGGGTCTAAGATCTCTAATATCTTAGGTTCATATCATTTGGTATCAGAGCGAAGGTTCTTCGATTCAAAGAAGCTATCTTTATCATTCTTGTTATTCTTCTTTTCTTCTCCACAAAACTTTTCGATTATTCTATTTTTTCGTTTTAGTTCAAAAAAAAAATCGAAAAAAAAAAATTCCGAAAATTCAAAAAAAAAAAAAAAAAAGCTCTCGTTTGTTAATAACGAGAAACTTCTTTTGTACTGCCAATCGAGAAAGACATATCTTTGCTTGTCTCGAACCCTAGCATCCGAATCTCAAGTCGGATTTCTATTTCTGCAAGTTTGCCGGGTTTCAAAAAAAAATTCGTGAGAATACCTCATTAGTATCGAGGATTCACAACCGGAAACTATTCAAGCTTCTCAAAACGTTATATCCAGAGATCGATTCTAGCAAACACCTTTAGTGGTTTGACTTTAATCTATTCTCGAAAGTTGGATTTTAAGTTTGAAAGTTTGAAATTTTCACGTTATACTTGTTGGATTACATCTTGATTGGGTTCTAACTTTAAGAACCTAAAGAAGAGATTGAGTGGTAAAAGACAAGAGTGTGAGATTATCTTATAAAAATGTTCATGAGGGCCATACACGATCAATACGAGGCTCTTAATCGAAGGATGGAACGTTTGGAGATACCGTCACCTACCAATCCTCGTGGAAAAAAGTTTGACGACTACTATGACCAAGATGAAAAACCATACCGAAAGGAAAGATACGATAGGAACGATCGAGAAGATGGAGATCTTAGTGATATCAAGGTTAACATCCCAGCCTTTCAAGGGAAAAGTGATCCCGAAGCCTATTTGGAATGGGAAAGGAAAGTCGATTCCTTACTCGAGTATCGAAACTACACGGAGGAAAAAAAGGTTAGGTTGGTCACAATGGAGTTCACCGATTATGCCAGCATTTGGTGGGATCAACTAGTCAAAACTCGGAGACGAAACGGAGAAACCCCAATCCGCACATGGGAAAGTGTAAAAATAATTATGAGAAAAAGGTACGTCCCATCATATTACTATAGGGATTTGTGTCGGAAACTTCAAGGTCTTACTCAAGGATATAAAAGTGTGGAGGAGTATTATAAAGAAATGGAGATGGCCATGATAAAGGCCGATGTTAACGAGGATGGAGAAGCCACAATGGCAAGGTTTGTGGGAGGACTTAATCGAGAGATTGCCGACATAGTAGATTTACAACACTATTTGGACATGGAGGAATTACTACACAAGGCGATCAAAATCGAACGACAACTAAATGCCAAGAAAAGTGCAAAGGTAAACACAGCGTCAAATAGTTCGTGGAAACCAAATTGGAAAGGAGAGAAGTCAAACCCGAGGGAGGACCACAAAGGAAAAATCGTCGCTAATAACTTCAACCCACCTAAAGGAAAGAGCGAGGTTCCAACACTAACTCGGACTAGAGAAGTCAAGTGTTATCGATGCCAAGGAATTGGGCACATTGCATCAAATTGTCCCAATAAGCGTGCAATGGTTGAGCGATTGTGGCGAAATTAAGGTAACAAGACAAGTAAACATCACATTATCAATCGGAAAGTACAAAGATGAGATTTTGTGTGACGTAGTGCCAATGCAAGCAACTCACATCCTATTGGGGAGACCATGGCAATATGATAGAACGGTTAAGCATAACGGCTACAAAAATGAGTATTCGCTTACTCAAAATGGGAGGTTGGTAATACTAAAACCATTACCACCGTGGGAAGCAAGCTTGGATCAAGAGAGGATTGCCAAAGAGATCCAAAATGACAAAAATGGCGTAGTCGAAAATTCAAGCATGAAAGAAGAGAAAAAAAAGGCGAAAAAGAAAGAGGAGACAAAAAAGCCGATGAGAGAAAAGTCATAAATAAAGAGAGCAAAAAAGACAAAGAGGAAGAAAAGAAATTGGAGGAAGGGAAAAGAAACGAGGGAGAAGAGAGAAAAAAGAGTTGACTTGTGAGGAAAGGTGAGGAGATGATTTTGTTACTCTACAAAGATGTTTATTTTTCCACTAACGAACTAACAAATTCTCTTCCCATAAGTGTTACCTCTCTTTTGCAGGAATTTGAAGACATATTTCCAGAGGAATTACCTAAAGGAGTTCCCCCACTTAGGGGAATCGAGCATCAAATCGATTTCATCCCCGGAGCGACGATCCCAAACCGACCCGCATACCGAGCAAATCCAGAGGAAACCAAGGAAATTCAAAGGCAAGTAGATGAGTTGGTAGAGAAAGGCCTAGTGAAAGAGAGTCTTAGCCCATGCTCGGTTCCGGTTATTTTGGTTCCAAAAAAGGACGGCACTTGGAGAATGTGCGTCGATTGTCGAGCGGTAAATAAAATTACGGTAAAGTATCGACACCCTATTCCTCGTCTTGATGATATGCTTGATGAACTGTATGGTGCATGTATGTTTTCCAAAATTGATTTAAAGAATGGATATTATCAAATTCGCATGAAACAAGGAGATGAATGGAAAACAGCTTTTAAAACAAAATATGGTCTTTATGAATGGTTGGTTATGCCGTTTGGACTATCTAATGCACCGAGCACATTTATGAGATTGATGAATCATGTTTTAAGGCAATTTATTGGAAAATTTGTTGTGGTCTACTTTGATGATATTTTGGTGTATAGTAAGTCACTTGACGAACATGTTAAGCATTTGAGATCTGTATTTAGTGTGTTAAAATCGAATCTATTGTATGCTAATCTTAAAAAGTGTACCTTTTGCATGGAATCGGTAGTTTTCCTTGGTTTTGTAGTTAGCTCAAAGGGGGTATCCGTAGATGAGGAAAAGATAAGAGCAATCAAGGAATGGCCCACACCAAAGAATGCAAATGAGGTACGTAGCTTTCATGGCTTGGCTAGCTTTTATAGGAGATTTGTAAGAGACTTTAGCACTATTGCGGCAACTATGAATGAGTTAGTTAAAAAGAATATTGCATTTAACTGGACCGAAGTACATGACAAAGCGTTTAATTTGTTAAAAGAGAAACTAACTAATGCTCCCCTTCTAGTTTTACCAAATTTTGATAAAACATTTGAAATCGAATGTGACGCGTCGGGAAAGGGAATTGGAGGTGTTTTGATGCAGGAAATGAAGCCGATTGCTTACTTCAGTGAAAAGCTTAGTGGAGCGGCATTAAATTATCCAACATATGACAAGGAACTCTATGCTTTGGTAAGGACGTTACAAACATGGCAACACTACTTGTGGCCCAAGGAGTTTATTATTCATTCCGATCACGAGAGTTTGAAGCACCTAAAGTCACAAGGTAAATTGCACAAGAGGCACGCCAAGTGGATGGAATTCATCGAGACCTTTCCATATGTCATCCATTACAAAAAAGGTAAAGACAACGTAGTCGCTGATGCGTTATCAAGGAGGTACGTTTTAATCACTTCTCTACAATCTAAATTGTTAGGATTTGAATTTATTAAGGATTTGTATGAATCAGATATAGATTTTTGTCATGTATGGAGAGATTGTGAGAAAATTGCATGTGCTGATTATTATAGACATGATGGGTATTTATTTCGAAAGGATAAACTTTGTATACCTAAATGCTCATTACGTGAATTGCTTGTTAGAGAAACACATGGTGGAGGATTAATGGGACACTTTGGAATTGACAAAACTTTGAATGTCTTGATAGAACATTTCTTTTGGCCAAAAATGAAGCATGATGTTATAACTATTTGTGAAAGATGCATTGAATGTAGGAAGGCAAAGTCAAAGATCAAACCATATGGATTGTATAGTCCTTTACCCGTGCCCGAGCACCCTTGGACGGATATTTCCATGGACTTTGTGTTAGGTTTACCAAGAACACAAGGAGGTAAGGATAGTATTTTTGTGGTTGTGGATCGATTTAGTAAAATGGCACATTTTATAGCATGTTCTAAAACTAATGATGCTACACATATAGCGGATTTATTTTTTTAAAGAAATTGTGCGTTTACATGGATTACCTAGAACAATTGTTAGTGATAGGGATGTGAAGTTTTTAAGTCACTTTTGGAGAACCTTATGGAATAAGCTAGGTACAAAATTGTTGTTTTCCACCGTGGCACACCCCCAAACGGATGGACAAACCGAGGTAGTGAATCGAACTTTATCTACTTTGTTGAGAGCAATAATTTCTAAGAATTTAAAACAATGGGAAAATTGCTTGCCACATGTTGAGTTCGCTTACAATAGAGTTGTTCATTCTACTACTTCTTACTCACCATTTGAAATTGTGTATGGTTTTAACCCTCTTACACCGCTTGATTTATTACCGTTACCTTCTAATGAATTGGTTGATTTAAATGGAAAAAGAAAGGCTGAATTCGTAAGAGAATTACACTCGAAGGTTCGAGAAAACATTATACAAAGGAACGAGCACTATGCGCGACAAGCCAACAAGAGTAGAAAAGAAATCATTTTTGAACCCGGAGATTGGGTTTGGGTGCATCTACGAAAGGAGAGATTTGCGGAGCGGAGAAAGAATAAATTACAACCGCGAGGAGACGGTCCCTTCCAAGTGTTGGAACGCATCAATGACAATGCTTATAAGATTGACTTACCGAGCGAATATGGTAATGTAAGCGCTACTTTTAATGTTAGTGACTTATCTTTGTTTGATGCAGATTCGAGGACGAATCTTTTCGAAGAGGGAGGGAATGATGTAGTCAAAGGAGCAACTAAGGACAATCAAGAAGCAATAGGGAGCCAAGATCCGTTGATGAATATAGGAGGACCAATGACGAGATCAAGAACGAAGAAAATAAACAAAAGGCTACAAATTTTAATCAAAGACATCCAAGAAAAGGAATCATCACAAAATGTGCAACGAGCAATAATATTACTAAGTGTTGATGAAGAAGCAAGGACTGGAAACGAAGCCCAAAACGAAGTCTCAAAAATAAAGACTTCCCACATGGTCACCCAACATGGCTCTACTCTAGCCCAAGAGTTTTTAACTTCAAAGTTCTTACAAGTGCCACACCATTGGGCTAGGCCCACAATCTGAATTAAACTCGAGACTCACGTTACTTAAACCTAAGTTCCGCGGCCACCATCCACTTGCACCACTTTCCAATTTTCCTTCTCTTATTTTTGGAAACTTTCCTATTGTCTAATTAGGATATTTTGATTATTTCTAATTATGTTATTACCTTATTAGTTTTATCCCTTTGCCTATTTAAGGGAGGCTTGTAATAGATTTTAGGGGACTTTTGAATGAATTGATTTTTATTAAGCTTTTGCTTTGAGGTGAGATCCTTATAATTCTCTTCTTGAGTTCTTGGATTAGAACTTGATCTTCTTCAAGTGTATTCTTGAAAAGATCGAACTTGATAGCTTAGGTTCAACCAACGAGTTTGGTTCGGGTCTAGCTACTTTTTCTGATAACTTTGGTTCCATCGCTATCTATCGATTGGGGTCAAGTTCCTTCTTCTTATTCTTTTGAATCAATAAAGGCATTATTCCCTTTGAATTCCGTATTGCGTGTTGGGTCTAAGATCTCTAATATCTTAGGTTCATATCATCATCTATAAACACAATCACAAATTTGTCCAAATACTCACGAAACACACGATTCATCAAGTCCATAAAGGCTGCAGGTGCATTAGTCAGTCCAAACGACATCACAAGAAATTCATAGTGCCCGTAGCGGGTCCTGAAGGCTGTCTTTGGTATATCACTCTCCTTAACCTTCAGTTGGTAGTAACCCGAGCGTAAGTCAATCTTTGAAAACACTTTAGCTCCATGTAATTGGTCAAACAGGTCATCAATTCGGGGTAAAGAATATTTATTCTTAATTGTCAACTTGTTTAGCTCCCTATAATCAATGCACATTCTAAGAGAACCATCCTTCTTCTTAACGAATAAAACAGGTGCACCCCAGGGAGAACTGCTAGGGCGTATAAACCCCTTATCTACTAACTCCTGTAGTTGGATTTTTAATTCTTTCAACTCAACAGGTGCCATACGGTAAGGGTTCTTAGACACAGGTAAAGCCTCTGGATAAGTATCTATTACAAACTCAATTTCTCTTTCGGGTGGCAACCCGGGCAAGTCATCCAAGAATGCCTCTGGAAACTCTCGGACTATAGGAACATCTTGTAGTTCTATTCTATTTTTCACCCGATCATCAATTACGCTAGCTAGAAAACTCTCACAGCCATCTTTCAATGACCGTTGAGTCTCTAGTGAGAATATAATTAGTATTTTACTTATTTTTGGGATAGCTTGGAAGGTATACCGATCTCCATTTGAGGGTCGAAACTCAACTAATCCAGACCTACAACTTATCGTGGCATAATGCCTGAATAACCAATCCATCCCTAGTATGACCTCATATCCTCTCATATCGATTACGATCAGTTCTACATATAGCTTCTTATCTCTTAGGGACATAACATCACCTTTCAATATCTGCTTAGAATGTAGGGACTTTCCCGACGGTAACATGACACTAAATGACCTCTCAGCTGGCATGAGTTCTAGTTTATGCTCAAGTGCGAACAGGGTTGATACAAACGAGTGTGTGGCCCTTATATCTATAAGTGTGTAAGCAGAAATACCACAAACCATAATGGTACCTGTTATGACTGTGTGCTGCTCGGTATCTTCATCTTCCATTAAAGCATAAACCCTTGGCGCTACCCTGACTCGATTCGGGTCTGGCGGCAAAGGGTAGTCTCTGACCACGTGCCCAACCTTGTCACATCTATAACAGCGGCCAGAGTGTAGCTTGCATTCGCCAGGGTGGTTCTTCTGACAGGTGGGGCATAGAGGGGCCAGGGTCGCTTCCCTTTTCCTTGGTCATCATTTGGATTGAAGGGTCTCTTTATACCTTTCTGCTATTGCTGTGGCCCTCTATTCAGTTGTGGTTGCCAACCTCTGCCCTGGCGCGGTGGTGGCTGAGTATCCTTGAAAAACTTCCTTGGCGGTTCGCATTGTCCTCGTACTGCCAACTCTACCTCTTCCAATTCCAAAGCCTTAGCAGCCACTTCGGAATAAGGTATGTTATGGATCCCTGCAGTCTTCACTCCCTAGAAGAGGCTCGGCTGCAGCTCGTGGACAAACTGGTGAATCTTATCCTCCTCATCATCCACCATACGGGGAGCAAACTGAGACAGTGACTCAAACTTACAGATGTAATCAGCCACAGAACCGGTTTGATGTAGTTGCATGAATTCCATTTTCTTGCTGGCCTGAACAACTCGGCTAAAGTACTTGTCAAAGAAGGCAGTCTTGAACATTTCCCAGGTCATAGCCCCAGCATTAGCGGTGCTTTGGACCGAGTTCCACCAATGCCTTGCATCAAGTTCTAGGTGAAAGACAACACATGTAACCTTATCTCCGTCTTCAAGTTTTGCATACTTGAACATGTCCTCCATCTTCTGAATCCATTCCTCAGCATAAATGGGGTCTGAAACTCGACCATTAAATGTCGGGGTCGAAGCCGGTGAAAACACTCGCCACCATGATCTTGAGCTACATTTGAACTAGAATTCGCTTGCTCTTCTCTGGCAGTCATCAGCTGTTCGATCTGGCGAGATTGGCGCATGACCAACTCTGTCAACTGAGCAATGGCAGTGCTGTCCTCATTGGTCTCTCTTTGCTGACCTCTTACCATTTTGAGATTCCTAAACAAACATTCATAAATACATCTTAACTTCATGACATTTACTAAAATCATAAACACTTAAAGTTGCTGGAGTGTACTCAGGTGGCAATCTGTACTGGGAGGCAGTCTGCAGAATCGATTTTAGAACCCGGTTTTGCTTTGACACCATAATTGTAACGACCCCAGTAAGGGCCGAGACCCATTTCATAATTCTCATAGAATACTTACTCTAAATTACTCTCTGTACCCTTTTTTTTTTTAACTTTAACCGTCTGCATACCTGACAGAATTCTACCATTCAAGGACACGACTCCCATAAGATCATTAGCATAAGTCATCACAGAGTAGAGCGACTAGACTCGGGCATTTAATCCATAACATAATCGGGCAGAAAAAAAATGCCCTCAGATCACTCGACGTCCTCCTGTTTGAGCTGCATGGGTTTACATCCATCGGCTGATAGGGTACACATCATCCGATCTGTCACGTGCAGTTCGCGTGACTCAATGGATATTGCCCGGTAGAGGTCATCTACCGATGGACACGTGCAGAGCACGTAGTCCATGGTGCATCATCCGGTATTAGAAATACACTACATCACCCGGTCACTAGACGACAAAATAAATTTATATCATCCAATTGACATATGTATCTCACGTGACTACTTAACATTGCCAGTAAGGGGGCATCATCCGGTGGGCAGCAATTGCTCGCCATCCACCGGTGACGTCAACCGGATGACTCACCCATCCATGTCCCCATTCAACAGAGTCATCATCTGGTAAGCATGTGCAGTACACGTGACTCACTTACTTCAACCGATAAGAGACATCATCCGGTGAACAACAAACGTTCGCCATCCACCGGTGACGTCAGCCGGATGATGTATTCATCCAACCTCTATCACGCAGCAGTACAATACAGAAAACTTCAAACAACTCATATCGACAGAAAGATAATCTGACCTTCACAGGTCTCATACTCGTAGACATGAACATAGGCGGACATGAGACATGGACTCATCTAGGTTACAAATAGCGGAAGACTTAATTAAAACAGATCATTCTATACCCTTATAATCATCTCCAAATTTTGATAACTAAACTAGGCAATCACAGAATCCAATGTTCTAAAGAAAATCTCATACTACATAAACATCAGTTCATCATAAATCTTACTGACACATTATACGCATAACCGCGGGTCATATTCGATTGCCAGCCACAGATTTCCACCCTGAGCACCATCCTGCAACCAGCCTTAGACATCATCACTGAATTTGAATCCTCACCTGCTAAATCTTCACCTACATCATAAGGTTTAAACTATAAGCCTAATGCTTAGTAAGGAATGCATTACTAACAAGTATGCATGAATGCTCATTTTAAGAAACAAATGCTCATGAATCTTTTCTTGTTCATATTCATACTCAAAGTCTTCATTCTTGTTCATCGTTCGTATTCATCGTTCATAATCATCATTCTTTCTCATCATTCATGTTCATCAATTATATTCTTCGTTCATGTTGTGTGGATTAAGAGAGGATTTGTGCCGGTAAAGGGGGTTGACAGTGAGAGTGTACATAGTCCCTTGCGGGTCGTAATCATGGTCCTTCCTTTTTGGACAGTGACATACGCCAAACCGCCCCCAACCCTCGCTTAATTCACGTTGCATAAGTTTTATATTCTTATCTTGTTCATGAGAAAAACATGCTCTTAAAACATTTTCATATGCATAATACATTCATGATGCATGAACATGAGAACTCTTAACTCATCAAGCTACAGAATAGTGTATTCATCCAACATGAAATCATACCATTAAGTCAGACATCAACATGAATAACAGACAGTCGCTTAAATAACTTCTAATCATCGTATCAGTTTCTACCTAGCATCCTTGTGATGTAGGGCCCTAATGGCCGGGAATCCTACACATTCACTTACCTTGTTTCCTTAGCAACTTGAGCTCCTTTTCTTCAGACTTCTTCACCTAAAACATTTACATTACAGTAGTTAAAATAAAAATCCTACTAGTCTTAATCACAAATCATCCTAGAATCTAATAACTAAAGTCATTCCCGAATCCCTTAGTCTAGTTCTCTGTGTGCAGTCTGAAGTCCAAACCAAAACAGCTAGGTTCAACTAACGATTAATCAGGGTCAGTTATATTAAATGTCCAGAATTGATTAGGAAAAATTATTATCAGACACCGATTATAAATGTAACACCCGACATCTCGGCCAGGTGATTTTCTGACCATTTTCATTGTCACCCTCTTATTTAACCTTTATGATTTAAAATTTAATGTTAAGACAAATTTATTACAAGTTGTGTGAAACTAGGTTGGGTGGCAGTTTTGTAATTAAAATCGATGGAATTAGTATAAATAGGAAATGGAAACCTTAAACCTCATTTATTACCACTGTAGCCGACATTCCCTCTCGGCGATTCCTTCTTTCTCAAGTTCTTGCTCTCGGCTACCAGAACTTCCCTTTACCGACGGCTGGTTTCGAGCTTGCTCTTCTCTGCAAATCCACACCCGAGGTATGAAATGGACAATGTAGTCATTCATTCGTAAATAGAGCTCTGTTTTCAACTCGGCACTGAGTTCGGATTTTTAGCAGTGGCCGAGTAGTTTAAGACCTTTTTTTTAAAATCTAAGAGTAGAAATGTCATCCCGAATCGATTCTGAACATTTTAAGTAACCGACTCGGATTTAATCAATGGTAAAACCTGTCCACCTAGTTTCGGATTTCAGACTGCAGTGTGTCAAACAGAGGAATCGGAATGACTTTAGCTATTAGATCCTAGGATGGTTTATGATTAGGACTATTAGGACTTTGTTTTAACTACTGTAATGTACATGTTTTAGGTGAAGAAGTTTAAAGGAAAGAAGCTCGGATTGCTAAGGAATCCAGGTAAGTGAATGTATTAAGATTTCCGGCCACTAGGGCCCTACACCGCAAGGGTATTAGGAAATCACTGAGATGTTAGCTTATTGACTATGAATTGTTATTTCCACGATATGAAGAAGTTGTGTAAGTAAATGTAAAGTTACAGGATGTTTTACTTGTCCTCATGATATGACTTCTCTCTATGAACTTTATGTCTATGCACTGTGTCCCTGTTATGATTAAGTTGAGAATATGAAAAGCAAATGTAACCAAAATTAAGTGTAGAGCGGGGAAAGACTATGTTATGTATGACTCGCGAATTCTCCCACAGGTGGAGGCCGAGTTAATGATATGTATGACTCGCGAAATCTCCCACTGGTGGAGGCCGAGTTAATGATATGTACGACTCGCAAAATCTCCCACTGGTGGAGGCTGAGTTAATGATATGTATGGCTCGCGAATTCTCCCACTGGGGAGGCCGAGTGATGTATCATGATTGCCGCGATAGGCAAATGATTATGTACGACTGCCGCGATAGGCAAATGACTATGTACCCCTGTCTTCCTCCCTCGTTCCCTGCCTTAATACATGTTATGTAAATGATAAAGATGAACACGAATGATGAATGGTTTATGAACTTATGTCTCTCTAAATTGTGTACTCATGTATATCTGTCAGCATGCATTCCTTACTAAGCATTAGGCTTATAGTTAAACCTTATGGTGTAGGTGAAGAAGGTTCAGGTGAGGATGTTATGTTCAAAGAGGATGCTTAAGGCTGGTTGCTGGAGGATGCTCAAGGTGACAGTGCGGGACTGGAGAGGCGATTTATGACCCCGGGTTAAGACTCTTATGTTACAGTATGTTAAAGGATATGGTAGCTTAAGTAGGATGAGATTATTTTAAAACGTTGAGCTTTGAAACTGTCTAGTGGATCACTGAGTCAGGGAATGATTATATAGATTTATAAATGATCTGTTGCTTAAGTCTTCCGCTATATGCATTTTGAATGAGTTGTGTTTTCTTTCTGTTGGGAGGAGTCATTTGATGATTTAGTGTTCTCTACCGTAAGACGGAAGCTGGATGAGGCAATCTTCCGGTTGACGTCATCGGCAGATGCCGAGAGTTAATTGTTTGATGGTTTAGTCTTCCGGCTGACGTCATCGGCAGATGCCGAAGGGTAGTTGTTTGTTGGTTTAGTCTTCCGGCTGACGTCATCGGCAGATACCGAAGGATAGTTGTATGATGGTTTAGTCTTCCAGATGACGTCACCGGAAGATGTAAAATGTGTTTTGTCGCTTAGTCACCAGAAGATGTAAAATGTGTTTTGTCGCTTAGCGACCGGAAGATGTAAAATGTGTTTTGTCGCTTAGTCACCGGAAGATGTAAAATGTGTTTTGTCGTTTAGCGACCGAAAGATGTAAAATGTGTTTTTGCCATTTAGTGACCGGATGATGTTTTAATTTAGCACGCGAGGCCCACGTGCCCACCGGAAGATGTCTCCTTTTAGGTGATGTTAAGCGAGTCACGCGTAATGCACGTGATGACCGGACGACTAAGTTTCTGAGGGTTGTCAACGCATGCAACCCATGCAAACCCGAGTGGTATTTTGTTAAGAGAATTGAGGGCACTTCCTCTTTTCCCGAAATTGTCAAGAAACCAAGGACCGAGTCTAGTCGCTCGACTCTGTGAAAGTTTAAGCCGACGAGGCATGGGAAGTCGGGCACGAGAGGGTTCGTCTTCCTTAATGGTTCTGTGTCTCTATTACCAGTTTAGAAAAAAAAATATATGTAAAATGTGAAAGTCTGTTGAGAGATAGTAAGTGAATGTAATAATAGTAAAAGCCAAGCAAACGATTAATGAAAGAATATGAACACGTGACGGCTCCTGGCCGGGGTCGTTACAATAAATGTTCCTATTATTCGGCCATATTTGAAATCTCAAGTCCAACTGAAAACAGTACTCAAATAGATAACCAGCAATCCACATTGTCTGAGTCTTACCTAGGGCGTCGATTGTCGAAGTGGAGAAGGAGAAATCAGTCGCCGATGAGAGAGTCGCTGGTGGAGAGGGAGACAACTCGGGGAAATGAGAGGATGCAGAAGGGGAATGTCGGCTACAGTGAGGTTTAAAAGTTTTCATTTCGTATTTATACTTAATCCAATCATTCTTAATTATAGATTCTGCCACCCAACCTAATTTACGACATATGCACAATAAATAAGCCTTGGCATAAAATTCCAAACTGAAAAGATTAAAATAAACACGGCCGTTAAAATAGTTAAGAAAGTCACCTGGTCAAACTCGTCGGGTGTTACAAAAATACTTCTCATAGAAAATATCCCTGAATTGTGACCAAGTCATCGCCAAAACATCAGTGGTGGTCTCTATTGTTTCCCACCAGAGTTGAGAATCATCAGCCAAATGAAATATTGCCAACGTGACCTTGTCTCCCTCTCCAATGTTGGCACACCTAAACATACTCTCAATCTTTCTAAGCCACCCTTCAGCAATAACTGGATCAGACGACTGTCCATCAAACGTAGGTGGTCGTAGCCTCCTGAATCTATCTCCAGAATGCTCATTGCTAGAACTCGAGTTGGCACTTCCTTGTACCTCTCGGTTCAACAGCACACCTAACTGATCGTACTGTTGACGCACTAAGTCTGTTTGCTGACGTACCAGATCTGTCAGCTGCCTAATCACGATAGGATCTTCCTCAGCTCTTAAGTTGGGCATCTCTCTTGGTACTCTTTGTCTTCCTGGTCGTCTAGCCATTCTCTATACTCCTGTTCAAGGTTAACTACTCTCACAAACATCTAATAACTAAGGTTAACATAAACACTTACAGTTGTTGGAATGCTCCCATGCGAAGATCGGCACTGATGAGTAATCTTTTGAACGGTTTAACTGAATGTCTCTGATACCATACTATAATGCCCCGAGTTTTCTGTACCCGGTTCGCTACACACAACCAGTGCATAAGTAAGAAATTTTGGACAAATTTTAAAATTTCACTTGAAGGTCAAGGTTTGATGTTTACTGGAACCTCAAATCTTAAAACTTGCAGCGGAAAATCTTTTGAGAAAAACAGATATTGAACAGGACTGTAAAGCAATTTTTTTGGAAATATTAGTTAAATATTAAGAATTAATTTCGGCCAACAGAAACCAAAACTTAACCGTGAAAACTTGAAATTCGTAAGAGTCAAACGCATCTGCCGCTAAACCAAGTGTAACACCCGACAATTTCGGCCAGGTGATTTCTCAACTGATTTAACTGTCACCATTATTATTGGACCTTTTGATTTAAATTTAATACCAAGATTTGCTCCAAATTGTGTGAAACTAGGTTGAGTGGCAAAATTGTAATAAGGGTGGGTTGTGATCGTTATATAAAGGAAATGAAAAATTTTTAAACCTCACCAACGCCACTGTAGCTGACACTTTCTCCTTTCAGCGATTTTTCTTCTCGAGCTCTCGCTCTCTGCCTGCCAGTAATCCTCCCTTCGACGACAAGTTCCCTTGCTATTTTTCGGATACTCTACGCTCAAGGTATGGGTTAGACAATGTAGTTGTCAGTTAGTTGTTAAGCTCTGTTTTTTCAGCTTAGTGTTGGAGTTTGGTTTCTCCAATGGCCGAATAACAATAGTAACATTTATAATCTGGATTTAGTAATGTCATTTCTGAATCGATTCTGGACATGTAAAATAACCGACCCTGATTAATCGTTAGTTGAACTTATCTGTTTTGTTTTTTTTAGATTTCAGACTGCACGCAGAGAACTAGACTAAGGGATTCGGAAATGACTTTAACTACTAGATCCTAGGATGACTTGTGATTAGGACTTTTAGGATTTTGTTTTAACTACTGCGATGTAAATTTTTTAGGTGAAGAAGTCTGAAGAAAAAGAGCATGAATTTGCTAAGGAAGCCAGGTAAGTGAAAGTATTAAGATTTCCTGCCATTAGGGCCCTACATCTTAAGGGTACTAAATTATTTATGTGTTTGATGTTTGAGAATTATGTTATATGATGTTTTGATAGAGTCTATGAAGTCAACTGTCTAGTATGATACTTTCCATTGTCCGATGATTTAGGAACATTCATGTCATGCATCATGATTTACTTCTCAAGCATATGAAAATAACTTATGAGCATGTTTTCCCTATGAACAAGATATGAGAATGAATATGAAACTTATGCAACTGGATTAAGTGAGGGTTGGGGGCGGTTTGTCGTATGTCACTGTCCAAAGAGAAGGACCATGAATACGGCCTGAAAGGACTATGTACGCTTGCACTGTCATCCCCCCTTTACAGCACAAATCCTCCTTTAATCCATATGATGAAAGTGATGATTAAGAACACGAACAAGAACAAGGAAAGAGCATGAAACGAACATGATCATGGTTTTCTCGCAACTATGCATTCACATATACATGTTATTATTGAATTTCTTACTAAGCATTAGGCTTATAGTTTTAACCTTATGATGTAGGTGACGAAATATAAGGTGAGGATCCCTAATTTAATGAAGATGTCTAAGTTTGGTTGCTGGAAGGTGTTCAGGGAGCAA
The DNA here is from genome assembly GCA_022432975.1 of Begonia masoniana. Lineage (NCBI taxonomy): Eukaryota > Viridiplantae > Streptophyta > Magnoliopsida > Cucurbitales > Begoniaceae > Begonia > Begonia masoniana. Next base: position 22,361,730 of record CM039515.1, read on the forward strand.
TTCTATGGCTGGATGGCGATGATGACCGGTTGTTATGCTCATTTTATGTCAGTAAGATTTATGAGAAAACTGATGTCTAAGTAGGATAGGATCATGTTTTTAATTTGGACTTGAAATTGTCTGGTTCGACTTCTGAATTTCAGGATGATTGTAAGAACCTGGGACATCCTGTTTTATATGAGTCTTCCGCTTACGTATCCTGAATGAGTCTATGATTTATATTCGTTGAAGGTTTATGTCCATCAAGTTGAAAGGTGTGTGAGTCGAAGTATTTCCTGTTGATTGAAGTTGCTTGATGAGTATTGTGTTTTACTGCTGAATGATAGAAGCTGGATGTAGACATCTGTGAAGGTCAGGTCACCTTTCTGTCGGTATGAGTTGTTTAAAGATTTCCAGGTTTCATTGCTGTGTTATAAAAGTTGGGCGAACGTATCGTCCGGCTGACGTCATCGGCAGGAGCTGTATGATAGAAGCTGGATGAATGAATCATCTGGCTGACGTCACCGGTGGATGGTGAACATTTGCTGTTCACCGGATGATGTCTCTTATAGGATGAGGTAAGTGAGTCACGTGTTTTGCACATGCCTACCGTAAGATGTCTTTGACGGATGAGGATATCATCCGGCTAACGTCATCGGTGGATGGTGAATGATTGTTGTTCACCGGATGATATCTCTTACTGACGATGTTAAGTAGTCATGTGAGATGCACATGATAACCGAATGATGTAGATTTTTACTACCGGCAGAAGCGAGCCCTGTGCTTGTCGTTTAGCGATCGGCATAAGTGAGTTTTATGTTTTTTCGTTTAGTGATCGGTAGAGGTCGAGTGTTTTATGCATCAGATGATGTGAGTAAAGCTGCTTGTTGTCTAGCAACGGCAGATGCCTGCGATTTCGAGCAGCTCAAGAATAATTAGGTCGAGTGTTCTAAGGGCATTTTCTATTACCCGATTATGTTACAAAACCAATGTCTGGGTTAGTCGTTCGATTCTGTTGATGAAGAATTCGCAAAATTTAAGACAAAGGCAAGTTTTGAAAGGATCGAGCTTTGTCAGTTATAGTGTTGTCCCGAGTTCTGTAAAAAAAAAAGGATATATAAATATATAAAGTTGTACAGATAGAAGGATTAATATTTATGATTTATAGAAAGTTTATTAATTATGCCTTGACCCTACTGGGGTCGTTACAATTATGGCATCAAAGCAAACCGGGTTCTAAAATCGATTCTGCAAAGTGCCTCCCAACACAGATTGCCACCTGAGTACACTCAAACAACTGTAAGTGTTTATGAATTTAGTAATGTCTTTAAGTTAAGATATGTTGTGATTATTTGCTTAGGAATCTCAAAATTGTAAGAGGTCAACAGAGAAAAGACAACGTGGATAGTAACACCATTGCTCAGCTGACAGAATTAGTTATTCGCCAATCACGCCAAATAGAACAGCTTGTGGCCACTAGAGAGGAACAAGGGAACTCCAGTACTAATGCAACTCATGTTCACAGGGGTGAGCATTTCCACCATCTTCGACCCCCGGTATTTAATGGACAAGTTTCAGATCTTGTTTATGCTGAGGAATGGATTCGAAAAATGGAGGACATGTTCACATATGCAAAGGTTGAGGAAGGAGATAAGGTCACATATGCTGTTTTTCATTTGGAACTGAGTGCAAGGCATTGGTGGGACTCAATCCAGAGTACCATTAATGCAGGACCTATGACCTGGGGAAGGTTTAAGACTGCTTTCTTTGACAAGTATTTCAACAGGACCGTTCGAAACAGCAAGAAGAAGAAGTTTATGAATTTGCGACAAACTGGCTCTGTGGCAGATTACATATGCAAATTTGAGGCTTTATCATGGTTCGCTCCCCAATTGGTTGAGGACGATGAGGACAAGATTCACCAATTTGTTCAAGGACTGAAGCCGAGTTTGTATATGAGAGTAAAAACTGCTGGAATACATGATATACCATATGGTGAAGTGACGGCTAAAGCCTTGGAACTGGAAGAAGTCGAGATAACGACATATGCGCAGTGTGAACAGCCAAGGAAGTTCACTAAGGAGGCTCAGCCTCCACCACGTCAGAACAAAGGATGACAACCGCAACAGAACAGGGGACCACAACAACAACAACAAGGTATAAAGAGACCCTTCAATCCAAATGATGACCAAGGGAAGGGAAAACGACTATTAGCCCCTCTATGCTCCAACTGCCAGAAGAAACACCATGGCAAATGCAAGCCACACTCTGGCCGTTGCTACAGATGTGACAAGGTCGGACATGTAGTCAGAGACTGCCTCATGCCTCCAGACCCCAATCGAGCAAGAATAGCACCCAGAGTCTTTGCTACTGATGGAGGATGAAGATGCTGTGCAGTATACGGTCATAACAGGTACAATTATGATTTGTGGTATTTCTACTTACACACTTATAGACACGGGGGCCACCCACTCATTTATAGCAGCCCTGTTTGTCTGTAAGCATAAGTTAGGATACATACCAGCTGATAGGCCATATAGTGTCATGTTACCGTCAGGGAAGTCCTTACATTCCGAACGAATAGTGAAGGGTGACATTGTGTCCTTAAGAGATAAGAAGTTATATGTAGAGCTGATTGTAATTGACATGAAGGGATATGAAGTTATATTAGGAATGGATTGGTTATCCAGACATTATGCCACGATAAGTTGTAGGTCTGGATTAGTTGAGTTTCGACCCCCAAATTGAGATCGGTATACCTTCCAAGCTATCCCAAAAATAAGTAAAATACCGATTATATCCTCACTAGAGACTCAACGATTATTGAAAGATGACTGTGAGAGTTATCTAGCTAGTGTAATCGATATTTGGGTAAAGAATAAAGTAGAACTACAAGATATTTCTATAGTTAAAGAGTTTCCTGAAGTATTTATGGACGACTTGCCCAGATTACCACCTGATAGAGAAGGTGAATTTGTAATCGATACATATCCCGAGGCATTACCTATATCCAAGAACCCTTATCGCATGGCACCAGTTGAGTTGAAGGAATTAAAGGTCCAACTGCAGGAATTAGTAGACAAAGGGTTTATACGCTCTAGTAGTTCTCCCTGGGGTGCACCTGTTTTATTTGTTAAGAAGAAAGACGGTTCTCTTAGAATGTGCATAGATTAGAGATAACTGAATAAGTTGACAATTAAGAATAAGTACCCCTTGCCCCGGATTGATGACCTGTTTGACCAACTACAAGGAGTTAAAGTATTTTCAAAGATTGACTTACGCTCGAGCTATTACCAATTGAAGGTTAAGGAGAGTGATATACATAAGACAGCCTTCAGGACCCGTTATGGACATTATGAATTCCTTGTTATGTAGTTTGGTTTAACCAATGCACCTGCAGCCTTTATGGACCTGATGAATCGAGTTTTTCATGATTACTTGGACAAGTTTGTAATTGTATTCATAGACGATATTTTAATTTACTCACGGACTAAAGCTGACCACGAGGAACACTTAAGAGTAGTTTTGACAACATTAAAACAGTACCAACTCTATGCCAAGCTGTCTAAGTGTGAGTTCTGGTTGGATAAGGTCAACTTCTTAGGCCATGTCATCTCTGCTGAAGGTATATCAGTAGATCCAACCAAAATTCAGGCAGTTAAGGATTGGCCACAGTCGAGGAATGCCAGTGAAGTCCACAGTTTCCTTGGTCTGGCAGGTTATTATAGAAAGTTTATTAAGGGATTTTCTATGATAGCTAAACCTTTAACAAGCTTGACTAAGAAGGACACCAAGTACTCTTGGACTGCAGCTTGTGAGAATGGCTTCCAGATACTAAAATAGAAATTAACAACGGCCCCTCTTTTGACACTCTCAACTGAAGGAGGAAGATTCAGTGTCTATTGTGATGCATCTAAAATTGGACTGGGGTGTGTCTTAATGCAAGAAGGCAAGGTTGTGGCATATGCTTCCAGACAACTGAAAGGTTATGAGCAGAATTACCCCACCCACGATTTGGAATTAGCTGCTGTTATTTTTGCACTAAAATTTTGGAGACACTATTTATACGGTCAGCAGTGTGAGGTGTTTTCTGACCATAAGAGCCTGAAGTACCTCTTCACCCAAAAGGAATTAAACATGAGACAAAGGCGTTGGTTGGAGTTTGTTAAGGATTATGACTTCAAAATCAAGTATCACCCGGGTAAGGCCAATGCTGTGGCTGATGCATTAAGCAGAATGTCAAAGATAATGCAGCCCGTAGTATCAACCATATCTATACCATTATGGAAGGAAGTTCAGAAGTTCGAGTTGGAAATAGTTCCAGAGTTGTCAACCTCACTTGCTGATTTAACCATTCGACCAACTATTTTGGATAAGATCAAATAGGCACAACAGAAGGATTCAAAGGAGAGTAATAGTATGATGAGTAAATTAAAAGATGCCTCCTCTGAATTCAGTCTCTCCAATGATGGTATTTTGAGATTTAGGAATCGATGGTACATTCCATGTGATAAGGAGTTGCGTGAGTTGATCTTGGCTGAGGCACACTCATCTCCTTTCTCTGTACATCCTGGTAACACCAAGATGTATCGGGATTTAAGGTTACATTATTGATGGCAAAATATGAAGAGGGATATCGCCAAGTATGTGGAGTCATGTTTGGTTTTCCAGCAAGTTAAAGCAGAACACCAACGCCCAAGAGGTACTCTCCAACCCTTACCGATCCCTGGAAGTGGGAAAACATCGCCATGGATTTTGTGGTAGAATTACCTAAGATAACTAAAGGTCATGACAGCAACTGGGTTGTGGTTGACAGATTGACGAAATCAGCTCACTTCCTACCTGTAAGGATGACTTATACGATGGACCAGCTTGCTAACCTGTACGTTCAGGAAATTATCAGATTGCATGGGATTCCGATATCCATTGTCTCTGACCGTGACCCTAGGTTCACCTCAAGGTTTTGGCAAAGTCTTCAAGGCACGCCTGGTACTAAGTTATCCTTCAGCACTGCATTCCACCCTCAGACAGATGGCCAATCAGAGAGAACAATTCAGACACTCGAAGACATGTTAAGAGCGTGTATGCTAGACTTTCAGATATCTTGGAGTCGACACCTGCCCTTAGCAGAATTCTCCTACAACAATAGTTACCAGTCCACCATTGGTATGGCACCTTATGAAGCACTTTATGGTAGAAAGTGTAGATCGCCTTTGTACTGGGATGAGGTCGGTGAAGCAAAACTCCTAGGTCCGGAGATTTTGCAGCAGATGTCAGACAAGATCGCCATTATTAGGAAAAGAATGATAACTGCACAAAACCGACAGAAGAGTTATGCAGACCAAAGGAGGAGAGACCTTGAGTTTACTGTTGGAGATGAAGTTTTCTTAAAGGTTTCACCGTTTAAGGGAGTTTTAAGATTTGGTAAAAAAGGAAAACTCAACCCACGATTCATTGGACCATTCCCTGTCTTAGAGAGGAATGGTAGCACAGCTTATAAACTGCAATTGCCTCCATCACTGGAAAAGGTACATAATGTCTTTCATGTGTCAATGTTAAGGAAATGCATACATGATCCGACACATGTTGTTGAGCAAACTGAAATCGAAATTAAGCTGACATTAATGTATGAAGAGAAACCTGTTCAAATTTTGGACTCTGCAGTGAAAACTCTGAGGAATAAGAAAGTTCCATTGGTTAAGGTCTTATGGACAAATCATGGAGTTGAAGAAGCCACATGGGAACGACAGCAAGATATGTTGGATAAATATCTGGAGCTCTTTGTTTGAGCAATTTTTGAGGACGAAAATTTTGTTTAAGGAGGGGTGGATGTAACACCCGACGATTTCGGCCAGGTGATTTCTCAACCAATTTAACTGTCACCATTATTATTGGACCTTTCGATTTAAATTTAATACCAAGATTTGCTCCAAATTGTGTGAAACTAGGTTGAGTGGCAAAATTATAATAAGGGTGGGTTGTGATCGTTATATAAAGGAAATGGAAAATTCTCTCATTTCAGCGATTTTCTTCTTGAGCTCTCGCTCTCTGCCTGCCAGTAATCCTCCCTTCAACGACCAGTTCCCTTGCTATTTCTCGGATACTCTACGCTCGAGGTATGGGTTAGATAATGTAGTTGTCAGTTAGTTGTTAAGCTCTGTTTTTTCAGCTTGGTGTTGGAGTTTGGTTTCTCTAATGGCCGAGTAACAATAGTAACATTTATAATCTAGATTTAGTAATGTCATTTCCGAATCGATTCTGGACATTTTAATATAACCGACCCTGATTAATCGTTAGTTGAACTTAGCTGTTTCGTTTTTTTTGGATTTCAGACTGCACGCAGAGAACTAGACTAAGGGATTCGGGAATGACTTTAACTACTAGATCCTAGGATGACTTGTGATTAGGACTTTTATTATTTTGTTTTAACTACTGCGATGTAAATGTTTTAGGTGAAGAAGTCTGAAGAAAAGGAGAACAAATTTGCTAAGGAAGCTAGGTAAGTGAATGTATTAAGATTTCCGGCCATTAGGGCCCTACATCTTAAGGGTACTAAATTAATTATGTGTTTGATGTTTGTTTTAAGTTAGTAAGATGGTTGTACTCGGATGATTTACGGATGTTTGAGAATTATGTTATATGATGTTCTGATAGAGTCTATGAAGTCACATGTCTAGTATGATACTTTCCATAGTCCGATGATTTAAGAACATTCATGTCATGCATCATGATTTACTTCTCAAGCATATGAAAATGATTTATGAGCATGTTTTCCCCATGAACAAGATATGAGAATGAATATGAAACTTATGCAACCGGATTAAGTGAGGGTTGGAGGCGGTTTGGCGTATGTCACTATCCAAAGAGAAGGACTATGAATACGGCCCGGAAGGGACTATGTACACTTGCACTGTCATCCCCTCTTTACGGCACAAATCCTCCCTTAATCCATATGATGAAAGTGATGATTAAGAACACGAACAAGAACAAGGAAAGAGCATGAAACGAACATGATCATGGTTTTCTCGCAACTATGCATTCATGTATACATGTTAGTATTACATTCCTTACTAAGGATTAGACTTATAGTTTGAACCTTATGATGTAGGTGACGAAATATCAGGTGAGGATCCCAAATTTAATGAAGATGTCTAAGTTCGGTTGCTGGAAAGTGTTCAGGGAGCAATTCTGTTACTGGATGGCGATGATGACCCGTGGTTATGCTCATTTTATATCAATAAGATTTATGAGAAAACTGATGTCTAAGTAGGATAGGATCATGTCTTTAATTTGGACTTGAAATTGTCTAGTTCGACTTCTGAGTTTGAGGATGATTGTAAGAACCTAGGACATCCTGTTTTATATGAGTCTTCCGCTTACGTATCCTGAATGAGTCTATGATTTTTATTCGTTTAAGGTTTATGTCCATCAAGTTGAAAGGTGTGTGAGTCGAAGTATTTCTTGTTGAGTAAAGTTGCTTGATGATTATTGTGTTTTACTGCTGAATGATAGAAGCTGATTGTAGACATCTGTGAAGGTCAGGTTACCTTTCTGTCGGTATGAGTTGTTTAAAGATTTCCGGGTTTTCATTACTGTGTGATAGAAGTTGGGCGAACGTATCGTACGGCTGACGTCATCGGCAGGAGCTGTGTGATAGAAGCTGGATGAATGAATCATCCGGTTGACGTCACCGGTGGATGGTGAACGATTGTTGTTCATCGGATGATGTCTCTTATAGGATGAGGTATGAGGACATCATCCGGCAGATGGTGAACGATTGTTGTTCACCAGATGATGTCTCTTACTAGCGATGTTAAGTAGTCATGTCAGATGCACATGATAGCCGGATGATATAGATTTTCACTACCGGCAGAAGCGAGCCCTGTGCTTGTCGTTTAGCGATCGGCATAAGTGAGTTTTATGTTTTGTCGTTTAGTGATCGATAGAGGTCGAGTGTTTTATGCATTGGATGATGTGAGTAGAGCTGCTTGTTGTCTAGCAACCGGCAGATGCCTGCGATTTCGAGCAGCTCAAGAATAATGAGGTCGAGTGTTCTAAGGGCATTTTCTATTGCCCGATTATGTTACAAAACCAATGTCTGGGTTAGTCGTTCGATTCTGTTGATGATGAATTTGCAAAATTTAAGACAAAGGCAAGTTTTGAAAGGATCAAGCTTTGTCAGTTATAGTGTAATACCTGGCTTTACGGGATATTAATATTATATCATATGATGGTATTTTTGTAAATATGGCGAATCAAGTCCGTTTTGCAAAAAGAAAGCGTCATTAGAATCCTAACGATTAATTGGAATTTTAAGAAATTTACGAGATTTTTCGGAGTAATAACACTATATTTCGAATAATTAAGTTTCTCGTAATATAAAGGACGTGTTAGTAAAAATAGTAAACGAGGTCCGTTTTGTGAACGGACAGTTTTAATAGAACCCAAATAATAAGTCGGATTTATTGGCGAAATAAGAAAATTTGAAGAACCCGAATTGTTGATCAATTAATGAAACAAATGACGAAAAAAATATAGAATATTTACTAAGGGCAAAATGGTAATTTTGATAACCAAATTATTTGAAAAACATCACAGCCTTCCCTTTTCTCCAGAATACTTTTCTTCTCTGGTTTTCCTCCCTCCCCTCGCGGCGATTTCTCTTTCCTTTTCACGGCAACTTCCATTCCGACCTCGGATTCGCGCTCCGATCGTCTCGATTCTTCGTGTTTTCTCCTCCTCTCGCAACCCTAGGTATGAATCTATGATTCTAGAGCATTGGTTTTCAATTTTCAGGCTGATTTAACGTTAGGGTTTCGTTAGGGTTTAGGTTAAAAAATGCGATTTCGGGTTTAAAAATCAATAGGTTATCGTAGTTTATGAACGTATAGAACTTATTGAGCGTTATTGGACGAAACTAGATTAATTTGTGGAAAATGTTAAAATTCGAGAAATTTTGAGATTTAGGGAAAACTCGTAATTTGGGATTTGAGTTGCTGAGCGTGTATTGCTCGATGAAATAGCTCAATGAATTGGATTAAAGCTTTAGGAAATTTCTTTAGTTAAGGTTTTGTCAATTTGGACGTTTAGAAGCTTAAACTCGTTTTAACGTCAATTATTCTAAATTGCCTTAGGTGAACGACTCTCGTGGACAGAGCTCGAAGTCCAGCGCGCACAAGGTAAGTTCTCGTGACTTACTCTGGCCGATTGGCCTACACCGTACTTCGATGTCACGTCGAGGATCTTAGAGTATTGTGTGTTTAAATTGCTTTGGTTGGGTAGCTAGGTTAATCGTTTATTAGGTTATGTTTTTATTCGTCTTGATGGTATGCACGTTGATTGTTTATTTTATGCTTATAACTGTTCATTAATCACGTATTTTAACTAAGCATGAAAATGAATTTCCGCACGATGTTTTTAGAAAACCGATGTGGCCCGAAAGGGGGCTATCGATCTATTGTGTGGACTGATTAAGGGTCTGACCAATACCACATCTCATGTAATGTAATAAAATACGTAATCTGTTATCTGGTCACGCGAGGTGGGGCTCAGGCACGGCTGTACGTGTTGTAAGCGTTTACCCCCCTCCTCTAGCTGGAAAGAGTAGTCCGACCGCTGGATGGGCTCCCTCTGGTTAGGGGGATGAGATCTCGGTGATATTCTGTCTGCAATGATCTGTCTGTTATGCATGATTTCTGAACTTCATATGCATTGAACGCATCTGCATTTACGTAGAATTTATTGAGCCTTTAGCTCATAGTGTGTCTGTATGGTGTAGGTGACGTTACAGGTGACATTGAGCCAGGTGAGGACGACGTTCCTCCTCCTCATATATGATGCAGTTGATGGAGAATGGCCCTTGGGAGTGTGCTGAGCAGTCGGTACGTTTTGACCCGTGGGGATGTGTGTGTAAGTATTTTGGGGGATTTTATGGTAGTATTAATTGTATAGTTGAACATATTAGGATGTTTGGATCTGGCTAGACGTTAGGTTCATGTTTTGATTTTTAAAACGTTTTGAAAACCTGTTTTTATAAGCTGCTTAGAAATTTTAAACAGGAGGAAATGTTCAGTTTTTAAACATATCCACGCAGTTTATTTTTATGAAACTAGGCTATGTTTTTAAACGTGTTTCAAGTCGACGTTTTGGATGAAAAATTGAGTGAGTTTATGTTGAAATGTGTGATTGAGAGTTATGTAGAATTAATGTTGATGAATTATGAAGTTTGTTTTGGGAGTAATATGTGAATGAAGAGAAGGGAAGAAGAAAGAGCGAAAAAGAAAAGGGGAGGCAGAGGAGGTGGCGATCGATCGCCCAAGGGTGGGGATCGATCGCCCAATGGACGCCGCGCTCTGGAAGAATTCCAGAGCGTGTGGTGATCGATCGCCATAAACGGGCGATCGATCGCCACTTGCATTCAGGCGATCGCTGGACGTGAGGCGATCGCCAGTATGTGATCGCCATGGGGTGATCGATCGCCAGTTTTGGGCGATCGATCGCCCCTCACATTCTTTGGGACAAAGTCCCTTTTGCCCTGTTTTGTCTTGTTTCGCCTGGCCGATTGTTTTTAATGGTTTTAAATAATTGTTTTAAGTTTTATTCATATTGTTTTAGAGTTTTGTTAATGGTTATAAACTTAGACTTCAATTCCGATTCAAAAAGTTTTATTTCCGCTAAAACGCTAGGTTTAAAGTTTTAAGTATAAAAAAATATAGTACGGGAAAATCGGGTACAGTGTTTGGGTTGTCACATATAGCGTTGTCCCGAGTTCTGTCAAAAAAATAATAATAAGGGATATATAAATATATAAAGTTGTACAGATAGAAGAATTAATATTTATGATTTATAGAAAGTTTATTAATTATGCCTTGACCCTACTGGGGTCGTTACACCAAGTTAACGAAAAGGGGCAGAAACAGAAACTAAAGACTTCTACCGATCACAAAACGACAAAACTTATTATACACATCTACCGATGACGTAAGCTGGATGATTCGTTCATCTAACTCACACCGATTACAAAACGACAAACTTATTATGCACATCTACCGATGACGTAAACCAGATGATTCGTTCATCTAACTCACACCGATTACAAAACGACAAACTTATTATGCACATCTATCGATGACGTTAGCCTGATGATTCGTTCATCTAACTCACACCGATCACAAAACGACAAACTTATTATGCACATCTACCGATGATGTAAGCCGGATGATTCGTTCATCTAACTCACACCGATCACAAAACGACAAACTTACTGCCTACATCTTTCGATATCTTTTACTAAAGGCATCATCTGATGGCTTTTACTGAAGACATCATCCAATGGCTTTTATTGAAAACATCATCCGATGGCTTTTACTTAAGAGATCATCCGATGGCTTTTACTGAAGGCATCATCCGATGGCTTTTACTGAAGGCATCATCCGATGGATTTTGCTAAAGACATCAACCGATGGCTTTTGCTGAAGACATCAACCGATGGCTTTTGCTGAAGACATCATCCGATGATGTCAGCCGGACGATTTACCCATCTAACATCTACCAGTAGACATCGTCTTCCGACAGACAATAGAAACAACTCAGCATAGCAGCTTATCAAACATTCACACTCTAGACAATGTATAACTCTGACTACTAAGAACTTGAGCATTTCACTGAAATCCTTCAAAAACAATATAAATCCACGATTTCGAAATCCGGAGTAGTAGGCTACGACTAATACCAAATCATGTTCTCATACTCGAAAAGCACAATTCATAAATATGAAGGAAACAACAAACTACCAATGTGACTGACATTCTCTGCATACTTAAACGGAACCCTTGAAGACTATGCATCACACACCTACCGACATCAGTTAAACCGCCCCATCAGTTGCCAGATCAATGCATGAATGCACCCCTCCAACCTGCCTAGCTCTCAGCAAACTCAGAGAACACACCTGTTGTCACTTCTTCACCTACATCACAAAACTCATCTATTAACCTAATGCTAAATAAGTAAGTAGTAAAGAAATGAAATGCTGAAACATAAGCTACTAAACATGCAATTTCTACTTTCTCATCTCAGTTGCATATGCATTCGTTTCTGATCTGATCCCCTTGTGAAATTGGGAGTTGGATCATTTCTCCCAAAGTCATACATCCTCTCTCTCGATTAAGGGGCCGATTAGTTCCCTTAACAACTGTTCAGATCCCTCTGTGAAATTGGGAGTTGGATCATTCTCCAAAAGTATAATTCCCTTCATAAGTTAAGGGGTGGATTAGTTCCCTTAATAGCTTGTCTGTTACAGTTTGTTCATTTTCGTATACTTTCAAAATATGATGCATGACATACAAACACATTCAAGCAAACATAATCCTACTGTTTTGTGATGTAGGCCCGAAGGCACAAGCATACTTCACTTACCTGGCTCCCTGGAAAAGCTCGGTTTCAACTACTTTGGAAGATTTGCTCATCTAGAGTCATAAACAGAATATTAATCAGATTTCTACTAAGCCTCATTCTAATCTATCCAGAAATCTAGGGAAACTAGTTTGGGAGTTTAGTTTATAGCACATTCCCGATTCATACGAGACCCGACTCAACTCCTACGCCCTGCATTTCCAGGAATATGCATTTACGATACACCTCTATCGTCTATAATCATAATGCAGTAAGATACCTTAGTAAAACTCACCTAAGCCGAAGGGAAAATCGGAGAAGAATCTCCTAGCGCACTCTGCTGAGCTGAGAAGTTGAGAGTCAAAAATGATTTGGGAAAAACAGTGGCGGCTACAGTGCATTAAACCCAAAACCTCTTTCCTTAAATATGTTATCCACTTTTAAATTTTCAATTACCCTTATGCCCCCGCCTAGTCATCCACTAACCCTACATTTATTATTGCCATGTAAAGTGTACCATTAATTAAAATATTAAATAATTAGTTCTATAGAACCGGGTGTTACATATACAAAAGTTTGGTTAGAAAGAAACCAAGCCTACAAATGTGACACTTCAATTATAGTACAAACGTCTCACATACCCAAAAATGAATGGATTAAGACATACTTGTGATAGTTGATGATTTTTTTTTTCGGTAGCCATTTTCTTTTATTCTTGACACTGAGGAATATCAGGAAATTCAAATTATTGTGAGAATGTCCCAAAACACATGGGGGACATTAGCTGAAGTTCAAAGACTAGGAAGTTACTTTCAATGTTTTCAAATCTATAAAGTTCCTCATAGATACTAAAACTATTTAAAAACTGATATTATTAAAGGATGTGTTGATTAAAATTTTTTACTAGATCGTTTGAGAGACAATTTGGATCATTCCCTGGCTATTTGAATTTATGGGGAAAATTCAGATTCTGTCGAGTATACATGTTTGGTGGATGGTTTGTAAGGGTTTTTGAGGAATAGAAAATTTGAATCTTTAGATCTTCTAGCCAATGAGAATATTCAGTAAAGCCCCAAACAGTGGATCCTTTAAAATTGAGTTAAAAATACTTCCAGAACATTTGCAGTATACATTTTAGGAGAATCTTCAACTCGCTTGCGAAGAAAAAGAAGTCAATAGGAATTTGTCTGTCCAACTATACCCATAGATTTTGATGGGGAATACCACAAGTCGACTATTGACTACCAATTCTGATTCAATCCAATAATGAAGGAGGTCTTCAAAAAGGAGGATGGAAATGGATAGGTGCTAGTGCAATTTATCTCATATCGGACAGTGAGAGGGTAAGTCTAGTTGAGTGTGTTCCGAAAAAAAAGGGTTGTGACAGACATTACAAATGCAAATAACGAGTAGATACCTATAAGAACAGATATTCGCTGGAGATTATTTATGAATTATAGGAAGCCAAACAAAGCTACCAAGAAAGATCATTTTCCTTTACTTTTTATTGATCAAATGTAAGATAGATTGACGTGCCATGTATTTTATATCTTGGTTGATGGATACTCGGGCCACAATCTAATAGCTATTTCCCCCAAAGGACCAAGAAAAACTATATTTTCCTGCCCCTATGAGTAGTTTGCCTTTAGAAGAATGTCATTTCTGCTTTTCATAGCTACAGTCACATTTTTTTACAGATGCATGATGGTAATATTTTCATATATGGTTGAGAAATTTATTGCGGTATTCATGGTTGACTACTTAGTATTTGGAGGTTCACATGGTTAATGTCTATATCACCAGTCACTTGTTCTTTAAAGCTATGATGAGATCAAATTAGTTCTAACTTGGAAAAACGTCATTTTATTGTAGAAGAGGATATAATCACAGGCCATCGTATTTTTCAGACAGAGATATTGATGCAGCTCAAGCCAAGCTAAAAACAATTGAAAAGTTACTTGTTATATCCTCAGTAAAGAATGTTAAAAGTTCCTGGCCATGCTAGTTCTACAAAAAATTCATCCAAGTTTTTTCAAAATATCCAAACCACCATGCAATTTGTCGGAGAAAAATATTGTATTCAAATTTGACGAGTCCTGTCTTGAAGCATATATCATCCCGAAGAAGAAACTTTTGTCAACTCTGCGTGTAACGCCCCGAATATTTGGGAAAACTCGGTTCGCTACTCACAACACTGAACAGAACTAAGACGCTCTGGGAAAATTTTTGAAACTTCACTCAACGGTCAAAACTCGACCTTATTTAAAAATATCAAAACTTGCAACGGAAAATCAATTGCGTAAAACAGGGTTAAAACAAATTGCTAAAACAATACTTATACAGTAATTAAATAGTAGGAACAATCGGCAAAAAGAACCGAGGGCATAAAGGTGTTAAATATTTAAATGTCTTAAATTTGAACACATCTTCAGTCAAATAGTGCCAGCAATAGAAGCAGAAATAGAATACATCATCCGCTAAATTGTCTCAGCGGTAGAAGCAAAAATAGAATACCTCTTCCGCTAAACAGTCTCAGCGGTAAAAGCAGAAACAGAATACCTCTTCCGCTAAACAGTCTCAGCGGGAGAAGCAGAAACAGATACCTCTCCGCTAAACAGTCTCAGCGGTAGAAGCAGAAACAGAATACCTCTTCCGCTAAACAGTCTCAGCGGTAGAAGCAGAAACAGAATACCTCTTCCGCTAAACAGTCTCAGCGGTAGAAGCAGAAACAGAATACCTCTTCCGCTAAACAGTCTCAGCGGTAGAAGCAGAAACAGAATACCTCTTCCGCTAAACAGTCTCAGCGGTAGAAGCAGAAACAGAATACCTCTTCCGCTAAACAGTCTCAGCGGTAGAAGCAGAAACAGAATACCTCTTCCGCTAAACAGTCTCAGCGGTAGAAGCAGAAACAGAATACCTCTTCCGCTAAACAGTCTCAGCGGTAGAAGCAGAAACAGAATACCTCTTCCGCTAAACAGTCTCAGCGGTAGAAGCAGAAACAGAATACCTCTTCCGCTAAACAGTCTCAGCGGTAGAAGCAGAAACAGAATACCTCTTCCGCTAAACAGTCTCAGCGGTAGAAGCAGAAACAGAATACCTCTTCCGCTAAACAGTCTCAGCGGTAGAAGCAGAAACAGAATACCTCTTCCGCTAAACAGTCTCAGCGGTAGAAGCAGAAACAGAATACCTCTTCCGCTAAACAGTCTCAGCGGTAGAAGCAGAAACAGAATACCTCTTCCGCTAAACAGTCTCAGCGGTAGAAGCAGAAACAGAATACCTCTTCCGCTAAACAGTCTCAGCGGTAGAAGCAGAAACAGAATACCTCTTCCGCTAAACAGTCTCAGCGGTAGAAGCAGAAACAGAATACCTCTTCCGCTAAACAGTCTCAGCGGTAGAAGCAGAAACAGAATACCTCTTCCGCTAAACAGTCTCAGCGGTAGAAGCAGAAACAGAATACCTCTTCCGCTAAACAGTCTCAGCGGTAGAAGCAGAAACAGAATACCTCTTCCGCTAAACAGTCTCAGCGGTAGAAGCAGAAACAGAATACCTCTTCCGCTAAACAGTCTCAGCGGTAGAAGCAGAAACAGAATACCTCTTCCGCTAAACAGTCTCAGCGGTAGAAGCAGAAACAGAATACCTCTTCCGCTAAACAGTCTCAGCGGTAGAAGCAGAAACAGAATACCTCTTCCGCTAAACAGTCTCAGCGGTAGAAGCAGAAACAGAATACCTCTTCCGCTAAACAGTCTCAGCGGTAGAAGCAGAAACAGAATACCTCTTCCGCTAAACAGTCTCAGCGGTAGAAGCAGAAACAGAATACCTCTTCCGCTAAACAGTCTCAGCGGTAGAAGCAGAAACAGAATACCTCTTCCGCTAAACAGTCTCAGCGGTAGAAGCAGAAACAGAATACCTCTTCCGCTAAACAGTCTCAGCGGTAGAAGCAGAAACAGAATACCTCTTCCGCTAAACAGTCTCAGCGGTAGAAGCAGAAACAGAATACCTCTTCCGCTAAACAGTCTCAGCGGTAGAAGCAGAAACAGAATACCTCTTCCGCTAAACAGTCTCAGCGGTAGAAGCAGAAACAGAATACCTCTTCCGCTAAACAGTCTCAGCGGTAGAAGCAGAAACAGAATACCTCTTCCGCTAAACAGTCTCAGCGGTAGAAGCAGAAACAGAATACCTCTTCCGCTAAACAGTCTCAGCGGTAGAAGCAGAAACAGAATACCTCTTCCGCTAAACAGTCTCAGCGGTAGAAGCAGAAACAGAATACCTCTTCCGCTAAACAGTCTCAGCGGTAGAAGCAGAAACAGAATACCTCTTCCGCTAAACAGTCTCAGCGGTAGAAGCAGAAACAGAATACCTCTTCCGCTAAACAGTCTCAGCGGTAGAAGCAGAAACAGAATACCTCTTCCGCTAAACAGTCTCAGCGGTAGAAGCAGAAACAGAATACCTCTTCCGCTAAACAGTCTCAGCGGTAGAAGCAGAAACAGAATACCTCTTCCGCTAAACAGTCTCAGCGGTAGAAGCAGAAACAGAATACCTCTTCCGCTAAACAGTCTCAGCGGTAGAAGCAGAAACAGAATACCTCTTCCGCTAAACAGTCTCAGCGGTAGAAGCAGAAACAGAATACCTCTTCCGCTAAACAGTCTCAGCGGTAGAAGCAGAAACAGAATACCTCTTCCGCTAAACAGTCTCAGCGGTAGAAGCAGAAACAGAATACCTCTTCCGCTAAACAGTCTCAGCGGTAGAAGCAGAAACAGAATACCTCTTCCGCTAAACAGTCTCAGCGGTAGAAGCAGAAACAGAATACCTCTTCCGCTAAACAGTCTCAGCGGTAGAAGCAGAAACAGAATACCTCTTCCGCTAAACAGTCTCAGCGGTAGAAGCAGAAACAGAATACCTCTTCCGCTAAACAGTCTCAGCGGTAGAAGCAGAAACAGAATACCTCTTCCGCTAAACAGTCTCAGCGGTAGAAGCAGAAACAGAATACCTCTTCCGCTAAACAGTCTCAGCGGTAGAAGCAGAAACAGAATACCTCTTCCGCTAAACAGTCTCAGCGGTAGAAGCAGAAACAGAATACCTCTTCCGCTAAACAGTCTCAGCGGTAGAAGCAGAAACAGAATACCTCTTCCGCTAAACAGTCTCAGCGGTAGAAGCAGAAACAGAATACCTCTTCCGCTAAACAGTCTCAGCGGTAGAAGCAGAAACAGAATACCTCTTCCGCTAAACAGTCTCAGCGGTAGAAGCAGAAACAGAATACCTCTTCCGCTAAACAGTCTCAGCGGTAGAAGCAGAAACAGAATACCTCTTCCGCTAAACAGTCTCAGCGGTAGAAGCAGAAACAGAATACCTCTTCCGCTAAACAGTCTCAGCGGTAGAAGCAGAAACAGAATACCTCTTCCGCTAAACAGTCTCAGCGGTAGAAGCAGAAACAGAATACCTCTTCCGCTAAACAGTCTCAGCGGTAGAAGCAGAAACAGAAAGTCATACATCCTCTTACTCGATTAAGGGGCGGATTAGTTCCCTTAATAGCTGATCTGATCCCTCTGTTCGATGAGAGGTTGATCAATTTTTCCAAAGTCATACATCCTCTTACTCGATTAAGGAGCGGATTAGTTCCCTTAATAGTTGATCTGATACAAATTCTGTTCTTGCCTGACCATGCCCTTACATGTAAATTTGTAACACCCTGTATTTTAGCCATGTAATTATTCCTTGAACTATTAAATGAGATATACATATATTGGCCATTAATGAAGTGCGTATTTCAGTGGAGTTTTGTGATACCCCAAGTGGATGTCTAGAGAAAACAGATCGGTGAATTTAACTAATAATTCAATTGGAAAACCAAACTAAAAATCAACCAAAACAGAACACCTTGGTTAAAAACCAAAGGGAGGGCATATTAGGTAAACCAATTAAGGTTGGTGGGAGGAAGCCAATGGTTGAGTGACACTTGGTAACTTGTTGAAGAAGCCATGTTCTTTTCTCTTCCCTCCAACGTGAAACCCTCATTTTTCATCCGTTTCTTTCCACTGCTCTCTGTTTTCCCTCCTCCAGGCGACTGCAACCTTTCCAAAAGACTTCCATTCTTCTGTTTTCTCCAGTGAAGGTAATCATCTGCTAAAGTTAACGAGTTTGGATAAGTTAAAATGTGAGTTTTGTGGAAGTTTAAGGTTACGATATTTTGAGAAAACTCACTGTTTTTGTATGAAAACACGTTAGTCTGTTTTCTAAAGGTTTGAATGGAGTTTGCTGCATTTTCTACTAAGTTATTAGTTAGCATTTGCAGCTTGTTGATTTCCCTTTTTATGCACGTCATAGGTTCGTGCATCACCGAGGCAACATGTTCAAGACTCTCAACTCTACAACAAACAGGTAAGTTCATATCCGTAGGTTGGCCCTTAAGGCCCTACATCACGGAGACTCTAGGTTTTACTTCTATCGGGAGGTTTCAGGTAGAGAAAGTTAGAGTTAAGTTCTGAGTTATCTGTGTCTCTCATTATGTTCTGTTGTATTATTTCTGTTGCCTGTCGTTTTATGTTTAAGCATTGTGAAAGTTCATGCATACACGTTTTTCCCGAAAGCTCATGCAAAAATGTCTTCTGCACACGTTTTGAAGTTAAGAAAGATAAAATTTGACTGAAATGTATTGGTTAAGTGCGGGACGGGGACTGGCCTACTTTTTCTATTCTGTTCTGTAAATCTGTTATGTGCCTGTCGTGCACTTGCCAGTTCCCCTATAAGCCCCACTTATACCACTCTGCCAGTGAAACGTAATATACTGTACTGTCACCGTATTCTGAAAGTTCATGCATAGCATATACATCACTGCATTTTTATATGTTCTTACTGAGTTTTAGACTCATAGGTGAACTCCCTGATGTAAGTACTGAACCCGTGAATGAGGACTTTGTGCCTCAAGATGATGATTTGATGTAGTTGGCTGTAACGCCCCGAATTATATAAACCTGGTTCGCTACTCATAATGCTGAACCATACTATGACATTTTGAGAAAATTTTAACTTTTCGCTTAACGGTCAAATTTTGACATTTATAAACGTTAAAACTTGCAGCGGAAATTCATTTGTATAAAACAAAATTCATTAATTTAATTAAAATGTTTAAGACAATTGGTTGAAAGAAAACAAAACAAAATAGAACACGTCCACCGCTGAATAGTGTCAGCGTCAGAAACAGAAATAAAATAGTCTCAGCGGTAGATGCGGAAATAGAAGGCATCCACCGCTAAACAGTGTCAGTCGCACGACATGTCGACTACCCACAGCCACCGCTCACGTCCACAGATCGAATCCTTCGAACAACAGTAACCCTCAGCATCCACCGATCACAAAACGACAAGAATCTAGTACTCGCTCTTATGCTCACATCCACGGGTCACAAAACGATAAAAATCTAATATTCACTCCTCCGCTCACATCCACCGGTCACGAAACGACAAAACTCTAATACTCACTCCTACGCTCACATCCACCGGTCACAAAACGACAAAACTCTAATACTCACTCCTACGCTCACATCCACCGGTCACAAAACGACAAAACTCTAATACTCACTCCTACGCTCACATCCACCGGTCACAAAACGACAAAACTCTAATACTCACTCCTACGCTCACATCCACCAGTCACAAAACGACAAAACTCTAATACTCACTCCTACGCTCACATCCACCAGTCACAAAACGACAAAACTCTAATACTCACTCCTACGCTCACATCCACCAGTCACAAAACGACAAAACTCTAATACTCACTCCTACGCTCACATCCACCAGTCACAAAACGACAAAACTCTAATACTCACTCCTACGCTCACATCCACCAGTCACAAAACGACAAAACTCTAATACTCACTCCTACGCTCACATCCACCAGTCACAAAACGACAAAACTCTAATACTCACTCCTACGCTCACATCCACCAGTCACAAAACGACAAAACTCTAATACTCACTCCTACGCTCACATCCACCAGTCACAAAACGACAAAACTCTAATACTCACTCCTACGCTCACATCCACCAGTCACAAAACGACAAAACTCTAATACTCACTCCTACGCTCACATCCACCAGTCACAAAACGACAAAACTCTAATACTCACTCCTACGCTCACATCCACCAGTCACAAAACGACAAAACTCTAATACTCACTCCTACGCTCACATCCACCAGTCACAAAACGACAAAACTCTAATACTCACTCCTACGCTCACATCCACCAGTCACAAAACGACAAAACTCTAATACTCACTCCTACGCTCACATCCACCAGTCACAAAACGACAAAACTCTAATACTCACTCCTACGCTCACATCCACCAGTCACAAAACGACAAAACTCTAATACTCACTCCTACGCTCACATCCACCAGTCACAAAACGACAAAACTCTAATACTCACTCCTACGCTCACATCCACCAGTCACAAAACGACAAAACTCTAATACTCACTCCTACGCTCACATCCACCAGTCACAAAACGACAAAACTCTAATACTCACTCCTACGCTCACATCCACCAGTCACAAAACGACAAAACTCTAATACTCACTCCTACGCTCACATCCACCAGTCACAAAACGACAAAACTCTAATACTCACTCCTACGCTCACATCCACCAGTCACAAAACGACAAAACTCTAATACTCACTCCTACGCTCACATCCACCAGTCACAAAACGACAAAACTCTAATACTCACTCCTACGCTCACATCCACCAGTCACAAAACGACAAAACTCTAATACTCACTCCTACGCTCACATCCACCAGTCACAAAACGACAAAACTCTAATACTCACTCCTACGCTCACATCCACCAGTCACAAAACGACAAAACTCTAATACTCACTCCTACGCTCACATCCACCAGTCACAAAACGACAAAACTCTAATACTCACTCCTACGCTCACATCCACCAGTCACAAAACGACAAAACTCTAATACTCACTCCTACGCTCACATCCACCAGTCACAAAACGACAAAACTCTAATACTCACTCCTACGCTCACATCCACCAGTCACAAAACGACAAAACTCTAATACTCACTCCTACGCTCACATCCACCAGTCACAAAACGACAAAACTCTAATACTCACTCCTACGCTCACATCCACCAGTCACAAAACGACAAAACTCTAATACTCACTCCTACGCTCACATCCACCAGTCACAAAACGACAAAACTCTAATACTCACTCCTACGCTCACATCCACCAGTCACAAAACGACAAAACTCTAATACTCACTCCTACGCTCACATCCACCAGTCACAAAACGACAAAACTCTAATACTCACTCCTACGCTCACATCCACCAGTCACAAAACGACAAAACTCTAATACTCACTCCTACGCTCACATCCACCAGTGGACTACATCCACCGATAGACAAAACACTCCACATAACAGCATAACAACCATTTTCACTCTCAACAAAGAAAACTCCGACTACCAAAAGAGCTTGAGCATTTTACTAAAAATCGTTCAAAACAACATAAGTCCACAACCTTCAAAAAATATCCAGCAAAGCATCTACCTCTAAACCAAATCATGTTTTTCATGCTCAGAACTAGAAATGTAACGACCCAAACTTCGTAGGGCCGTCACAGGACTAAACCTGACGTTGACTTTACTTTGACCTAAGCCCTCATATTTTCACGTAAAACTTTTTTTTTTTCTTAACATACTAGTTTATGTATGTGGATCGAACAGTTTTGATGGAAAAATGTATGGAAAGTCAAGTTTTGATGTGAATATGGTGTTTATAGAATGTTTAGGATGTGAAGTCGTTATTTGGGAAAATATACTGGAATTGTTTAGGTGTTTTTAACTTGGAAGGATATGCTCGATTTTTAGAACGATCCACGCAGTTGGTTTTCATGAATTTTAAACATTATGTCGGATACGTTTTTGGGCTCCGTTTTAAGTCGGGATTTTGAGGATTGAGGTAGTTTATGTTTAGAAAAGTTTGAGGTAAGTTACGGGTGAAGGGTAGGCGATTGGAAGTGAAAAATGTGGCCATGTATGAAAAAGGAGGCAAGAAGGGCGCTGGTGGGCGTGCTGGCCAGGCGCTGATGCGCGCTGGCCGGCGGCGGCGTGCGAGGGCGCGCGGTTTGCGCACGTGGCTGGCGCGCCCAGGTGTAGCCCACACGATCGATCGTGCCCACGGTGCGATCGATCGTGGTCTTGGGTTATTTTTAGTCGGGAAACCCGAGCTGGCCCGATCGATCGAGCTTGGGCGCGATCGATCGTGATTAGCAAGTGATGCAAATATAAATTTAAAACATTTAACTTAACATATGCAGTTTCTATCGTTTCGATCGTACATAAACGTTTCGTTTCATTTCATCGTACATAATCATTTCGTTTCGTTTCATCGTACATAATCATTTCGTTTCGTTTCATCGTACATAATCATTTCGTTTCGTTTCATCGTACATAATCATTTCGTTTCGTTTCATCGTACATAATCATTTCGTTTCGTTTCATCGTACATAATCATTTCGTTTCGTTTCATCGTACATAATCATTTCGTTTCGTTTCATCGTACATAATCATTTCGTTTCGTTTCATCGTACATAATCATTTCGTTTCGTTTCATCGTACATAATCATTTCGTTTCGTTTCATTTCATCGTACATAATCATTTCGTTTCGTTTCATTTCATCGTACATAATCATTTCGTTTCGTTTCATCGTACATAATCATTTCGTTTCGTTTCATCGTACATAATCATTTCGTTTCGTTTCATCGTACATAATCATTTCGTTTCGTTTCATTTCATCGTACATAATCATTTCGTTTCGTTTCATCGTACATAATCATTTCGTTTCGTTTCATCGTACATAATCATTTCGTTTCGTTTCATCGTACATAATCATTTCGTTTCGTTTCATCGTACATAATCATTTCGTTTCGTTTCATCGTACATAATCATTTCGTTTCGTTTCATCGTACATAATCATTTCGTTTCGTTTCATCGTACATAATCATTTCGTTTCGTTTCATCGTACATAATCATTTCGTTTCGTTTCATCGTACATAATCATTTCGTTTCGTTTCATCGTACATAATCATTTCGTTTCGTTTCATCGTACATAATCATTTCGTTTCGTTTCATCGTACATAATCATTTCGTTTCGTTTCATCGTACATAATCATTTCGTTTCGTTTCATCGTACATAATCATTTCGTTTCGTTTCATCGTACATAATCATTTCGTTTCGTTTCATCGTACATAATCATTTCGTTTCGTTTCATCGTACATAATCATTTCGTTTCGTTTCATCGTACATAATCATTTCGTTTCGTTTCATCGTACATAATCATTTCGTTTCGTTTCATCGTACATAATCATTTCGTTTCGTTTCATCGTACATAATCATTTCGTTTCGTTTCATCGTACATAATCATTTCGTTTCGTTTCATCGTACATAATCATTTCGTTTCGTTTCATCGTACATAATCATTTCGTTTCGTTTCATTTCATCGTACATAATCATTTCGTTTCGTTTCATCGTACATAATCATTTCGTTTCGTTTCATCGTACATAATCATTTCGTTTCGTTTCATCGTACATAATCATTTCGTTTCGTTTCATCGTACATAATCATTTCGTTTCGTTTCATCGTACATAATCATTTCGTTTCGTTTCATCGTACATAATCATTTCGTTTCGTTTCATCGTACATAATCATTTCGTTTCGTTTCATCGTACATAATCATTTCGTTTCGTTTCATTTCATCGTACATAATCATTTCGTTTCGTTTCATCGTACATAATCATTTCGTTTCGTTTCATCGTACATAATCATTTCGTTTCGTTTCATTTCATCGTACATAATCATTTCGTTTCGTTTCATCGTACATAATCATTTCGTTTCGTTTCATCGTACATAATCATTTCGTTTCGTTTCATTTCATCGTACATAATCATTTCGTTTCGTTTCATCGTACATAATCATTTCGTTTCGTTTCATCGTACATAATCATTTCGTTTCGTTTCATCGTACATAATCATTTCGTTTCGTTTCATCGTACATAATCATTTCGTTTCGTTTCATCGTACATAATCATTTCGTTTCGTTTCATCGTACATAATCATTTCGTTTCGTTTCATCGTACATAATCATTTCGTTTCGTTTCATCGTACATAATCATTTCGTTTCGTTTCATCGTACATAATCATTTCGTTTCGTTTCATCGTACATAATCATTTCGTTTCGTTTCATCGTACATAATCATTTCGTTTCGTTTCATCGTACATAATCATTTCGTTTCGTTTCATCGTACATAATCATTTCGTTTCGTTTCATCGTACATAATCATTTCGTTTCGTTTCATCGTACATAATCATTTCGTTTCGTTTCATCGTACATAATCATTTCGTTTCGTTTCATCGTACATAATCATTTCGTTTCGTTTCATCGTACATAATCATTTCGTTTCGTTTCATCGTACATAATCATTTCGTTTCGTTTCATCGTACATAATCATTTCGTTTCGTTTCATTTCATCGTACATAATCATTTCGTTTCGTTTCATCGTACATAATCATTTCGTTTCGTTTCATCGTACATAATCATTTCGTTTCGTTTCATCGTACATAATCATTTCGTTTCGTTTCATCGTACATAATCATTTCGTTTCGTTTCATCGTACATAATCATTTCGTTTCGTTTCATCGTACATAATCATTTCGTTTCGTTTCATCGTACATAATCATTTCGTTTCGTTTCATCGTACATAATCATTTCGTTTCGTTTCATTTCATCGTACATAATCATTTCGTTTCGTTTCATCGTACATAATCATTTCGTTTCGTTTCATCGTACATAATCATTTCGTTTCGTTTCATTTCATCGTACATAATCATTTCGTTTCGTTTCATCGTACATAATCATTTCGTTTCGTTTCATCGTACATAATCATTTCGTTTCGTTTCATCGTACATAATCATTTCGTTTCGTTTCATCGTACATAATCATTTCGTTTCGTTTCATCGTACATAATCATTTCGTTTCGTTTCATCGTACATAATCATTTCGTTTCGTTTCATCGTACATAATCATTTCGTTTCGTTTCATTTCATCGTACATAATCATTTCGTTTCGTTTCATCGTACATAATCATTTCGTTTCGTTTCATCGTACATAATCATTTCGTTTCGTTTCATTTCATCGTACATAATCATTTCGTTTCGTTTCATCGTACATAATCAT
The DNA here is from genome assembly GCA_022432975.1 of Begonia masoniana. Taxonomy (NCBI): domain Eukaryota; kingdom Viridiplantae; phylum Streptophyta; class Magnoliopsida; order Cucurbitales; family Begoniaceae; genus Begonia; species Begonia masoniana. Next base: position 22,387,352 of record CM039515.1, read on the forward strand.
TTCGTTTCGTTTCATCGTACATAATCATTTCGTTTCGTTTCATCGTACATAATCATTTCGTTTCGTTTCATCGTACATAATCATTTCGTTTCGTTTCATCGTACATAATCATTTCGTTTCGTTTCATTTCATCGTACATAATCATTTCGTTTCGTTTCATCGTACATAATCATTTCGTTTCGTTTCATCGTACATAATCATTTCGTTTCGTTTCATCGTACATAATCATTTCGTTTCGTTTCATCGTACATAATCATTTCGTTTCGTTTCATCGTACATAATCATTTCGTTTCGTTTCATCGTACATAATCATTTCGTTTCGTTTCATCGTACATAACCTAACGAATAACAACCCTAAATTAACAGCTAGACCCACAATACGCTAAAGTCTTACCTTGAATCGTCGAAGAAAATTGGAAGAATCGCCGGAAGAGGGAAGCCGTTGATCGTCGTTTGAAGCATCGGCCGTGGGAGAAGAAGGAGAGCAAAAAGAGAGAGCTCTCTGGCGTGAGGGAGAGAAATGAAAGGGGGGGGGGGGGGGGGGTTTATTTGTTTTTATTAAAATTTCTATACCTAATTACTTAAATGCCCTTCCCTTAATTCTATGCTAAATTCTGTATTTTGTCTAGCGATTTGGTTTCTCTGAAATTTCCTTATTCATCCAATTATTCTAATTTAGTCATAGGGTTCTAACAAAACTTTCCGTTCACAAAACGGACTTAGTTTACTATTTTTACGAATTAAAACACTATAGGGCTAATAACGGAAATTCTAGCGTTACTTTATCAATTTGGATTTCTAAAGTTTTACTCATTCCTCTAAAAATCCATATTAATCACTAGGGTTCTAACGGAACTTCCCGTTCGCGAAACGGGCTTAAATTACTATTTTTACTAATATAAGTCTATATAGTGAAAAGTCAAAAATTCGGGCGTTATTAATTTAGATTCCTAGAAATTTTCTTTATTTCTCAAACCCTCATAATTAATTACTAGGATCCTAGCCAAATATCTCACTCGAGGAATAATCTTAATTTGCTCATTTACGAAAATACCCTTAAGGGAGGAAACCCGAAAAACCCAGGCGTTACAAGAAAACCATAAAGTTGTCAAAAATATCAGAACTATTAATGTTATTAAAACTCTCTGTATACTTGCACGAGACACTTAACCACTGAAACCTCATAAATAGACAATAAATAAACTGCCTCATCAGAACACCAGACCGTGGCATTGAAGTGCTCCCCCAACCAGCCTAGTCCTCAACATGCTCAGAGAACACACCTTCTGAGGCTTCTTCACCTACATCACAAAACTCATCTATTAGCCTAATGCTAAATAAGTGAAGCAATAACGAAATGAAATGCTGAAACATAAATCCTAATCATGCAGTTTCTACTTTCACATCTCAGTTGCATTTACATTCTTTCGCTGATCTGATCCCTCGGTTCCATTGGGAGTTGGATCAATTTTCCCAAAGTCATACATCCTCTTCATAAATTAAGGGGCAGATTAGTTCCCTTAACAGCTGATCTGATCCTAAATTCCATTGGGAAGCGGATCAATTTCCCAAAGTTATAAATCTCTTCATAAGTTAAGGGGCGGATTAGTTCCCTTAATAGTTTATCTGTTGCAATCTGTTCATTTCTTACCATGCCAATATATGTAAATTCATTTTCGTATTCTTTCAAAATATGATGCATGATGTACGGACAAATTCAAACATACATAATCCTACTGTTTTGTGATGTAGGCTCGAAGGCACATGCATACTCCACTTACCTGGCTTCCTGGAAATGCTCGGTTTCAAACTACTTCGGAAGTTTTGCTCACCTAAGTCATAAACAGAATATCAATTAGATTTTTACTAAACCTCATTCTAATCTATCTAGAAATCTAAGGAATCTAGTTTGGGAGTTCTATACATAGTGCATTCCTGATTCACCACACAACCGAAACTAACTCCCACCTACAGCATTCACCAAAGCTCACATCTATACTCCTATCTACCATCACTAGTTACAATGTAACACAAAATCGAAGTAGACTCATCTAGTTTGGAGAAAAATTGGAGAGAGAATCGCCTGGAGAGCTCTGCTGAGCTTAAGCTGAATAACGAGAGAGAAAGTATGGAAAATAGTGGCGGCTACAGTGCATTAATCACAAAACTTTTTTCCTTAAATAGGTTATCACTATAATTCTCTATTTACCATTATGCCATTACTTAGTCATTTATTAACCTAATCACTAATTCTCCTAATTTTATCCATAAAACGTACACTACAAGTTGGTTAAGTAAATTAGTTCAATGAAACCGGGTGTTACATTGGCGGATCGAGCTCATGGGGTTTGCTTGTGGTAGCTAGACATATTCCTGACCAGAGAGAAATAGGTTTTAAAGTTTTGTGTTATGTTTTAAAAACTTATGTTATGGTGAATTTTGGAAATGCATGCCAAGTTCTGTACTGTTTCTGAGATTTTAAAACGATGTATGGCATCTGTACTGATGTTTAAAACCTCTGTATTTGACAGTTGAGTTTCTGTTTTGAAGTATTCTGGAATTGATTGGAATATTTTCTCTTTTGTTTTATTCACATCCACCGCTGCCACTGTTCACTTTTGTCTTATTCACATCCACCGCTGCCACTGTTCACTTCTGTCTTATTCACATCCACCGCTGCCACTGTTCACTTCTGTCTTATTCACATCCACCGCTGCCACTGTTCACTTTTGTCTTATTCACATCCACCGCTGCCACTGTTCACTTCTGTCTTATTCACATCCACCGTTGCCACTGTTCACTTCTGTCTTATTCACATCCACCGTTCTCTTTTGTTTTATTCACATCCACCGTTCTCTTTTGTTTTATTCACATCCACCGTTGCCACTGTTCACTTTTGTCTTATTCACATCCACCGCTGCCACTGTTCACTTCTGTCTTATTCACATCCACCGCTGCCACTGTTCACTTTTGTCTTATTCACATCCACCGTTCTCCTTTATTTATTCACATCCACCGTTCTCTTTTGTTTATTCACATCCACCGCTGCCACTGTTCACTTCTGTCTTATTCACATCCACCGCTGCCACTGTTCACTTTTGTCTTATTCACATCCACCGTTCTCCTTTATTTATTCACATCCACCGCTGCCACTGTTCACTTTTGTCTTATTCACATCCACCGCTGCCACTGTTCACTTCTGTCTTATTCACATCCACCGTTGCCACTGTTCACTTTTGTCTTATTCACATCCACCGCTGCCACTGTTCACTTTTGTCTTATTCACATCCACCGCTGCCACTGTTCACTTCTGTCTTATTCACATCCACCGCTGCCACTGTTCACTTCTGTCTTATTCACATCCACCGTTCTCCTTTATTTATTCACATCCACCGTTGCCACTGTTCACTTCTGTCTTATTCACATCCACCGCTGCCACTGTTCACTTCTGTCTTATTCACATCCACCGTTGCCACTGTTCACTTCTGTCTTATTCACATCCACCGTTGCCACTGTTCACTTTTGTCTTATTCACATCCACCGTTCTCTTTTGTTTTATTCACATCCACCGTTCTCTTTTGTTTTATTCACATCCACCGTTGCCACTGTTCACTTCTGTCTTATTCACATCCACCGTTCTCTTTTGTTTTATTCACATCCACCGCTGCCACTGTTCACTTCTGTCTTATTCACATCCACCGCTGCCACTGTTCACTTTTGTCTTATTCACATCCACCGCTGCCACTGTTCACTTCTGTCTTATTCACATCCACCGTTGCCACTGTTCACTTTTGTCTTATTCACATCCACCGCTGCCACTGTTCACTTCTGTCTTATTCACATCCACCGCTGCCACTGTTCACTTTTGTCTTATTCACATCCACCGTTGCCACTGTTCACTTTTGTCTTATTCACATCCACCGCTGCCACTGTTCACTTCTGTCTTATTCACATCCACCGTTGCCACTGTTCACTTTTGTCTTATTCACATCCACCGCTGCCACTGTTCACTTCTGTCTTATTCACATCCACCGTTGCCACTGTTCACTTCTGTCTTATTCACATCCACCGTTGCCACTGTTCACTTCTGTCTTATTCACATCCACCGCTGCCACTGTTCACTTTTGTCTTATTCACATCCACCGTTCTCTTTTGTTTTATTCACATCCACCGCTGCCACTGTTCACTTCTGTCTTATTCACATCCACCGCTGCCACTGTTCACTTCTGTCTTATTCACATCCACCGTTGCCACTGTTCACTTCTGTCTTATTCACATCCACCGTTCTCCTTTATTTATTCACATCCACCGCTGCCACTGTTCACTTTTGTCTTATTCACATCCACCGCTGCCACTGTTCACTTTTGTCTTATTCACATCCACCGCTGCCACTGTTCACTTTTGTCTTATTCACATCCACCGTTCTCCTTTATTTATTCACATCCACCGTTCTCTTTTGTTTTATTCACATCCACCGTTCTCCTTTATTTATTCACATCCACCGCTGCCACTGTTCACTTTTGTCTTATTCACATCCACCGTTGCCACTGTTCACTTTTGTCTTATTCACATCCACCGCTGCCACTGTTCACTTTTGTCTTATTCACATCCACCGTTGCCACTGTTCACTTCTGTCTTATTCACATCCACCGTTGCCACTGTTCACTTCTGTCTTATTCACATCCACCGTTGCCACTGTTCACTTTTGTCTTATTCACATCCACCGTTGCCACTGTTCACTTCTGTCTTATTCACATCCACCGTTGCCACTGTTCACTTCTGTCTTATTCACATCCACCGCTGCCACTGTTCACTTCTGTCTTATTCACATCCACCGTTGCCACTGTTCACTTCTGTCTTATTCACATCCACCGTTGCCACTGTTCACTTCTGTCTTATTCACATCCACCGCTGCCACTGTTCACTTTTGTCTTATTCACATCCACCGTTGCCACTGTTCACTTCTGTCTTATTCACATCCACCGCTGCCACTGTTCACTTTTGTCTTATTCACATCCACCGTTGCCACTGTTCACTTCTGTCTTATTCACATCCACCGTTGCCACTCCAGAGAACGCTCCCTCTCTCTCTCTCTCTGAAAAGTTTTAAGGGTTTGTTGTTTAAAGGTTCATTCTGTTTAAAGTTCAAAAAAAATATAGTCCCCATTTTGAATGTCCCGGAATGATGGCTCCTCGAACCCCGATCGGGTCGGGGGCTGTCACAAAATTTATTTTTGTATTCTTTCAAAACATGATGCATGACATACTGAAATGTTCAAACATGCATAAACCTACAGTTTTGAAATGTAGACCCGAAGGCACACACATACTCCATTTACCTGGCTTCCTAGAAAATCTTGGTTGCAAACTACTTCGGGGTTTTGCTGAAACCTAAGTTGAAGAAGATTCGGAGAGAAAAATCGCCAGAGGAATCTGCTGAGCTGAGCTGAAAAAGGAAAGTGATGAAATAGTGGCGACTATCCTTCATTAAACCCTCCATTTATATCGCATGCCTCGCAGATTACGCTTATACCATTGACTAACAAGCTTTAACCTATTTAAGCAACCAATCAAAATCACTTAATCCCTTAAAATAAAAACCACGTACCGGTTGCTACATTCCACCCTCCTTAAAAGAATTTTGTCCTAAAAATTCAGTGCTTAAACAACTCAGGATATCGGCTCATCATGTCTTGTTGGCTTTCCCAAGTTGCCTCCTCTACATTCTGATTACACCATAACACCTTTACTAGCTGAACTTCCTTGTCACGTAGCACTTTTGTTGCATAGTCCAAAATTTCTACCGGTTTCTCTTCATAGATAAGGGTAGGATGAACTTCAATGTTCTGCTGCTCCACAACCTGAGTTGGATTCCGCATACATTTCCTCAACATAGAAACATGGAACACATTGTGAATTCCCTCCATAGAGGCTGGTAACTGTAATTGATAAGCTGTCTTCCCAATCCTCTTCAAGATTGAGAAAGGTCCGATGTATCTGGGATTCAACTTACCTCTCTTCTCAAACCTTACAACTCTTTTGAACGGTGAAACTTTAAGAAACACTTCATCACCAACTTCAAACTCTAATTCTCTACGTCTTCTATCGGCAGTGCTTTTCTGCCGGCTTTGAGCTGTCAAGATTCGCTGTCGGATAAGAGCAATCTTCCCCACTGTCTATTGTACAATGTCAGGATCAATCAATCGTGCTTATCCAACTTCATTCCAGTACAATGGAGATTTGCACCTTCATCCATATAGTGCCTCGTATGGTGCCATGCCTATTGTTGCCTAAAAACTATTGTTATAAGAGAATTCCACCAATGATAAATACTTACTCCAAGAACCCTGAAATTCTAATACACATGGACGAAGCATATCCTCCAATGTTTGAATAGTCCTCTCGGATTGTCCATCTGTTTGAGGGTGAAAAGTTGTACTAAAGTTGAGCTGTGTACCCATAGCCTTATGTAAACTCTTCCAAAACTTAGATGTAAATCTAGAATCCCGGTCTGAAACTATAGTGATTGGAACTCCATGTAATCTAACAATCTCATGCACATACAATGCAGTGAGTTGATCCATCAAGTATGTCATCTTTATGGGCAGGAAATGGGCAGATTTGGTTAGACGATCAACTATCACCCAAATTTTATCATGTCCCCTTGCTGTTCTAGGCAATCCCACAACAAAGTCCATCGTTATTTGTTCCCATTTCTATCCAGGAACTGGTAAGGGTTGTAATGTTCCTACAGGTCTCTGATGTTCAGCTTTAATCTGTTGGCAAATCAAACACGATCCAATGTACTCCGCAACACTTCTTTTCATATTTGGCCACCAATAATGTTGTTTAAGGTCTCTGTACATTTTTGTACTTCCAGGATGAATAGATAATCTAGAAGAATGAGCTTCCAAAAGGATTTCATTTCGAAGTTCCTCATTTGTCAGAACAACCCATCTATTTCAAAACTTGAGAATTCCATCAATAGAAGAGTTGAAATCTGATTTATCAGAAGAATCCATGCTTAACTTGTACTTATTGCATTCAGCATCATTTACCTGAACTTCCTTTATTCTCTCCAAAATAGTAGGCCCCAAGGATATGGTAGAGAGCATGGCTGACACGCTGGACACATCTTCTAGGTTAAATTTTTAGAATTCTGTCACTAAGGCTAACGGTATGTCAAGAATCAATGTCGAGGCTGATATTGCAACTCTACTCAATGCATCAGCCACTAAATTTGCCTTGCCGAGATGGTATTTAATCTCAAAATCATAATCCTTGACAAATTCCAACCATCGACGTTGCCTCATATTTAATTCTTTTTGTGTGAAAATATATTTCAGACTTTTATGATCTGAGAATATTTCACAAAATTGTCCGTACAAGTAATGCCTCCAAATCTTCAACGCAAAAACTACCGCAGCTAGTTCCAAATCATGTGTAGGATAATTCTTCTCATGTGTTTTCAGTTGTCTAGAAGCATAAGCTATTACCCTTCCATCTTGCATCAAGACAGCCAAGTCCAACTTTGGAAGCATCACAATAAATGCTAAATTTTCCATTCTCAACAGGGAGTGTTAGTATTGGGGCATTGGTCAGTCTCTGTTTCAAGATTTGAAAACTAAACTCACATTCATCAGTCCACATGTGTAACACCCGACAACTTCAGCCAGGTGACTTCCTAACTGTATTAACGGTCATAAATATTCAATCTTCACGGTTTAGAGTTTTATACCAAGAATAATTAATTTCATGTGGATTTAAACTAGGTTGAGTGGCAAAGTTGTAATAATGGAGGGTGATGACCAATATATAAAGAAAAAGGAATGTTTTAAACCTCATTTAAACCACTGTAGCCGACACCTTCCTTTTCGGCGATTTCTTCTCTCTCGAGCTCTTGCTCTCTGCTTTCAGCATACTCTCTTCGACGATTGGTTTTCTCTGCCACTACTCGACTACTCTGTGCCCGAGGTATGCAATAGACAACGTATATATTTGTTAGTTTGTTAGCCCTGTTTTCTACTCGGCATTTGGAGTTTTGGATTTTCCAATGGCCGACTAATAATAAGAACATTTGAAATCTGAGAGTGGGAATGCTTTTATCAAATCGATTCTAGACATTTAAAACAACCACCCCTGAGTTATTGATAATCGAATCTGTCTGTTTTGGTTTTGGGATTTCAGACTACATTGAGCATTAAACTAAGAATTCGGGAATGACTCTTAGCTATTAGACCCTAGGATGATTTGTGAGTAGAACTTTTAGGATTTTGTTTTAACTACTGTAATGTAAATGTTTTAGGTAAAGAAGTCTGAAGAAAAAGGAGCTCTCATTGCTAAGGACACCAGGTAAGTGAATGTATTAAGATTTCCGGCTAATAGAGCCCTACATCGTGGGAGTACTAGGTTGTTTTAGATGTCTAATGTTTACCTTATGATGATGAGCTTGCCTGCACTTGAAGGATTGATGAATGTTATGAGTTATACTATTTGATGACCTGCTAGTGAATGTGAAGTTGTCTGCTCTGGTATGATCCTTGTCATAGTCTGATGGGTTAAAAGTTCTCATGTTCATGCATCATGAATGTTTCTCAAGCATAAGAAAATATTTTAATGCATGTTTTCCATCAACAAGATATGTATGTATATATGTATATATATAAGATTTATGCAACGTGGACTAAGTGAGGGTTGGGGGCGGTTCAGCATATGTCACAGTCCAAAGAGGGACATATGAATACGACCCGCAGTAGGAAACAAGATCAAACTCACTGTCGAACCCCTTTACCGGCCAAATCCTTCTTTAATCCACACAACCTAAATGAAGAATATGATCAATATGATCAATGACTATGCACGATGAATATGATCAATGACTATGCACGATGAATATGATCCATGACTATGAATGATGATTACGAGCAAGATATGAACAAGAAAGGACTTATGAGCATGTGATTTTCAAATTATACATTCTCACAGGGAGTGTTTAGTAGTGGGCATTGGTCAGTCCTCTGTTCAAGATTTGAAAACTAAACTCACAATTCTACATGCATCGTCCCATGTAACCCCGACAACTTCAGGCCCCCCCAGTGACTTCCCTAACTGATTAAACGGTCATATATTCAATCTTCAACGGTTTAGAGTTTATACCCAGATAATTTATTAATTTCATCATGTGGATTTTAAACAGTTGATTGGCAAAGTGGTAATAATAGGAGGGTGATGAACCAATAGAATAAAGAAAAAGGAATGTTTTAAACCTCATTTAAACCCTGTACCGACACCTTCCTTTTCGGCGATGTCTTTCTTCTCTCTCGAGCGCTTGCCTCGCTTTCAGCATACGCTCTTCGACGAGTGGTTTCTCTAGCAACTACTCGCCTACTCTTCCTAGGTATGCAAGACAACTTATATATTTGTTCGTTTGTTAGCCCTGTTTTCTACTCGGTCAATTTGGAGTTTTGGATTTCAAGCCGACTATAAGAAAACATTGAATCTTAGAGTGGGAAATGCTTTTATATCAAATCGATTCTAGAACATTTAACAACCACCCCTGAGTTATTGTAATCGAATCTGTCCGGTTTTGGTTTTTTGGGATTTCAGACTACATTTGCTTAAACAGATTCGGAGAATGACTCTAGCTATTAGACCCTAGGATGATTTGTGAGTAGACACGTTTAGGATTTTGTTTAAACTACTGTAAATGTAAATGTTTTTAGGTAAAGAAGTCTGAAGAAAAAGGAGCTCTCATTGCTAAGACACCAGGTAAGTGAGGTAATGACGATTTCCTTCCGGCTAATGAGCCGACATCGTGGGAGTACTAGGTTTGTTTTAAGATGTCTAAGTTTTACCTTATGATGCTGACTTGCCTGCACTTGAAGGATTGAATGAATGTATTAGTTATACTAGGTGATGACCTGCTAGGGCAATTGAAGTTGTCTGCTCTGGTATGATCCTTGTCATAGTCTGATGGGTTAAAATTCTCATGTTCATGCATCTAATGTTCTCAAGCATAAGAAATATTTTAATGCATGTTTTCCATCACCAAGAGATGTAGTTATATATGTATTATATAAGATTTTGCAACGTGGACTAAGTGAGGGTTGGGGGCGGTTACAGATGTCACAGTCAGAGGGACATAGAATCAACACCCTCATAAGGAACCACGATCAAACTCACTGTCGAACCCCCTTTAAAACACCGGCACAACTCCTCTCTTATCCACACAACCTAAATGAAGAATATGATCAAAAGACTATGATAATGATATGATCAATGACTATGCACGCTGAATATGATCCATGAACTAAAGAATGAACGATGAAATGTCCTGCCTTGAACGTGATAGATCCATGACTATGAATGACTGATTACGAGCAAAGATATGAACAAGAAAGGACTTAGAGCATGTGATTTTTCCCAACTTAACATTCATGCATCCATGTTACTGTTGCATTCCTTACTAAGCATTAGGCTTATAGTTAAACATTATGATGTAGGTGAAGAGTTAGCAGGTGAGGATTTCCAGTCCAGAGATGATGTTTAAAGCTGGTAGCCGGAGGATGCTCAGTGTGACAGTGAAGGCTGGATAGGCGATTAAGTTCCCTGGTTATGCTCATAAAAAGTCAGAAAAGTTATGATAAACAAATGACTAAGTAGAACAGGATTTCTTATAACAATGGGATTTGGATTGAAGGGTTTGTCTTAGAGTCTGAATACGATTTTAAGGATATCGAATGGTTTGTTTGCTTAAGTCTTCCGCTATGGTATTTTGAATGAGTTTATGATCCCTACTCATTGAGGTTAATAATTACTAAGTTAAGATTCGGGTGAGTTGTGGTATGTTCTATCGGATGAGGTTGCTTGATGATTATGGTGTTTACTGCCATGTGATAGAAGCTGGGTAGAGCAATTATCCGGCTGACGTCATCGGCAGATGTAGAGTGTTTAAGCCATCGGATGATGAAAGTGCTATTTTGTCATCTAGCGATCGGCAGATGTAGAGTGTTTAAGCCATCGGATGATGAAAGTGCTATTTTGTCGTCTAGCGATCGGCATATGTAGAGTGTTTAAGCCATCGGATGATGAAAGTGCTATTTTGTCGTCTAGCGATCGGCAGATGTAGAGTGTTTAAGCCATCGGATGATGAAAGTGCTATTTTGTCGTCTAGCGATCGGCAGATGTAGAGTGTTTAAGCCATCGGACGATGAGAGTGTTATTTTGTCGTCTAGTGATCGGCAGATGTAGTGTAATAAGTCATCGGATGATGAGGATGTTATTTATCGTTTAGTGACCGGGTCATGTTTTAATTATTCACGTGAGAAGCATATGACCAACAGATGATGTACCCTTATTTCATCGGATGATGTAGAGAGTTTCTCCACCGGATGGTATAAACACGGTTTTGTCGTCTAGTGACCGGTAGATGTGGTTTATTCTTCTATCGGTAGGTGCAGTCTAAAGCTTAAAGTTTTCCCTTCACTAGCCGATACACATTGTACTGCCCGCCGGCAGATATGTAATGTTTTCCTTTGCCGATTGAGGCTTAGCGAATCGCATATGACATCTTGAGTTAAATTATGTTTCAAAAAAAAAAAAAGAAATACACTACTAATAATGAATCATGTGTGAGTAATAAGGATTAAATGATTAAGAAAGATACGGATTATGTGACGATCCCTTCTCAGGTTTTACAACATGTACTTCATGTTTTTTCTTGTTAACTGAGTAAGGGGTGTGGCAATCTTCGAGAATCCTTCAATAAACTTCCTGTAATATCCTGCTAATCCAAGGAAACTCCGAATATCTATAGCATTCTTCGGTTGGGGCTACTCCTTAACTGCTTGAACCTTGGCTGGATCGACAGATATCCCATCTCCCGTGATAACGTGACCCAAAAAGTGAATTTGATCCAACCAAAACTCACACTTGGAAAACTTGGCATAAAGTTGGTGCTGCTTAAGTACTCCTAATACCAAGTTCAAGTGTTTTGCATGTTCATTCTTAGTACGTGAATAGATTAATATATCATCAATAAACACTATGACAAATTTATCTAGATACTCGTGAAATACTCTATTCATGAGATCCATGAAAGCTGCTGGTGCGTTTGTTAATCCAAAAGACATAACCAAAAACTCATAATGTCCATACCTTGTGCGAAAGGTTGTCTTAGGGATATCTTCATATTTGACTTTCAATTGGTAATAACCGGACTTAAGGTCAATCTTAGAGAAGACTCCCGCACCATTAAGTTGGTCGAATAGATCATCAATCCTTGGTAATGGATACTTGTTGTTGATAGTTAGTTTGTTCAATTCTCGATAATCAACACACATACGCAATCATCCATCCTTCTTCTTAACAAAAAGAACAGGTGCACCCCACGGTGAATAACTCGGGCGTATGAATCCTTTTTCCAGCAATTCTTCCAACTGTTTCTTTAACTCCCTAAGTTCTGTTGGTGCTAATCTGTAAGGATTCTTAGATACAGGCTCCGCGCCTGGGTAAACATCTACAATAAACTCAATTTCTCTATCTGGCGGCAAGCCAGGAAGGTCATTTAGGAATACTTCTTGGAAGTCTTGGACAATTAAGAAATTTCGAGGACTCGATTTTTTCTACAACCTGTGTGTCTAAAACACTGGCCAAAAAGCATAAATACTCCCCACATGGAGAAGGTCTAGCATCGATAGGGGCAAAAACAGACATTTCCTTACACTTCTTCGAAGCTTGGAAAGTATGTTTCAAACCACCAGGGGGTTGAAAACTAACAATTACAGTCCTACAATCGATTGTGGCATAATGCTTAAACAACCAGTCCATTCCTAGGATTACATCAAATACCATTATCCCCATGATAATGAGATCAGCAGGCAGATTCACGCTTCCCACTGACACAACACTATTAGGCATTACTCGGCTAGAGTGCATGCATTCACCAGAGGGTAACGTGGCATTAAACACATGTTCAGTTGGCGTAGGCTGTACATCTAACTTAACAGCAAATGCAGATGTTATAAAAGAATGTGTTGTACCAGAATCTATTAAACTGAAAGCAGGCATAGAGTTGATCAATATAGTACCTGACACTACCGCGGGCTGATCATCATCACCCGACTCCATCATGGAGAATATCCTCGGCTTTATCTTAGCAGGGCCACTCTTAAAAGCTGGGCAGTCCCTGTTAACATGACCAACCTTATTACAGTTGTAGCATTGGATGACCATGGGCTTTGGGCAATCCCTGAACGTGTGTCCAACTTCTTCACAGTTGAAACACTTTCTCGACCCAAATCTGCACTCTCCCGGGTGATTCTTCAAACATATCAGGCACTGAGGAAACCTCTTGGTGTCTGGCACCTTCTTCTCCTTTCCTAGACTGCCTTGGCCTTCACTAGGCCTCTTCATCCCTCTCTGTTGGTGTGGCTGAATAAACTTTCGTGGGGCTTCCCTTGGTCCAATACACTTCATTTCTGCTTCTTCCACCTTTAATGCCATGGACACAACTTCACCATAAGACAAACCTTTAATACCCGAAAACTTGACTCCTCTGTAAATCTCTGGCTTCAGTCCATGCATAAATTGGAATACCTTATCCTCATTCCTGTGCACAAGGTGTCCAGCAAACCTGGACAAGGTCTCAAACTGTCTACTGTACTCGGACACGGACTCCGTCTGCTTCAAGTTCAGGAATTCCACCTTCTTTACAGTCTGGACGGTGCTTTTAAAGTATTTCTCACATAAGGTTTCCTTGAATTGTGACCAAGACATTGCCAGAACATCAGTGGTGGTCTCCATGGTTTTCCACCAAAGTTGGGCATCCCCAGGCAAATGGAAATTTGCCAAAGTGACTTTGTCTCCTCCTCCAACGTTGGCACATCTGAACATACTTTCAATCTTCCTAAGCCATCCCTCAGCAACAACTGGATTGGATGACTGTCCATCAAACGTGGGCGGTAGTAATCTCCGGAATCTGTCTCCCGTTTGCTCATTGTTGGAACACGAGTTGGCACTCCCTTGCACATCTCGGTTCAGAAGCAGTCCCAATTGTTCAGACTGCTGACGTACCAAGCTGTCAGCTCCCTAATCACACTAAGATTTATCTCACTTCTCACATTGGCATTTTCTCGTTCACTCTTGGTCTTCCTGGTCGTCTAGCCATTTTGGCTAAATTCCTGGACAAGGTTTAATTACTCCTCTAAATATCTAGCAACTGGGCTTATATCCACAAAAGATCAAAGCATATATAACAAAATATCATCTGAAATCAGAATATCGGCACCGTGTTACGTCCGCCGTTTTTTGAAGATCCAACCACTGAGAATCTTGCATATCCCGTCACCATACATTGCCTGCCAAGAGTTTTGATACACATCTTGAAGGATAAGGGATATAGACAGTCTCAGTTGCTTTAAAGTGCAAGTGAGAGATTGTTGGAATACTGTGCCCAACATCAAATGTTATGCATTTTTTATTGCTGTAAATACAAATAATTTTTAGGAAGTATTTTTAATGTTTGCTTATTATATGCTTTATAAATTCAAAGAAAATCCTTGATTATTTGTGCAATTTTAATTTACATCTATTTGATATATTGGGATTAATTTAAAAAGAAACATCATAATAGTCCATTACTGATAGTTAAGTAAAGATCTTCAAATTACTAAAAGTCATAAATACAGTTCACTTCGTTGAGAACGTTTTAACTTTTAGTCAATCCCGCTATATATGTATTGACATAGTGATTGTATTTTATATATATGATTATACGGCCTGGACCAGATGAAATTATTGTTCTTATAATTTCCGTTAAATAAGAACAATTAATTTTATCATAATGCTGGTCCTATGTGTATGATCTTAGTCATTGTATTTTAGTAACTCCATGTTGTCCTTTTAATTTATCTTTATTTCCTCGGTAAGTTTTGTATAGTTACAATACACATAAACCTGGTATTTGGGAATAATTAAATGGGGCTGGGAAATGCTAACATTGATCAAGACATCCCAATATTAAGAATTCCCTTGTTGTGTTCAGTTCGGATTGAATAATTAGCGCGCAA